>JADLZK010010244.1:0-352962 GCA_015847255.1 Hyparrhenia diplandra
GTGCATTCATCCTGATGCACTATCAGATGGTCCTGCAGACGATCATTAAACTAACTTCTTTAGTCTGTCCTTGACCTTTTGTGTTTTCTTGAAGTCCTGCTGAAGCATCGCAAGAGTGGTTGCTGTCTACAGTAGAGAAAACGAAACAAGTTTTCCTTGGCATATTTTTCTGTGTACGTACGTTCTTTTTACTGTTCCTTGTCAGCTCCATCAACTTGTCCAGCCTGCACTGATAAAAGCTCCTGTGCCTTTGGTGGCAAGTCCTCTTCTTCCCCTCTACCGGCCGTCGTTTTTACTTGACCTCGACACAAGGCCTGCTGCTGCTGTATTCCGCTGCTGCAACTCCTCCGGCCGGTCATCCGGTGGGTGTTTGAAGTAGAAGCCAAGACAAAGCCAGGAACCATGTCTACTTCACCGCCCTTCGCCATCACCATGCCGGCCGCACTGCATTTCCGAGCCATGGTGACGGAGGCAACTGCCGCGAGCCGAGCCGAGGTGGACACCTCCCGGCCGTTCCAGTCGGTCCGGGAGGCAGTGGAGGTGTTTGGCGAGCGGCGGCGCGGCGGGAGCAGCGCGCCTGATCCGGTGCCGGCAGCCTCGCCATCGTCCGTGATGCTGGAGTGCTTGAAGAAGCTGGAGGAGGACCTGGCGGAGGCCAAGGGCGAGGTGGTGGAGCTGAGGCAGAGGCAGGCCCAGATGGAGGTGGCCGTGTCCAGCCTCAGCGTGCAGTTCAGCAAGGGCCTGGCCGTCTACTCCAACCTCAGCAAGGGCAAGGAGGTGGCCGTCGTCGGCGACGATGACAGTGGCCGCGTCCGCAGCGACCGGTGGGACGAGAGCTGCCGGGCCGAGGAGTGGGTGGCGAGCCTCGAGTACCTGCCCAGCCTGTCGGAGGCACTGGCGATCAAGATGGTCGAGGATGATCTTGGTGACAGGAGGAAGGTGAACAAGAACATCAGCAAGAACAAGGCTGCAGGTGGTGCCAGCAGGACCAAGAAGCACAAGAGCGGCGGGATCTCATTGCAATTGGTTGGGGCCATGTTCTGCTCCAAGAAAGCCAAGTCCAGGTGATGGTGATCTTAGCCGGCGAGATATATGTGTTTCTATTTATGTTGGCAAGAACAAGACAATGCAACCTTTTTTCCTACTTGTTTTTCTTTTTTTCTGTTGAAGAATCTGCCTCATATATAAGCTGCATTGTTCGGCAGCTAAGTCTGGAACATAGGAATTCCGCAAGGATTTCATGGGAATATGGAACAGTTTGATTTGATCCCGTGTAAATCCAGCGAAATCCCTATTTGTTCCAGATAGGGGCCTGAGAGAGTTTTGATGTTGATGCTGCTCTGTATGTTTTTTTTTTCCCACTAAAATGAAATACATGCATGTGTTACCTTGTCTCCCATATGAAATCCCTTTTCTTTTTTTCCCTCTCCTCTCCAGACCATGCGACCACCGACGCAACCAACGGGATATGAGAGTACTTATATTTATATTTGTTATTTGCAAGAAGATTTATCAAGTGCTTATCTTTAATGAATTCATAAACAATCTTTTAAAGATACTCTTAAAACGTCCGCAATGGTGCTTGCTAGGTACCTAGCTGGCGTGACGGAAAAAGAAATGACAAAAGAAATGACTACCCACATGCTTCTTTCCTTAGAATTTTGAAACACATAACCTTTGAACTAGAGAGACGTTTGTTGTTGTTGGTGACAGCTAAACAAGTTATTCCTCTCCTATTTTTTTATGTCCATATCCTAGACAAATAGCCCCATTGAGTATATGTATGTACTAATTTATCAATTTAAGTATGTTTATAAACAATTAAAGATAATTCAAATCTTAGCACGTGAAACTTTTTCAAAAGAGCCTATACTTTTTAATATTTTTCCACGTTGCGTATATGTACATAATAATATATTAATTTAAGTATGTTTATATACAATTAATAAAGATACTTCAAATCTTTGTACGTGTAACTTTTTCAAAAGAGCATATACTTTTTAATATATTACTAAAATACCACTACACTAGTATATAAAATAAGTGTACCCATATACTCTATGTACTATGTATACTTTCATACTTCATTGACATACATGCTACCCTTCATACCCTATAGATGGTCTCTATGATCATATACTCTGTCTACATACACTTTGTTGGGCCATATACATCCTAAATTTAGAGATATAGACATGAGAGTAACTACTCTAGTAGTAAATAATTTCCCACATATATATTGTCAGACATAGCATGCACTACGTTTTCATGGTATACTTTCATACTTGAAATAAACTTAGTAATAAACTTAAGAGTTACTTTGATCAGATCTAGAATTGCAAAATATTTACAGGAAATGAGTGATGAAAGATAAGCTTAAAAGACCGTGTAAAATCAAATATGTCAGGCACTTTTTGATCGCAAGACTTGTAACAAACATGCTTCTAGGGTAGGAATCTACTACCACGTCTGCATTGTGGCATGTAGCTGAGTAGCCAAGCTTCGCATCAGCCAAAATTAAATCAGAAATATGTAAAGAAAAGTATGGCCAGTCTCGAAAAAACACTTAACATAACAAGCTGACCCCACGCAGAAAACAATAAAGGAAGGTGTCAAGCTCTCAATATTTCCAGAACCGACCATATATGCCACTACGCCAGGTACAAACTGTCTGAGTTCTTCGAAGCACCTGTTTAAAATTTCAACAAAAAAACACAAGACATTAGCAAATTCAGGCAGATATCACAAAATACGCTAAGGCCATAGCTATTTCAAATTTTAACAAGAAAACACAAGATATTAGCAAATTCGGGCAGATATCACCGCATAACGCTGGCAAATCATGCTCCAGAATTGCATGACACAACTTATATAATGAGACATTCAAGGAAAATGTGCTCAGATTTGGATTCAGGACAACTTACCTGTCAAGTCAGTTCATGTGCGTGTCTGTTCAGAAGAGGGGAACGGTTAGGAATCACCTTCATCTATATCATAAGATTCAAGTCCAGGATTATCGGAAAAAAGAAGATTCAAGCCCAGGAGCCATCGTAATGTAGAACCAGCAAGAGGACTAGAAATTAGGAGCACTCCAAGAAATTGAACAGATTCAAAAGGATAGTCATGTACAAGATCCCCAAAACAGCCATACCTATTGGAGTGGAAATAGAATGCAATAGCAAAGGAAACGAACACATGAACACTGCACCAAAAATAGAAGCTTTACGGACAAAGGAAAAGGGAAACGAGACTACAGAGCAGAGGATTCTCGATAAAATTAGTTAGCCTTATCACCTGTAAAAAAAATTAAATCAAAACATACAATGTTCCTATTAAGAATACCCATTGGGAGAAAAAAAAAACAATGACCAAATTAATTAGTAGCACTGCACTGGCAATGACCTATGTGCAGCATCTGTTCTACCCCCAATGAACTGAAAGTAACACTGTTTAAACATAGTTGTTAAAGGCTGACTCAGTTTCTGTTACACTTCTGACGAGCAGGAATTACCATGTATACCACCACTACTACTTTAGGTTCAAAAACTGCAGGGCTGGGCCCAAGCACTGCCCAGAACCCTTATTCACTATTGAGGTTTTGGAGGTTCGAATCTTTCAAATCTATGAGTGCTTGAAAAATTCTTTCCTTGATGATGGTATGGCCATTTTGATCTTGGCCCATTTCGCCATGACCTATGCACTCTCCCATCTCGGCCCATGATCCTTCCGCATTGTCCAGAGCTGTTATGTTTAACTTGGGGTGTTCCATCATGCTGAAACATCTGGGATGGCGAAGTGGAGGGGCAAGGACTCCCTCGTGGATAGGGAGGCAATGGTGGAAAAGGACTAAAAGGCACGCCAGGTGCAACTTTCCATTTTTGATGGCAATGGCCTCCTTCAGATTCAGGGGTTCCAAAGTGCTGAACAAGAGTGACAGGAACCCCATATGAAATACTCAAGCTAGGTTGGTACCTCTCCATGCAAAGTCCTGGAGCAACCTCGCTGCCTATGGAAAGTTGTGCAGGCTGACACTCCAGCTGGGACTCAAACCCAGGAGGGACTTCATCATCTGCACCCTGTGTTGAACTTCCCATGCCAACAACATCATTACAATAATTGTTTGCGCCTTGATTCCTCTGCAACTTGTTTCTCATAAAGCCAGAACAAACTTTTGGGATTTTTAGTCCCACCATCTTATAATGCTCGTCAGGTTGATAGTCCCAACGGCTCTTGCGTTTCCTCCTAGCAGAACTCCAAACCATATTAGTCCCCTGGAAATCATGCACAAATGTGGATGTATTATGGGGATCCATCTATCACGGAAGCTCCGAGCAATCTGATGAACCTGTCACATGGAGCAAAGAGTATTTTAGGCTTCACAGATTGAGTAACGTGTTAAGGATTGATTGCATACAGATAAAAATCACTTGAAACTTCATTCGAGAACAAATAGTACAAAGAAAGAACAGACATGAGAAGTCACCAGCAGTTCCCAGATAATTTCTGAGAGGGTCAAAACTACAAAATCATAGACACATGCCACTTCATGGAAAAGCAGTGCTTGGTACACATCAATAGACATGTATTGAGGTGGATTGGAGTGCAATTAGTTCAAATTCCACTCGAATCCACCCCAACACATGTGGATTGATGCGAATACAACTACATCCAAACAAGGCCTTATAGTGCTATAATATTTATAAGATATAATCTGCTGTTTGGTTGGTTGTTTGCTGCATTAAACAAGGATTAGGATTAGCACTTGCTGTCCACACCTAGCTACTGTGGCAGCATGGCGTCAGCCATGAAGATAGCCTCAACAGCCATGTAGATGGTATGGCACAGCCATACCTTGTACCTCAAGGTTAGGTAGGAGTAGATGAGCCATGTAGTGGCTATAGTGCTAGGCATGGTGGCTGTAGTCAGCCATACTACATAGTTGGTACATCTAGATGTGTATAAGTAGGCCTTCAATAGCAAATGCAAATCTCAGCTCTTTTGCCCGCAACATTCAGAGTCTTCAGTTCTCAGCCACTGCTGGAACCGAGTGCAGAGTGTGTATGTGTGTGTGTGAAGAGCTCGCTCTTCTTCTACCTTGGTTCAGGAGAGTGAGAGGCAGAGGTGAGGGTGATCTCACCTCAGTGCTTGGTGCAGGTGCCAACAATATTTTCCTTTTGAAACTATCAAAAGTTTTGCTTGTTTTTCCATGATAAATTGGTCTAAAAAAAGTAATACTAAACATCCATGTACCCAGAATAGAAGTGAAACAAAACTGCCATTTGCAACTCAACGAGGAAGAAATATAGCAGCACAGATCCATAACATTAATATAAAAGCATCCATGTGATTTGTGCTATCATTCTACAGGTGTTTTCCAACTCAATAAGTGGATATTAAGTTTCCAGGTGAACCTAACTTTACCAGAACTCACTCTGCAAACATAATAGTTTGTAGTCGAGGTTGTGCTTTTGCCACACTTTCGTACATAGTACTTTAGTCTATTGCAACAAGTTTTAGCGATCAAGACTCTCACATGTCAGTGTACAGACCATAAACGGTCGTGCTTTAACTAACTTTGCTACAAGTGTAGTGGCCATTTCGGTGGTCAAATGTGTGGAAGCCTAACTCCATGCATAATCTTTGAGTTTGAAATCTACCGAATAAGGAACTATGCACATATTTCCAAAACATAAACCTGAAAAAAACTGCATTATGTCTATTACCTGAACGCCATGATGTCTTGTTAAACTCAGCATCGAATCTCTGAAGCTGCAGTACAAGTTCCCGATGAGGTTATAGAAAAAAGTGAATTGTGATTAAAACTTCAAGGAACAAAAGTAGGAGCTATCTCTAGATCCACATTAAATTGTCATGCACTGTTACTGCACTGGCCAAGGCTTAGTTTAGTAAACAGTGACAGTTTGAAAACTGTCCTGTTGCAAAACAAGAGAATAAATTAGATGTTAAGGAACCACAAAGTAGCAACTAACAAGCAAGAATGTCATTTGTTCTGAGATAAAGATTTTACACTTAGAAAACCCCCTATGCCTGTTCAGATAAAAAGGCATTACAAATAAATAAAACATAAAAAAGTAACAGTCCCTAGAAAACAAACTGAATATGAAACTCTTCAATCAATCCCAAATAACACTGGAATAAACAAGTTTAAATAATCTAACCTTTCAACTCCAGCACATCGAGGGCCTCCATTTATATGTTCAGATGTCAAAATTCCTTTCTGAGCTAGAAACTCAAGTACCTGAAGGAAGATGCCAATATCATACACAGTAACTGGTTCAGGTGATATAACCCTGATTATGATGCATTAGGCCAGTCTCAATGCATAGTTTCATGTCACGATTAAAACTAGGTAACCGAGCCACATGAGTTTCATGGGGATGAAACTCCTCTCTCATCTAGTGAAACTCCCTCATTTAATGACTCCGCCAAGTCAAAGAATTTTGCTGATGTGGCACCCTATTTAATGTGCATTACACCCCCCATGAAACATGCATTGAGACCGGCCTTACCTCCAAATAAAGAATGTCATTTAGGGTTCAATCAGTCAACATGATTAAAATTTGACCATTGATTTCTCTTCAATTAATTTCAATAAACTCTTGGAAATGGTATGGGCAGATTTGTCTTTAAAAGTAACTCCAAAAATTTAAAGCTTCACTATATTTTTGCGTTAATTTATACTTTAGAGACCATGTCACTGTCCAAAATGGTGATTGTTTGTGACTAGAGGGAGTAATGTGAAAACAATAAGATGTCAACTGGAAACAATACAGGATGTGAATATTATGGTAGCTGATAACATTTTATTAGAGAATGAAGTGCAGACCTTCAGAAGCTTCCGTGTAATAGGTGTCCGCTGGAAGATGTGTCTATTCTGCTTCAATATATTATGAAGCATTTGCAGTCCTGCCACAAAATAGAACAAAAAGGTTCTTAGTTGGTGACTGAAGCAATTAATTTCATACAGAGAGTTGAAGGAATGCTAGGAAATATTACCATTCTTATTAATGATATCCAACAGAACCGAATGAGATTTTGTTTTTAGAAGTGCCTCAAGAATCAATGAAAGATCCCTCATACTGAAATAGATAGAAAGAAATTAGCATATTTTAGGAGAGGAAGCGTTGGATCACAATTCATCCGGTGATCAAACCTTTGGGATATGCCCCCAGCACTGCCACCTTCTGCTGCTGCAGTCATAAAGAGAAGCTTCAAGTATCCATTTGTAGCATCCTGCTCCAGAAGATACATTGACTAGTTAGAACATAGAATGTAGAATGATAATAACTCACGATGAATCAAAGGCTTATAATCTTCTAAAGCCATGTGCCTTCAAAACTTTCATAACATAGTATCAGACCGAATTGGAATAATTTTGTGTCCAGCATACAGAATGATCCGCAAAACTTTCATAATTAGAATGATCCATAAAACTTTTCGACAAGGATCTTGTGTGCAAACCCTGGTACTCTAGATTATGTACAATTAAAGGAATAATGATGGTTTCATACCTTTCGCTTGCTGATACCACCGTCCACATCCAGTAGTCTGTTCAGTCTCCCTTCAACTACATATACCAAGGAGAGATCACTAAGACTATCACATTTCAAAAGTGGGAAGAAGAAAGCATGAGGCAGAATAGTACCCCCAAAAATGTGCTCATTGTCAATTGGAGATGATGGTTGTGGTTTCTGATTTTTATGTTGTTTTAAGTTTTTTTCTCGGTAGCACTGAAAGTAGGCACCAGATTGCCCCTGGAATCAGAACTAAGCGTCGATCCATTTATTATATTTGGAGCCTTTGATCCTTCCATTGAGTTTGCAGTCTTTCGCAAAAGATCTGATGAGTGTGTGTCATGTACAGGGAGTGTCTGCAAAGAACTTTCAAATGTTCGTGACACATGCACAGGTGTGCGAGAAACATCTTCATCTTCTGGTGGGCTCCATGATTCTAAGAAATGTTCGGGCTCACTAGTTTCAAATGGGGTTCCTCTACTTTCCTCAAGCAGGTCTAACTCTACGTTTGCAGCTGAGGAATCATGTAGATCTTCCCTTGAATAGAAAATTCAGTTTCTGAAATATCTGGGTGGCTAACATCATACTCAAACCCATTTGGAACCAGCAACTCCTCAGAATCTTTGTCAACAACCATTTGTTCAAAATGATCTGGTTCTGTATCGTCTTGGGTGATGATGGTATCAACAATTGATACGTCTCCACCAAGGTAACCCCGACATTTTGGCGGTACCACAGAAGCATTTTTGAGGAGCAGCACCAGATACACGAACATAATTGTAATCAAATGTCAATTCTTCACCCTATATTATAAGAACAAAACATACTGTTACACGCTGACAGTTGCCCACTATCATATGACATGCATAATATAATTCACTGAGACTATTCGCTGATTCAACTTCAATTATAAATGAAGCAAACCAACCCTCACTCTTTCTGTTAGATGAACTGGATCATATGGGGACAAAATGTCCAGTTTGTAAGAATCTGATAGTTTCTAGCCTTACCTTCTTGATGTTCCTCAAAGCAAATATTCCAATGCAGACTTCTCCATTGACCATCCACTATAGAAAAATAAGGAACATAATTTAGCAAACTCTGAGAGAGAGCAAAACTAAGTTTATTGTATCAAGAAAACTGAATAAAATTTTGATGGATATAAGGATTTAATGGCAAAAAACATAGTATACAATACACACAAAAATGAATGAGATAAAAGTCAACCTTCTCTGTGCGGCAGTTAGGGCTGCAGCTATGATTGATGAATCGGCCCAAGTTTCCCTTAGTGCAAGCATCTATTACCTGCAAAAATTGAAACAAAAAATGTTAAAAGTTCAATGGAATGTATTCAATTGTGTCAACATCATCATAGGTATATTAAGAAAAGTGAGTATGACACAAAGTCAACATAATACACTAGATGAGGAGGGAAGGGAATAAAAGGAGGTGATCAGATAGTTCTTCACTGAATACAACTTTCAGATAAAAGAACTAGCAGTAAAAAAAATGGAGGACATGTAATATGCAATAAAATAGTAAATCTGAAGAAGATAAGAAATAGTTTATGGACAAAATATAAAAACCAGAAGGCATACCTCACCACCATTTAGAGCCATGAAATAGAAATGTTTCTGGCCTTTGGAAGCATAATATCTTTGGCGGGCTTCATAGGATGTTATGTCAAGGACCTGAAAGAAATCATTCAGTACAGAGTCAAAAGAGCTCATTAGTCATATCAAATAATCAACAATCATCGCACTAACATAATAACAGGTAATGTACAAGGACACAAACAAGGGAGATAACAGACAACAACAGCACCTCTCCAACATATTCAATAAGAAACCTTCCTTCAGTAACATCTTCTTGCAACTGCAGTCCATAGCCTTTCTTGCCAGAATGGAACCATTTCAGTTTTGCATAGCTACGTCGCTGAAACTGTTTCACAGATTTTACAGTCAAAATCAATGTAGCAGAGAAGAAATTAACTAAATTAAGGATAAACAAGAAGCAGTGACCTTCTGATTAGAACATTGTTCTCCACACGGACATGTACGCTTGGCACATTCGATGTTGAGCATCCTGTTCAAACAGCCATCTCTACAACCCATTCGGCCATCTTGTGGTGGCTTGCAGTTGCACACCATGCTCTGGTCATAATTAATAAGAAACACAACAAATTAGGTTATCCTTCAAAATGTCAGTACTCAAGTCGCAAGGAATATAAAAAAGAATCAATATATTTTTGTACAATAGTTCACAATAGTTTGATTCAACATGGACCACGGGAAGAATAGTAGTATTTTCTTGTGGTTACATGGTTGGATACTTGGATGGTTGAAGACATTCTTGAAGCTCAAAAAGAACATAGTTATCAGGGTGGTAAGGCGAGGCATGGTGACTGACTACTGTCTTGGCCTTACACTTAAGTGGCTATGGTGTGAGGGAGGCAACACCTTACATTCGAAGGAAAAAAAAAAATAGCAGGATAGAGCTGTACAAGATGGAAAAAAGAAAAAGAAAAGGAGTAAGAAGTGGTAGCACACCCCCACCCTCCTGGCATACAAAGTCCCAATCCCTCTTCTCTCCAGCACCACCATTCCCCTCTCTTGCCTTGAGTGCAGCCACTCCTGTCTCCCGTTCTCCAGTGCCGCCATTGCACCTCTGTCCCTCCCCAAGACGCGCTGCCCTCACTCCTCTCTGCTGCTTCCCTTCCCTTACCAAACAAATATGCACTCCAGACCACCGCTGACATCCCCTTCCAAAGCAAGGGATTGACAAGCGGGAGATGGCAAAATCAAGCTAACAGCAGCAGCAGAATGAAGCGAGCCAGAATCAAAGTTGAGTGAGCCAGAAGCAAAACTGAAGGGTGACAATGGAGTCAAGGGGGTGACCACATATTCCTAAGGCGACTAAGCTTTACCCTGTGTCCTTGCCTCTGCAGTGACCCTAGACTGCTCCAATGCTTAAGTGACATCTTAATTACCATAAAAAAGTGTGTGACACATATATCCCTGATTCAGAGTGCCTACAGCATAAATATATGTGTTTTGTGCACTTTTTTATTAACTTTTCCTTACCTAGCCTGCAAACGGATATATGAACGAGAATCTATAGTGACATTTTGAACTAGTGTCCTTACAAATTTGCAAGGTCTATAATTAACGGAACTACATGTGCATAGAGAAAAAAACCAGAGGGAAAAAAATATGTTGGCAGCACTGACCTCATCAATGGATTGTGTCCTGCGGTTTCGATGCAGAAACAAGTTTGACCTAACAAGAGTCCATGACGGTGCTTTGCAAGCTACTCAACAGCAGGATGCAAAAGGGAGAGAAAAAGAATCAGAAATGATAACACATAATCGGTTTGTTTTATAGTATATTGAAAAAAATGGTATTGAAAAAAATAGAAGGATGTATTAGATTTACCATTGTCTGCTTCATCAGCTGAAGCATCTGAAAGATCGAAGTTCTGCATTAATCTCAGCGTTTGTTTTCACTTGTGGAATAGAACAATCAGCAAACGCTTTGTCTCCATTGTCCTTACAAGTCCTTCATAATAAAAAAAACAATGAATAAGAATTAAGAAGCATAAAACATTTGACAGATGAACCAAAAAATGTAAAAGAAAAAAGTGTATAACACATACGCATTAAAGTAAAATGATGACTCATGAATGGAATCAAAGAGAAAAGAATAGGAGGAACTTATGGAAGATCTAAAATAGAGATTTCCATAATAAGTGGTAATAAAACATTAGGTTGTGAGGTTTCAACCCTTGAATACACTTGTTGCTATATCTTATATGAGTAGTTTCTCTTGCTCTAAGAGATAAGTGCAGATCTACTGTGGAATTAAGCATTCATGTGTAAGTCTGAAGATGTAGTTTGTAAAGAGATGATATATAGGGTGTGGCAGCAAAAAGAAGAGCATAGATGATGAAGAAACACAGTGTATCATACACACTAGTCAAGAAATGGATGATGCATGCAAGTTGAGGTTTGGGCTATTCCATCAATCAATATATTCTGTTCTTTCACTTTACCAGACAACCAGACATGCACAAAGGGCCACCCATCAGCAAATCCTAGTTCTTTTGCTTTACTACATGTGCACAAATAAAAACAACAACCAATATTTGCTGCTGAATACACAGCCAAGAGCCTACAAATATGGCTGTGATAGCCTCCTAGTTAATTAGTACCTCAATCAGCCTATTATTTTACTTAACTACGAGCTAGAATCCTGCTATGTTTATTTGGATAAATCCATCTGAAACTTTAAGGGCACTCCCAATGCAGAAACCAGCGTAGCTTCTATGTATAGTAATTACCTTGTTATGTAATTGTTTTGCTGATGTGGCAAGTAATGTATTGATGAGAGAGGAAAAAAATGGAGAACCGATTTCTACAGAAGAAAACCGAATCCACACACAACAATGCATGAAGAAGCCATCAAAGCTGCATTGGGCGGAGGCTGCTCGTTCCTATCCTCTTAGTCTAGATTCGCTACTCCAACACTCCCGCGAGACCGCGACCCGCATGCTGCTGCTCCGATCCCCTGAGCCTGCGCAGGTGAAGGAGGCAACCCCGCGCTGATCCTTTTCTGTTTGTGGTGTATGTAACTGTTCATTAAATTTTTTTCTCCATAGAAACTATGCATTGGGAAGGTTAGGCCTAATTTGAATTCTCTTTCCTTAACAAGCTACCTATAGAAACTATGCATTGGGATTTGGAAGTGCCCTAAAGAAACCTGGAACAGAAAATGGTATAGCTGTCATTGGGTCAGGTTTTTATGATACAGAAGGAAATTTCTGTTCCAAACCTGGGGTTGAACCTACTAAAAGTACAAATTGGAAAATCCACATGGAGCGATATATGAATAATTCAGGAAAAAAAATTGTAGAACCTTTGTGGAATAACAATTTGCAAAAAAAAGCAAGCTACAAAGATGTTACCAAGAAATGAAGGTTAACAAAACTTGAAATACCTTCTCTAGAACTGTATAAAGGTTAAATCAGCATGTCCGCTTTACAAAACTGAGAAAACAATGTAGGGACCCACAATGCTAGGAACAGTCATACTAATTACTAAATAAGGAAAAGAGGGTTTCTAAGACAGACCATATAGACCTACTGAAGAGCATAGCAGTACAGTACACCTCAATTAGACAAGCAGGCTGGTGCGATCATTTAAAACTGATAACTGAAATAACAGGAAGGAAAATTAATACCATCTGCAATTTGTTTCTCCAATCACATCTGCAAGTTCAGCAGGTATGCACCGCCACTTTTTGGCAGTCATCACAACACACCCATGCAGCACGTGGTGGCAGTGGTGGTACAGATGCCCCATCCATTTTTGCGTGCAACATTTCCAGGTAAATCAGTAGATATGGCGCCAGATTTCTTGAATGCAAGTTCGGTGGTAGGATCAAGATTACCTATGTAAAATGAGAATGTAAATTCCTTCTGAAGCTTCCTATTATATGTTATGGAAAAGGATGAAATGATAAATTCAAAGGCGTACTCTGTTCATTCATACGAGGTGGTGCCCGTTCAGTAGAAGGCAAATGTAAAAGTCCATGATCAAGGGAAGTCTCGCTTGACGTATTTTTCTTTTTACCTTTTTCTTTCTTATGTGGGTCTCGCACCTTACCCTTCTTTCTTGCATTAGTATCCTTAATCTTGTGTCTTGGTGATTTAATACTGTCAAATGCACTCTCTTTGTCATCATGCACTACAGAGTGACTCTGTATGCCATCATGTTCATGCATACTAAGGTCCTGTGAGCCTGAAGTTAGGGCTTCAAAGCAAGACCCATCATCTGGAGGCCCAGGTGAAATTGAATCATTAGAGAATGTCCTAAGTTTTGAAGATTCACATGGAGAAACCTTTTTGCATCCTTTTAACATTCTTTTTTACCCCTTTAGATCCATCTTTCTTTTTGCAACCTGCCTTTCTGACAGTACCATTTTTTTTCTCACAGAATTTGACTTCTGTAAAGCTCGCACCTTTCCTTCACCAATATCATTTTCTACTGTGCCATGAGATGGACCAACCTCTTCCTTTCTGGTGTCCTCATGCAAAGTACTTCTAGTGTGATGCTCCAAGCTCATCGATGATGAAGCATGTTCTTTTCCACAGTCAGCAGTAGATAAAACGGATGGATCACCACCATTCAGTGCACCAGCATCGGTTGGGTTTTCATGTAACATAACATCATGGTTTGCAGAAGCATTACCTTCACATGTAACAGAAGCAACCTCCAAAACAGAATCCGGCTTAAAACCCAATATGCAGCATGACACTGCCATTGGCATTGTCCATAGGTTCAAAAGTTGAAAGCTTAGCACACTCTCCATGGACGTATGCAGCGCATGTTTCTTTAGTACAACTCACCAAAGCTCTTCCTCTTTGCTGCACATCAGTCTGGACACACTTTGACTCTGTACGATGAATATCAATAGACTCTGTAGTTTTGCCAGCACTATCAAGAATACTAGTTAATTTATCAGAAGATAAATTTGGAATGTTTCCTCTGTGACATTCCAAGGAAATATCAGTATCAGCCACAATTGAGATGGTTGGTTGCTCATTCAATTCACTAGCAGCATGCCCTATATCAGCCACAGTTGTTAAGGTTGGTTGTCCATCCAGTTCATTAGCTGCATGCCCTATTTCAGAGAAGGAAGAGCATTTACTTTTAGAAGATCTTGAACTTCGACTTCTCCGAATACTTGGCTGACTTCTCTGATCAGATCTGTTATATGGTATTCCTTTGTCCAGGAGAAGGTAAGAATTAGAAATAGATGGCCCATATCTTGGACAGCAATCTAATAGCTGATCTCGATTACCCCAAGTAGAGGATTTTGGTGGCCTGTTCATACCACTTCTACTCTTAGTGATTTTGTTTGGGAACATATCTGTGGTGCTTTGGTGTAATGAGTTCATAATGTCAACCTTTTTAGGTTTGCGTGAACCGCTGCTCCCTTTGCCTATTCGATCTTGCTTCTCAGAATTAAGACTTCTTGAAGAAGCAGCCCTTTTTGGATTCCTACGTATAGATATCTGTAATGCTGTCAGCTTTTGGCTCTGTGATTCTCCATCATTAGCATTACTGATAACATCAACGGAGCTGTCATCAGCAGAATTACAGGCATTGAGCCCTTGGTCCAAATGGTCGGATCCGCCAACAGCATCTTGATGACCAAGGCATAGAGCAGATGGTTCCTTGCTGCTACAGCAAGGTTCACCATTGCAAAGTTGGTTACATGAATAAACACACTGGTTTCTCTCTGGAGGTAGTTGAGAGGCCCCATATTTTAGAGAGACCAGTTGCGACTCTTTATCAGGACAAGGGCCAAAATGCTGATTCCCGTCACCACAAGCTTCCATCTGGAGCTCAACAGACTGACCATCTAAAGGCACATCAATGGAGCTCCCATAAATAGAAGGAACTGAAGTTTCAACAACTGGGCAGAAGTTTACTGCATCAATATTCGACAGTAAACCAACCTTTTCCAGCTCATAATTAGCACCGGATATCAATGCCAGGCCCTCAGCACCAGATGGCAATTTCTCCGAGTGATGCTTCCCTGGGTCCGACAAGTCCCCACTGTCATGGGCTAAATCACCATTCCACATCCCTGGATCAGCAGACATTCCACCAAACTGACCTGCCTTTCGATCCAAAGAAAGATCAATGCTCCCTGAAATGGAAGGAACTGAATCTTCATGAACTGGCCTCGAGACAGCTTCAATATCCGATATCAAACCACCTGACTGCAGCTCATCGTTAGCGCACACGATAGATCCTACGTGATCAACACCACGTGGCTCTTGCTCGCGGCCATGATTCACTGAAACTGACAAGCCTTCATCATACACACGTTTTGCTCCGTTACAAACCGTGCGTAGATCTTCTACGGTTTCCTTTACTACCGCCACCATGACACCACAATCACCTCCGCTACCCGTCAAACCCAACTGCTCAAACTGGCTCCCCTCTGTCGTTTTCTCCAAAATGTCATCCGCACATCTAGCATCCTCGGCACAGACTGCTTCACGGCAGGGAGACGGTAACGTCTTACTTGAAAGCCAGCCACTGGCCTCATGACAAATCTGCAAACCGGCATTTTCAGCGGATGCCACAGGAGCCAGACTACCTTCCTTCCCTTCCTCGATGCCCATAACCCTCTGGTCTGAACTCGAACCCTCCTCCTGCCCTATCTGAAAAGGCAACCTTCTTCCTTGGAGGGGGGCAGAAACACACTCGGCGGGGGTCACCAATCCAAGAGCAAAATCGCTCCCTTTGTCATCCCCCTCTGTGGCTTCCCATACCTCTACTGTAGCATCCCCCAATCCATGGACCGGTCCAGGGGAGGTTGCAGTAGACAGAGCGACCTCCGGTGTCCCCAACCGTTGGGCGTCAGCAACATGGCCGCGCACGCCCTCGCCAGGCTCCTCCATTGCGGCAGGAGGTCAGCAGGGACCCGTACGGATCGAGAACATCCAATGCCCGCTCCCCTTCCTTCTCCCCGCCGCCGGCTCCGCAACCCGATCACGCCGCCGAAAGGCAGGCCTCCAACAAAACCCTAGAATTCGAGAGCACGGGAAGCAGAACTCAATCAGGATTCCGCGAGCAAACAGCCCTTTACCAGGAGAAATTCAAGAGACACGAACCTGCGTGACCCGCGTGGCCGCGAATGCCTGCCGCGTCGAGAGCCGCGCCACCGGCCCCCTTGACCTCCGCCGGTCTCCGTCGACGGGCGGCGGGACGCGGGAGTCGGAGGAGGAGGAGGCGCCGGGGTTCGGACAGACGTGCGGGAGGCGGCGGTCGTCGCCGCGTTGAGGAATGAGGGCCGAGGGCGGCGGAGGCGGATAGGGGCAGGGAGGGAGGAAGGGAGGGGAGGAGAGAGAGAGGAGGACGCCAAGTATATTATTTTACTCAGGAGAGAGAGAGGGGGAAAAGAAAAATAAATAAACGGGAAAAGGGTGGCTGGAGGAGGGAGAAAGGTCTCTCCTCCTCGTCTTGTTTTGCTCTCGACGACGAGTTCGTGACAGAGGCGGAGCGGAACGAGGAATGATGATGATGAGGCCGCTCGCGCTGGCAGATGACGCTGTTGAAATCCGAGCGAATTTTGTTTGTTCGAGGGAAAACAAATCTGGGGGTATCTATGGATTTCAGAGCGTGACAGGACAGACACAGGTTTTATAGGCCTCGAATTTAAAAAGGGATGCGGTTGGTGTTTGTTCCTTTCTTGTAATTTTTTTTTAATAAATAGTGGTGCCATCGCCACATAATGGATGTTTTGGGGCATCATAATGAAGAATACAACGAGAAAATCGTTGGAATTTCAGAGCGTTATTTATACATAAATAAAGTCCAGTAGGAATTTACATTTTTAAAACGGTAGGTATGTGTGAAAGAAAGATACTCCATCCAGTATATATATTGTGCACAACCGTGCGGTGGTTGCAAGTGCTCTAAACCAGGGCGTAGACCGGAGAGGAGCGGTTGGTGGCAGTTTTCCTGGCTCGTTCTTGACTTGATCAGCGGTTCAGCCAAACCAAACCGTCTAGAACAGTGCTCCTAGACTCCTATACTAGTAGCCTACTGTAGCGCTACTAGAAGACGTCACGTCATCAAAACTTATCATCTGTATTGCAATGGGAAAAAGAATTCCCAAGAACTGCGTCATCGTCTCGTTAGTCGTCACGTAAAATTTCGTGCACGAATATAATAAAAAATATATATATATAATCCCCACTGCACTGCACAGTGCACGGTACAAATAAACAAACAGTCGTTACCGTTGCGCCAGACGGTTGGTGGTAATACCGTGGACTCGGAGGGGCCATACTGCAAAAGGCACAACAGACAGGCAGGCAGGCACCGAGTAGAATAAATATCTCCGCCGCTTGATTAAAAAAAATATCTCCGCCGCTACAGTGCTACACGCGCACCCGGTCCGCGTCGGATGGATGATGCCCCGGACGGAGTCTATCCGTCTGACGGGTGGGGACAGCGGGCTCTCAGGATCCAGACGTCAGCTGCACGGCAGACCGCGGGCGTGGTGGGTCCGGACTTGGGGTGGGTCCGCGCTTGCGGGCCCCTCTGATCTCGTTGTGCTCAGAGGAGACCGGCGGTGTGATGAACGTTTTTTTCCCATTGCCGGCGGGGTGAACTGTGTTCTGTTTTGACGCTGCAGTGCACCGTGTGGACAGTGTGGACAAAACTTTTTTTTTTTTTTGAAACAAACGTGTGAAAAAAAAAAAAAAAAACTTGTTTTAGCCTTTCGTGCAGCCATTTAAACTATATATATGTGTTGTTACAAGTTTTTCTCTGTCCAAGGGTTTGTTTAGGCCTTACTAACGAAGCTCAAATCTACGGATTTGGCAGAGCCAAGTATTTATAGCTCTACTAGAAAATCTTAGATATAACGTCGTAAGCATGTCTAGTGCATTTACACGTCTGTATTTTAGACTGAATATAAAGTATTTGAATCAATTTAATTTAGTGTATAAACTTGGGATCCATAATAGATTCTCGAGCTAGAGTTATACTTTATGGCCTCTTGGGCCCCAACAACTTTCCGGTAGAGATCACAACACCATGCATAATAATAAAAAATAATGCTCCTGGGCAAAAATCAAAAACGTTATCATTTTTTCAGATATGAAATTAGCATAAAACTATTTCTTTTGAAAGTTATTCGAATTTTATCACTAATTTATAAATAAACTATAAGTTGTTTCCCTCCTTTTAAAGTTTGACCGGCCCCTTTATAAGAAATAATACCAACATCTATAAAAAAAATAAACATATTATGAAAAAAATTTTATTACGTTATATAGTGATATTAATTTGATGTTATAAAACTATGTTATTTTTGTATAAAGTCAAACTTTTAAAAATCTAGGCAGAGAAAACTTCAAGATGTTGATTTATTTTGTATCCTTCTTATTTATAGGAATGAAGATTTTGGTAAAAATACACTCCAATGGCCTCTTTAATTGAATCTCCAAATATAGACATCCATTTTTTTGGATTTCTTGCTAGCTAAAGACAACAAAGATAGGATAGATCTTAGAGCTAAGAGCAACTCCAAGAGATCATCTAAAATTATCAACCAAATCCCATGCTTTAGCAATTATGTAAAATACAAAGCCCCTCAAAAGAGAAGAGATCTACAATAGCTTAGCCATTTTTCATCTTCTATATTGAAAAAGTTGCTACATCAAGTAGCCATCGTCAATTTGCACCAGCTTGACTTTATTCATGGGGCTAGGTGCATGGGAGAGAAAGCCACACGTGGACGGGGTGCCGCATATGACCAGCGGATGTGGCTCGCAAAATATAACGAGCGAGATAGCTAGGTAGCATTTGGCTAAAAAAAGAAAACACGATACATGATCTATTGGACGTTCTTTTTGGCCAACAATTGCTAAAACCGGGTTTTAAGGAACATACAAAGGCTATTGGAGTTACCCTAAAATGGGTACAATATATAGAAAAGTTGTTACAGGGTATAAGGTTATCAAAAGCATTTTTTATTAAAATGTCTCTATAAATGAATGCTGATGTAAAGAGCAAATTTTAGAAAAGACGATTGGAGATGTTGTTAGCCAGTTTTGCAACCAACCCTAAACGGTTCAAGCTGGTTATAAATAAAATTTTGGCAAACCATGTTCGTCGTCGAACTTTCGTCCAACAGAAACACATCGGGATAAATGCAAGCAACAAGTGTGTTCCGAGCTTGACAAACTACTAATGGCATAGCCAGCCCTCATTTTCTTTCACGTGCATTTCCTCATTGTATGACCATTTTGGTATAGTTCTCTATGCTCAATGCTTAAGAAAAAAAAAGTTTAGCCAACTATAGAACTATGGTTTGCAATGAATTCTACGATTTGACACTATAACAATTACGACCCATGCCAAAGACTTTAGTTGTAGCACATGTATCTTATTGGTTGGGCCCATTGTCACTATTGTTTGGTTAAGCCAGATGATGTTGTTTTGTGGTGTGTGAAAAACATTATACCATATCGATTAAAAAAAAAAGAAAAACATTGTACCATGTAAGTCGGACTGATCCGTTTAAGTGAACAGGAGTGTGTCACAACAATTTAGTTGTTGTTTGGTTAATACATAAGTGTGGCAGCCACACTTTTTTTAGTTTATTTGCATGCTTATGTTTGTCATAACTGTGAGCTGTGGTACCATTTTCAGCACTCCTCAGCAGCGCCACAACTTGAGTGTCTTGTGTGGCCTATTAACCAAACAACCAATACCGATAAAGTTAGACACACATATAGGGATCCAGTCCCCTTTTATTTCCTTCACAATCTCACTTGGCATTTTTTATTTTTAATTTAAAATTATATATTTTATGGTCCAATCCTAATTTGGACCCTATCCTAAATTTGATAGGCTAAATTAAAGGCCTTTTACCACCTCTACTCACAACTTTTGCAATTCGTATTTCTACCACAACGTTGACAGTGATTTGCTCGCCACCACACATCTGTTTGAACATAAAACCAATCACGCCAGTGAGTAATCGAGTGAGTCGAGTGAAAGAAACGGCCGGGCTCGTGCGCTATCTTGCTGACCACTGCGTTGCGCCGTCGTGTGCCCGTTCCAAAAAAATTAAATAAAACAAAGAAAAACGCCATACAAAAATCTTTCCTCCTCGGACCGATTGGGTGATAATAGTTTAACAGGGCCTTTAAAGCCTCCTGGTTGTGGACTGGTTGTGGAAGGATGCAGAGCACCAAGAGAGGAAAACGAAAAAGGTTTAATGTACGCAGTCCGTCCAGCCGCTCCACTAGTTCACTGAAAAGGAAAGTCAAAGCCACTGACCGAAGTAAACATGAATTTTAGCACGGTCCATTTTGACCCGATGGGTCGTCGCCGCGTCCGCATTTCCTCACGTGCTAAACCCACCAAGGTAGGTAATGCGGGCAGTCCAGTCCACTGAAAAGGAAAGTCAAAGTGACTGACCGAGTAAACTTGCAAGACTGGCACGGTCAGTTGAGGTCGTCGCCGCTTCACGCACCACACAAAGTTCTAAAAAAGTGACGAGACAATCAGGCCCCCGTACTAAAAATAAGCCCCCCTTCAAAAAAAGAAAAGCAGTAGCTATAGCATGCCATGCCAGACTTGCCTCCGTGTGTGTGTGTCGGCGGCTTTGCTTGGGGTTGAAGTGAACCGATGCGGGCGTCGGGGCAGCCTGGCAGGCGGCGCCGACGGTGCTGGCTTGTCGCGACTCCATGGAATTTTCAGCAACATTTTTTTTTTTTGACAAAAACCGGGGCAGAGCCCCATAGCCATTATATTGCATTACAAGTAGCTGAAAGCATCGTACAGTTTCTTGGGAGTACAATATCATCCATGGATTCTAAAGGACATGATTTTTATGAGACCTATGGACACACATCAGAGAAGGTGAGCTAGCGCAACCAAGTTGCTGAAAGGCCTGTCTAGCAAGCAAGTCTGCTTCAATGTTGTCTGCTCTTTGAACTTTGTTCACCTTTGCAGAAATCTTGTGCATGATAGAGCACGTGAGCTCTGTCTGCTCTGTCTGTTGAATGATCCTCCAATCGGGGAAGTCCAGCTGATGCTGTTGATTGATGTAATCAACTAAAAGTTGACTATCAGAATAAAGGTTGACGTTTTCTGGTTTTCATAGCCCAAGTGATAGCAAATATGCATTGCTAGCAGGAGGGCGTATGCTTCTGCTTGAAGCACTGAGGAAACGTCAGAGACCTGCGCTTTGATGGAGAGCTGCGTTGTTGAATAATAATTCTTCAAGTGTATTCCTACACCCGCTTCTCTGTTACTGAAGTTATTGTCATCCGGTAAGAGGGCTGCATCAGTGTAGCACTGAATCGCACTGGTTGGACCCTGCAAAAACAAAGCTTTGGGGATATGCTCGAAATTGTTATGTTTAGATGTGCAGCTTGAAGTTGCATGATCCGTCCCACTGTAAGAAACATGCTCATTGGAGCTACTAGATCCTGAAATAGTAGAGCCTGCTGAAAAGGTGTTTAAAAGAGATTTGACTGCATAATGAAGTTGGCCAGCAGTCCAATTTTTCCTATTGAACCTGTGATCATTCCTGGCAAGCCAGATGTACCAGAGTGTAGTGATGAATTTGGAGAAGAGATTATCTGGGGTCTGTAAATTTATTAGATTGGAGAGATTCTGTTGAACCCCATCCTGTTCATCTGGAATCTCAGAGGTTCTTAGAGACGGCTGGAAAGAGAACCAAACCGCTCTAGCAAAATCACATTTGAAGAAAATGTGGTCATCATTTTCCTCTTGATGACATCTTGAGTAATAAGCAGAGATTTTGTATGAATATTTACCTGCTCACAAACCTGTTGCTAGAGAACGCCTAATTAGGCGCCAAACAAATGTTTTTATAACAGGAGGAATCAACATGCACTTCCAGGTTCTCATGAGCAAATTTTTGCAGCTGATAGATAGACTTCTTGGACAGTCGGGAGGAAGAGAAACCTGTTGAATCCTGTTTAAAAATTTGAAAGCTTCTTTTGTGCTACAGATACCTTTGGACGATGGTCTCCAGATGACCGTATCCTCTCCTGTCTGTTCAGACTTTAGAACATGTGTTAGGGCAATAGAAACATTGTCATCAAAAATAGAATTAATGAGGTGCATATTCCATGAGTTGGTGTCATTATCCCAGAGGTCAGAAATGCTTTGTGGTAATCTGTTTACAGTAATAGGAAATTTTATATGATCATAAATATCCTTCCAAATAGGGATCCACAGTGTAGACCAAATGTTGGATTTACCACATTTGACATGAATGAGGCAGTTATCTACAAGGATGTTTCTTACCTTCATGATAGAAGTCAAGAAAGCTGAATTTGATCTTCCATTCTTGGCCATCCAGAAGCTAGTGTTGTTATAGTATTTAGCCTTTAGAATAGAGGTGAGAAAAGGATTTTTACCTGTTGCCACGTTCCAAGCTGCATGAAGAATGAGGCTTTTGTTTATGGTGTGAAAGTTTATGATTCCTAGCCCACCTTCATTTTTGGCCTGCAAATGTCTTGCCATGATCTGAAATGTATAGACGAGGAGGCACTTTTCTTCTTTGATCCCAGACCAACAAAAATTACTAATGATAGGAGTTATTTTTGAAATGAATTTTTTAGAGAAAAGAATAGTAACCATGTAATAAATAGGGATTGAATTGAGGACTGAATTAATGTAGCAGAAACGACCAACATGATTCAGCTTGTTAGATTTGACTGTTGTCAACTTACCTTTGAATTTTTGGAGGATAAACTCATAGGCTTTGTTCCTGTCACTATGATTGAAAATAAGGGGTGACCCAAGTAGATGGAACCTTGTTTGAGGTCTGATACCAGGAAGACTGACTTGACCTCATGTTTTGAAACCTCATCCACATGCTTACTAAAAATAATAGAGGATTTGGAGAGGTTTGGGGTTTGCCCTGATGACCTGCAGAAGCTGATTAATATGTTGTTTATCTTACCTGCTTCCTCCTTGTTTGCTTGGCCACAAATGATAAGATCATATGCAAAGAGGAGAGAATGAATTTTGGGACACCCCGGCCATGGGGCGACTCCTTTTAAATTATCTTGGTCTGCTTGAGATTGCATTCTAATAGAAAGTTCATTCACAGCTACTATAAAGAGGAAGGGGGAAAGAGGGCAGCCTTGCCTAATACCTCTTTTTGGGTGAAAGATCGGGGAGGGATCACCATTAATAAGAACACTCATAGAAGTAGTAGAGATACAAGTGTGCACAAGATTAATAAAATGATCACTAAAACCTTGTTTTTGTAAGGCTCTAATAATGAAATTCCACTCAATTCTATCAAAGGCCTTAGCAAGATCTATTTTTAACATAATGGCCAACATAGTCCAACTTATTTTTGGAGACTAAAAGAGGAGGAGTCAGTGGGATTCATCTGTAGCTCAAGAATCTTACCCTCAATATAGTCCAACATTTTAGCTTTGTTAGGTTTAGTATTTTTTTCATTTTTTAAGATCTTTACAATATAAAGAGTCTTAAGGTGAAAAGGTTTACCTGCAGATCTGTTCCAACTCGTTT
Organism: Hyparrhenia diplandra; assembly: GCA_015847255.1. Taxonomy (NCBI): domain Eukaryota; kingdom Viridiplantae; phylum Streptophyta; class Magnoliopsida; order Poales; family Poaceae; genus Hyparrhenia; species Hyparrhenia diplandra. Next base: position 23,656 of record JADLZK010010244.1, read on the forward strand.
TTGCCACAGTGCTGAAGTCCTTGTCCATAGCCCACCAATTTTCAAACCTAAAAATTCTTTTAGGTGTCCTGCGGTTTGAGTTAGTGACAGCTAAAATGGGGCAATGATCCCCTTTTATCATGGGCAAGTGATAGACATTAGTATTTGGAAAAATTATGATGTTCCATTTCATCAGGTGCTTGTTCAGTGGTTTTATCTTCAGGCAGTTTTAGTTCATTAACAGATTAGTTATATCTTCCACAGCTTCACTCTGGATGCCAGGATCAGCACCATGATTGTCTGAAATATCAACTCCTGCATCTTCAGCCAAAACACTACCATCATTCATGCCTTGAGGTTATTCAGCAGAATCAAGAGACTGAAATGTTGATACAGAATTAGGATCTTCAACAACTATGTCGTCAAAAAAATCCTTCATTGGGGACGTAACGACCATCAGCTGAATCCCTGCAAACAATATTAGACAAGTTAATTTCCTGAGAAATGGTTGAAGTCGTTTGTGTACCAGCCCTGCTCAGTGTGCACTTGCCATAACACATCCCGGTAGTAATGTAAAATCTTTAAAGCCTTGCCACGTAGCCCGGCCTTCAAGGCTTCAGTACTACTCATAGTTGTGCTCCCAACCTGTGTAATGGATAATGGTAAAATAGCGTAGATTTGAACATACTGATAAAGCTCTACCAGTTAAAAACTCTGGGCAATATCAGTTACAAGGAAATATGAAAAACTTACAAGAATTGGAGCAGGGTTACCAGGAACTTTTACAGCCCATGGTTGGCCAGCTTCAAAAGACGGAAACCCTTCTGGAGGTATGCTGATACCAGGAAACATCAGGCCAGCACCACCAATCACGAAATGGGAAACCTCACCACCTTTAAGTGTAAAAGATGGCAACAGATGGGGGACCTTCCAAAGCGCATAAACTGCAATATTTGCAGCAGATAAACCATACTCAATTCATTTCCAATGCCCAACAATTGTTGATTAGTAAGTGAAAAACCTATATAACAGTCAAAAGGCCAGGATTTTGTAGAGAAAATCTTAACTCTACAAACTCGGGCAATGTCTAATGGAAGTGATGCCTTATACTATTATGGACAGTAAGTTTGATAATTCATTGTTTGCTATACCATCTGCCAATGTAGGCTTATTTTCAATATATGGAACAAAACCAATAGTTAACATACAAAATAAGAGTAGAGCATAACAAAATTACAGTAAATCAAGCACTTGATTTGATAATTAGAAATCAAAATAGTGATGATTGCACTCAATAACAGGAACGGAGGCTTCTGTTTGTTCTCTGTTCCCTTTCTTTTATGTGTGCATACTCAACCAGAAAAAATAAATCTCAAAAGCAGTAGTACAGTACCAAAGAAGTACTGTAGCAAAGGTATCCAAAGTTGGATTTAATAGATGAAAAGAGGAATTCCAATATGGAGGAGACGAAAAAAGAAACCTGTTGGAAACAGTTCATGGCCTCTTGCATCAGTGTTGAAAATCATTGGGAACTCTCCTCTATGCCATATACAAGAGCATGATTTGGGTACTTAGCAACTGTTATCTCAACCTATACAAAAGTACATCAGAGCAAGTATTATAACAAATTCAAACATAGAAATAAAGATATGTACAGAATTATGCGTAAAATTACTATATGTTCCTTCCACGGTACAACGGATAAATATAGGAATGAGAAGGAATGTGATAAAGAAAAAATAAATGTTATGGGTTGAAATTTCACATGCATACATGAACAAGTAGGCTACTATTCCTTCACTAAGACTAGAGCGCTACCATGCAATGTATGCCAAGTTGATGGTGACAACCCAAACAATAACATCTAACTTGTACTACTCCATTTCTTTATGTTAGGCATCTTAAGATTAGAGAGTTTTTTCATTTTACAGGCGTGTAAGGTTTCAAAGGAATCTTTAACCACTTTCTTCTTATTTTACCCTTGCTCCTATACTGTCCTCGTAATGACGCTTGCTACCAATTAATTGCCTGGGTCACCAACAGCTTGTCTCTCAACTTCCTATACCCACCATGAGAGAGAGAATTTGGAATTGAAAAGGCTTCAGCCAGTAAATGGATAGCATAAAGCTGGTATATTTTCTCCACGAGTGCACAAAGTGACAGAGTCAGTGGAAGAGTACGGCTAATGCAGTCTTTTTTTTTTTTTTTATTTTGCTTGTCATCCCCTTAAATTTGAAACTCCTCAATATGCACCTAAGGTGAAAAGACTAACAAAAAGGAACTGAGGGAGTCATATAATGATGATATATAGGGCCTGCTTGATTGCTTTGCCCCTGCCACTCACGTCCCCTTGCTGAGGAAGGTGGTGAGCCGAATCGGCTCCACAGAGTGAGTGAGGAAATCCTCACTTTCATAAATAACAAGGCAGCTAGCGAGAGAACCAAACACCGTCCACTGTTTCAACTTCTTACTCTGTTAGGCGAGGTGAGGGCCAGCAAGGGATCCAAAGCATGCCTGTAATTCCATTAGAGTTACCTTACATGTTATTATCCCATACAACACTAACATCAACAATAAATTCTTTAGTCCGTGGAAAGTTAAGGAAGGATAGATATGAAACCCAGTTAACATGTGAATTACATATTATTCTATTAGACACAGATGGTGTAAATAAAAGAAAAGGAAAAAAAAAAAAGGGGGGGACTAAACAAGTCACCACCTAGGGAGGAAGGATGGCAGCGAGATCAGCATCAGAAGCCTGTGGAAACCCTTTCCTTGGCAGTTCTTCTTAGCTTCTTTTTGTCCGCCCCAGACAAGCGTTGTACGGTTGTCACATCAACAAGTTTCTTAAACATGGCTGATCAGATCACAGGAACAAGCTGAGATGCATACAAATAAGTCAATATGCCACCTCAACCACAAGGACGACCATGAGATATAAATCTGTAGTTAAGAACTGAGCAACAAAATATAGATGATGAAACAATCAGCCAGCACGAAATTCTTCTTTAGAAGGTGAGATTAGCAAAATGTTGAATGAATGCTAAGAAAAATGCCATTGCAGGCTCCTATTATCGCACTCTCATACGTAATTATTAGTAATTATTGATTTCTATCAAATAAAATCTGCTAAAGCCCCAAACAACAGAGTACTTAGCAGTGAGCACCTACATGACACAGTTCGTCCTATCATAATTACACAAACTCAATTCACAAGCACCAACGTTCCGTATCCTCCTCTTAGGACAAGAATGTCCAGCTCGTTAAAATGAAAACATTCCTTTCAATCAGGCAACGCATAAATTAGGAACGAAATTACCAAGCCCTTACAGGGGAAACAACCCTACTTTCTCTCTAACAGTAACATGTTCTTCGAGTACCACACGAACCCAACAAGTGACAGGAGACAACAACACATCATAGACCAATCCGAGAACTAATAAGAATAAGAAGCCTAACGATCGAGTAAGAAAAGACGAGCTTCTCTACCGCATCCGGAAGGGCTAACGAGCCGAGGGATCACAAATGATGGACTAGCCAACCATGGATGGGGCTAGAGATGGAGAGAGGCTTCCTTACCGCCGCCGGCGAGGTCGGGGGCGCCGCGAGGGATCGGGTAGGTTCTCGAAACACTTTCGGACGCTGCTGCTCCAGACCACAACAAACGACGGCGGCGTGTGCCTGCGGAGAAACCGTACCGTGGATGGGCCGGTGGCCCTCACGGACCCTCCTCTCCGGCTATTAGTGTTGGACAATAGTGAGGTGATACTGGAATTACATTTTATCAGTGACGTGTTTATTTCTCTTTTTTTTTTTAAGAAACAAAGCATGAATAATCTGAGTAATGGCTAATGTTTGCTATGTGATAACATTTTCTCAAGCACTGTTTTACGCTTCTGCTGCAGCAGAGGTCTGACAGCAGTGTGGAGCTGGCAAAGCAAGTTCTAGATATTATAGATTTGTTATAGATTTGTGTCTGTATAGTATATACGATTGAGCCATGAAGTTTATTATGGAATTGTATCCACATTCTGGGTATATGAGCAAAGAAGATTTCCTTGATTCTAACTGTTGAGGTATTCTGGTAGTAAACAATGCTGGTACAATAAACAAGAATAACAAGACATGGAATGTTCCAGCGGAAGATTTTGATATGGTGATCAATACAAATATCAAGGGAACAGCAAATGTGCTTCGCCATTTTGTACCACTTATGATAGAGAAGAGACATGGGATTATAATCAATCTATCCTCTGGTTGGGGAAGATCTGCTGTTGCAGAGGTCATACAGAAAGCCATCAAATGCATTATAGGTATAGCTGTTCCTTTCTGCTCAGTACATACTAAATTGTGCATTGTCATTTCAGGTTGCTCCATATTGTGCTTCGAAGTGGGCGATTGAGGGCTTGACACGCTCGTTGGCTAAAGAGCTACCTCCTGGATTGGCAGCCATTGCTCTTAGCCCTGGTGTTGTGAATACTGGCATGCTCACTTCATGCTTTGGAAGTTCTGCCGCATTATATCAAACAACTGAAACATGGTAAACTTCCCTGCCTTATGTTTGTTTGACTGATTTACCTTATGTTGTTTTACCTAGTGCACATATAGATTATAAATACAACATTCCGCTATTCACTGTTCATTGGTTCAGATGGATATAAAATCTGAACCAACAGACACTCGGGGATTGGACACTACGATTACATAACTAGTGTTAACACTTTAGCATGGTCAATTGACACTTAAATCACCTTACTGTATCATCCTCCCATGATAATCCTGACCAGGATGATTTCATTGTTATACCTAATTACCTAGTCCTTTCCATTCCACATATTGTTATCAATGTGATTGTTATATAGAGAAGTCCTGTTGCCACACCAGTGATTTCAAAGGTCAAAGTTCTACTCCAAATATGTCGCACTTAGTTCAACTAAATATACCGCCCGTCATCTTTTGTATTGCACATCTGCGGTTCCAGGCCCCTGTTTTCTATAATTCAACTACCATTTTTCCGGACTCTTATGGAATAGCTAACCCCACTTTTATATCTTGTCCAAATGTGAAGTTTTTCCCTGAGGTTTTTGTGACACTTCGACAAGGAAGCTTGATGTTTAGTAGCCTACTATTATTTGCTAGTTTTGATCTATCCTATTGCATTTGCAGACTTGAAAACTCTGTTGAGAAGTCTTGCCACTTCGAGCATCAATGCTGTGGTCCTGTAATTAAATGATAGCTGGCCTTGTTTAGATGCATCATATCCGCCTCAATCCATGCACTTTGAGCACATGCAAACAAGCCCTCGGGGGTTGTAACTCAACTGAATGGAGGACCTGTGTGGGGACTTTTCCTAACTAAATTGGCAGAGGAGGCAACTAAATTGGCATAGGAGGCATAGAAGTTTGGACTATACTAAGCTGTTGCAAAGAATTAAGCATTTCCTAATTAATTGGCATACAATGCACCCTCTGTTTTAAAGGCGTCGGCGTCGCCTAGGCGTCCGGCGTACCCGGCTCGCCTTGTAAAATAGAGTGCCTTGTCGCCTAGGCGTCGGCCAGGTACCCAAAGACTCGCCCGGACGCCTAGCCGCCTTTAAAACAGGGCATGCACATGATTGTGATATACTTAGCTTCGTTGCAAAAAGCATTAGACATTGAATACAATGAACATTTGACACTATGATCAGTTATCAAATTAATGAATGAATGGATGTTGCTGGTTTTTCAGGGCACCCAAGGCAGCTACAATGATACTAATCCTTTCACTTCGGCGATAACGGTGCCTCCTTGACTGTATGAAGTTGTGAAATTCTGCGCTCAAGCGATTGCTGATGGGTTCCCTTGTAGCCCGACATTTAGATTTTTTTGCGAGTATGGTGTAGTGATAATGTGTGTCGTACACTGATGTCTGTAGCTGCTGTGAGAAAGTTATTATTTAGCATTGCCTCTATGGCCTATGCATATACTCTTCTTTAATTTGATGTTCAGTTGATGGGGGAGTAATATGGTGAGAAAGGTGCAGGGGGGAGAGACAGAAGCATGTGTTGCTTTGTTTCTATTAGAAGTGAATGTAAATGAACAAGTGATTGGAAGAACTATCTCTTTCATTGATCTCTGAATATATTTATACAAGTGAAGGGGTGTCACGAAGGGACACGACTGTTCCCAAAGGACATGCCCTTTGGGAGTAAAACTATCTAATCCTATCCACTAATATTGTACTTGATGGATGAGATCGCCGTGAATAGGCGTGTAGAAGGGGTGTCTGTTGAGAGATATTGTTTCATAACACTCCCCCTCGATCGAATCTTTCTTGAGATCAATGCAAAATTGTAAGCTAGATTCCTCGAAAAAACCCCAATGGAAAAAATCGAGGAATATATGGATATGCCACAAAAACTCCTTTAAACCTTATCGGAAAATAAGGAGAAAATAGCATATTTGTTTGTGATTTAAATAAATCACTATGTCATTGGTATCCCATTAAATACCCCAATGGGGAAAACATATTGGAGATACGACATAAAAATAACTCCCAAAAAACCTTTTAGGACAAATATGAGGAGCAATATAAAGTGATATGTTGCTAAAACTCCTGTAAAAACCCAGTGGGAAAAATAGGAGAAAATATGACAACATATTATTGATATTGCCTCTAGATAACTCACATGAAAAATCATAGATGAGTTGTGAGGGCAATATGTGTCTTTGATATTTCCCACAAAAACCCGGGTGGGGAAAATAGAAAATATGACACATGCTTATGTTAATGTTACCTCATTAAAAACTTTCACAAGAAACCTTGTGAGTAAAACTTATGAAAGAAAAGAGTATAATATGATCTTTGGTACAGGTCAACATCTAAGAGATATCTCCCCGGTTCTTGCAAACTTGGAATCATCGCATACCAATCTTATGTACAAAATTTTGAAACATAGAATATGGTAGCGACTTAATAACTAGGTCACCGAGATTATCGCATGACTTGATTTGCAAGATGTTTATTTCCACACTTTCATGGGAATAAAATGACTTAGGGAAATGTGCTAGTGACATTACTCTTTATGATGTAACCTATTTGCATCTATGTAACACGAGCGAATTATCTTAGTAGATAATTGTAGGTGATTCAATCGAATCAATGCCACATTACTGTTGTATGTGGTTAATCATTCTGTGAAGCTATGCACATGCATGTGATGCCTCAAATGGAGCAATAATTTCATAATGATTAGTAGAGGTCACAATCGAGTCTGTTTAGAAGACTTCATGAAATAGTTGTACCTCCATGTAAGAATACAAAAACCATGTTTGGAATTGGTCATAATAGGGACCAAGATAAGCAACTAGTATCTATGTATCCAATCATATTGGGATCATGATTTCTCTTAAAGAGTGAACTAAGATCCTTTGTGTCACTGAGATATGTGAAGATATGCTTCTCTCCGTTCAATGACGGTGAGATGGATTTGCACTATGCCTAACTAGTATAGTCATTGTAAATGCAATATCAGGCTTGATGCAATTTGCAAGATACATAAGTGCACCAATGACACTAAGATATGGAATCTCAGTCCCAATACCTTTTCTCCAATATCCCGTGGTCTAAATGGATCCTCTATTTCTAGAGAACCAATAACCATTGGGATTTTATTATGATATGATTGGTCCATATATATTGAATTTCTTCAATATTTTCTAGATATAGGCTCATTGATGCACTAAAATCCTTGAAGGACGGTGCACAAGTTGTAAGCCTATTTGGTCTTACCCAAATCCTCCATCTCCAGTTCATATGATGGAAATTGTATATTAAATTATACACTATGTGTGTTGCGATTTGTATTTGGATTCAAAATGTGAAGTCCATTGGGACTTATACGTTTGAATCTATTCAAATTCGTTTAATCACGCCAATTATTGAATTTGGAAACTTAATTTTCACATATACCATAGGGTATGCCATGCTAGGTCTCTACGAAACCATATGCTACAAGCTCTTATTGTTCACCACCTTAGTTCTTAAAAGAAACTATGTGAGAGAAGATATTATTGCGGTAATACTTCTCATCATTGAACAAGAGCAATTTTTCTTAATTGCCACCTTTTAGTTTGATCAAATTAGAGTGTGAGGACACTCTGCCTAGGACTTTTGGTCGGGATCCGAAGGTGAAAAGCAATCTTTGAGGAGTATATGTCGCGATAATTTGTAGTCTTTAAATGATTGATTCACCGCTTGGAATCAACATAGCAAGTGAAAATATTAACCCTTTTGGACTCCTAGTCATTTCCCATATGGAGTCAAGGTGTTCCAATGTCCCTAGATCAGAATTTGGGTGCACCATTGATCCGGGTTGTGGATTTGATCTGGTGTAGGATTTTATCCACTATTGGGTGTCTACCAACTTGAGGTTGGCTTGGATTTACCGATTTGGAGGATTTAGTCCTCGATATCATCAAATGCTTACTTGGAGCATTATCCTTCGAGCGACCATACTTCTCCCCTCTTCTTTGGAAGTGGGAGTTGAATGGTTTTCTTTTGGTACCTCCATTCTTTCGGGCGCATTATGAGCGGGGATAAGAGGATTTTGTGACACCCTTGTTATCAAGTAAATGATTATGGCAAATTGTTTGCAATATGATGCAAACATAAGATATTCTAAACGATTAGGTTTAGATTCTTTGGTACGTGGATGTGAGGATTGCTCTTTTGATTCTTGGCATTCTTTGTGTGGTATAAGTGTCCCCCTAATGCCTAGAATTATCCTTAAATTGTGATCAACATACGGGCAATATATAAAATCCCTATAGAGTTACCTCATGAGGATCCCTAATTCTCATGGTATGTTGGGGTGGTGATATGGGTATGTGGTAACATACTCGATGCACGAGATGGGAAAAGTTTGGCTATGGCCAAATATCCACGTACATACATACCGCAATAGAGGGAGTTGTAAAAGTGCGGTTTGATGAATTTGAATTCACGATGCGGTGTGTAAATCCCGCATGTCACCAACTAGATGTTGGCAAATTGCAATTCTATTTTGGGTCATCGAAATAACAAACTTGATTCTCTCGATAAGAGATTCAGTTGGACCAATTTGTGTATGAGTCATAAGATACTTAATGATGTAGTCCCTATAACCAAACAATTCCATATAAATGGATTGGATCCTGCGTCCAGGATTGTTTGCTCTAAACTAAAGAATTTGAGCAGTGGATTTGGCAAATTTGTGGTACCTTATGAGTAAGGCACACATTTAGGACAACATTGTAGATGCATAGATATGCATTACATAGTATCTTTATGGTACATAAAATGGAAAAATTGAGTCACATGTATGTTCTTGATTTTCTTCAAGAAATTTGGTGGCTCATATTGATGTTATGACCAATAGAATTGATAAGAATTTTCTCTTCATTCTAAATATAGAATGATCAAGGCAAATAAGCCAAATCTTGATGGAATCAAGAGAGAAAATTATTGTTTACATAACATGTAATATGAGATTGATGCATGTATAATACACCCTAGGCGATATGAAAAGAATTTGCACAATTATTTAGTGTTCATATGTTGCACTAGGTTGAGTGAAGATTTTTACCATCACTCCTTAGTATTGGGTTTCGTATGCGAGAACCATGCAACTAGATAATATGAAAACACCATGGGATATTTATGGAATCGGGATACATAGATGCATCCATGATTAATTGAATACCATAGAGAGAGTACAATCTCTCATAATTGTGTTAGCGGGACAGTGATCCACTAAACAAGATTCCTTTCCATCTAGTTGAATCCCAAATGATTCTATAGAGTGGGGCAGAATCCAAAGGAATTTACACTCATATAGAATATGTATATCATGTATGACGTACATGATATTATTTGGACATCATACTACATGCGGTAGTATGGTATTAGGCTAATAAATTTCATCCAATGGGAGGTTGGAAATATTCTAAATTGGAAATATTAGCCAAATGTCACGCCCCACTTTTAATGGGTCGTTAATCACACGTGTTTGCGCCGAGGATCACGCCACAAACACGTCTATTAGTAACAGATAATGGTAAACGTAAATAATAGTAAACCGAAAGCCGTTGAAATACGAGGATAGAAAGGGCTTACAAGTGGCGACGAAGGGTCACCAAGCCGGGGTTACAATATCGAGTTGGCCAACCGAGAAGCGGTGGATTAACTATGACACCGCCCGCACTCCACGGGCGGACTTGTGCACGGATGAAATCGGGGCTTCAACGCCCTTCTCCCTACGCAAACACTTCTCGAACTCCTACGATACGCTATCCTCTATCGCGTCGTCGATCTTACCTTCACATGTGCCGATATCGTGTAAAAAGGAGGGGTGAGTACGAACGTACTCGGCAAGTCCCAACCAGGGGTTGTAATTATTAGGGTTTGGGCCCTAGCAGAGTCTCTAAAACTGCTCTCGCTAGTTCCCGGGTTATCTCATGTCATCACTGCTGTCATGACACCACAGGTTAGTCATCAAAATGTGTATATCTAATCATAGATGTTCAGGCCTAGCACTTGCCCATTTCAAGGACTTGGCTATTCGAATAGATTTTAAAAACTCTGCAGAGGTTGTACACTTTCCCCACACGAAGGGCCATCTTCTCCCATGTACAGTGGTCAAAGGTGGTCCAACAAGATCCCGTACCCGCTTGGATGCCTCCTAGGTATATCGGTATAATCCTCACCACGACTTCTCAGGGGTTGGAAGGATAACACATCACCCAAGGATGACGCATTACCCTAGACAATATGGTGATACCAAAACACCCGCGGCTTTACAGGTAATACCTTATTACCCAACCTATACTGTCAACACCACACTCAATCGTAATCATCAATATGTGCCTCTAGCACTGCGCCACTGCGCCCAAACACTTACGTGGAAGACCACTCAGCATCCACGCCAACCGGACCATGGGGCCACTCTCTCCATGTCTGCTCCCAATAGGTCGTTTGCCTACTCCGACCACCTTGGCTCCAATTTTACCTCAACCCAACGGGGTGTGGAATCAAGCCGCCCCATCCCGGCGTGTGGCTGTACGTAATATTATACTAGGTAGAAGGTCTATGAACCGGTCCTTAGGGGAGGCGAGTATCTCTCCGCAGGGACCCCTCGCGGCGATTCCCGACGTGGTATTTAGGCTCTACCAGACTACCACTACTCACCTCTTTTGTTGGTTAAGGTTCATTAGGCATTCTCATGTTTCTCTTGAATACAACGTATGAGCGTAGATAACGTGGATGATTACGTCATCCCGGCTTAGCTCCCCTAGCTACGTTATCGGGCTCATACCACTATTTACTAATCCGATTATCATATCATCATTATTATCATCTCATTAATTAAGGTCATGATTAGGGGTAAGGACTTGCACAGGAGGTTCTTACAAATCGGCACGGCGTCGGCGTCTCTAGCTTTACTTCGGACGGAGGCTCCTAATCGGGCCGTCAGAAATTACCTCGGGTACTCCGATAACCTAGCTTGAACTAGAGCAACCAAAACAAGCATAGAACATTATGGTGGCAATAGGTTAGATGCATAGAGCTAGATTTTAGATGAATTATGGAAGTCGTTTCACGCGAAACGGAGTTAGTATGCATGAGATATGGATTTTATAATATTAATCCCTAATTAATTCATTAGGGTAATATTATAATATAATTTTATCATGTAATAAAATTGGAACTAATTACATGATAAAATTCTATAAATCAAATAATGAATTTATAAATTTTCTGGGAATTTTTCTGACACAGGAAATACCACTTATAATAATCTGTGTACAAAGATTGGGTGTACCTAGCAATTAACTAAGTGTACACAGGAATGGGTTCATACACGTGGGTGCCACGTGGGTCCAGGTGGACGCCACGGTGGCTGCCACTTGGGCGCCACGTGTGTGACGGGGTCATCCGTGTCCCGTGACGGAGGGAGCGGCATGGCGACGTGGCACCTCCTCATTGGACCACGTCTTGACGACGTTGCGTCGAGGAGTCGGCGTCGGTCTGTTCCCGTCCGCCACTTCTCTGCGGCGGCGCTTCGCCGGAACCTCGCTGGAGTTGGCCTCCTCTTGACCATAGCTTGCCGCGTGGGGCTCATTAGTTCCCTCATCGCTCTCGGATGTGATGGCACCGGGTTGGGCGGCGGGCGCGACGCCCCCACGGCGGCGGGCGGTTTTGGCGGCTCACGGCGGCGGTGCTCGGCGGCTGTGCGTCACAAGGCATCCGCGGGCTTGATAAGTAGGGAAATCGAAAGGGGAGAGCGAGGAAGCGTGCCCTACTACGAATCGGCCGACGGCGACCTCGGCGGACGGCGGAGCTCGCCGCCTCCTTCCGGCGACCGGCGGATTTCGGATTGGGGAACCCGATTTCTCGGCAACGGAAGGGAGGAGGGGGGAGGCCGGCGCGAGCACCTTGTGTTCTACCCCGTCGTGGAGCTCCGGGTGCGGGCGGGTCGAGGGAGGCACCGGGCGGGGCTATTTATAGCCACGATCATGGAGATCTCGCCGGAAGATCTTTTCCGACCGTGATCGCCACCGCGGACCTCCAGTTGGAGTCCGGCCGCACCGCACCGGCATCCTCGTGCGCCTCGTGCTCGGAATGAGCCGGTTCGTCGATCCAAGTCACGTTTCCTACGGCTCGGCCGCCGCCTCTCCTTGTGGTGTTTGACGCGGCGGCAGGGGGCGAGTGAGCCGGCCTTGGGTTGGTGTCAGTGGCCCGGCGACGAGGCTAGTGGGGTGCCCCGTGCTCTCGTCAACGTGGGAGACTGGTGGTACGGCGGGGGACAACGCGGCCGGTGGTGCCGTGACGAAGTCGTCGTCGCCCGGGAAGGGATGGAGCCGACGGTCGGGCCCTACTTGTCGGCGCGGGAAGGGAATGGTGGAGGCGGTCTGGCTGTATTTGTTGGGCCTTGGGTTCGTCTAGTTGGGCCGGCTCACTTGGGAAGAGGAAAAGGAGGAGGGAAGGGGGAGCTGGCGGGGTGGGCCGAAAGAGGGAGAGGGAGAGAGTGAGCCCAAGAGCTTACTTCCTATTTCCCTTTCTTTTTCTATTTTCTCCTTTCTCTTCTTTTCTCCTTCCCCTATCATTTCATGTGTGTAAAGATATATGTATATATTTATACAAGCTCTTGTATATATCCTCACTATTCTCATTTCATGAAAATATTTATTGTACTTGTATAAACATATATATTTATGTGTACACACATTTTTTCCCATTTTCTCATTATTTCATGTGTAACCTTTATTTTATAAATATTTTCACAAGCACCTTTATATTCCCAGGACTATTATTGTCGAGAATATTTATTTGTCGTGTGCTCAAAAAATATTAATATATTTTTGGTACACACTTGTTTCGGTATTTATTATTCCCGAGAGATTAACTTGCAAATCATTACTCATGCAAAGTATTCTTCCATAAATAAAATCTAGTACTTACCTTGCATCCTTTGTCACCACAAAGTTCACAAGCAACAAACAAGATTTCCTATTTTCTATATGGTGGGATTTTGAAATGCAGGTTTTCGAAAACAGGGTTTCGGTTTAGCGGAAATTAAATCAAGTTTTAGTTGTAATTCAAAAAGTTCAAATTTTTAGTGATTTTTAAAATGATGCAAAAACATGGGTGTTACAAAATCCAACATGATTTCATCATGTATAATTTACATGAGAGTAAATTATATAGCATAAAGGCAAAATTTTAGGGATTCAAGGTGATACTTGATTATAGACTCTCCATTCTACATAGAACGGCGACAAAAGTCGTTTTGCTAATGTTTTGGGATCCATTCCTATGGGAATAGATGATGTAAAATCTTCACCAAAACATAGTCTCTATATGTGATAGAAAATAGCCCCCAAAATAATGCTTGATATATTGCTATTTATTTAAGCAAATGGTTACTCAAATAACTTCATATTCAAGATGTGTCTTGAATTGGCATATGCAAAATATTGTGAAGTCAAGATGAGTCTTGAATCACATGTAGTGTTTACCTCATATTGGATAGGTGATAGAAAAATCATCACTATCATCACAATATACAATAATTACTGTCAAGATGTAGTCTCAATATTAGATATTAGCAATTTAACACATTGAAGGTGCAAACCAAAATGGTGACCGTGTATTTGGGGAGCATAATCTACAAATATGTGTATGTGCAGTAGATGTCATCCCATTATGTTGTGTTTATGCTAATAGTACTAGTTGATCACACTTTAAAAGTGGTTCAACTCGGAGGTAGTCACTATGTTTATAGAAACATGGTGTAGACCTCAAATTGTGAGACTATTGTTTTAAAAAGTAAGCATCCAAATGATGTAAACCTTATGCAAAATTTTGGAATATTATGCACAAATAATGAGGTAATCCCATGAAATATTTGCATTAAAAAATGAATTAAGCATTTGAAGCTTAGGATATAAGCTAATGGGCTTAATTAAAGTGCAAAGTAAATTGCATATATAAATAAAGTGGAATATATTGTTATTGGGGATGTCATAGGACAACACTTTGAACAATTTATTCGACACCTCGCTTACATGTTATTGGGAATTGCCATGGGCAAACACTTTGAACAATGTAACAATACTAGTACTTGAAAGTGGAATTGCCATAAAGCAAATTCCTTGAACAGTACTAATTCTAGTTTGAAATAATTTCCAATCTAGAACAATAATTTTATTTGTTTGTAAATTTAAAATTTACATTGAGCCGAGGGCTCAAAGCAAACAAATATATCACTTATGCGATTTCATGAAGATATGAGGATCTAAAATATATATTTGCATGCGATAAATAAAAGCATAGTGAAATGGGATGCAAAATATGGACAAGACAAATCTTGTTGTCACGCTTTGGTTTTCCAAAGAAGACCAGACTCGCCATATGTGTGCCCGAGAAAGTCCACACATATAGCCCGAGAATAGATAAATATCGTAGAAACAATGCTTTAAAACATAAAATATAACTAAACAAAACTTACAACTTATCGAGTAAACGAGAATAGTTGCTAAACTTCTCGGGCTCCATTCTTATCGGGGGACAGGTTGATTTGGGGGGCTCAGATACCAAGCACTCCGATTAGTATCCTCAACATCTTCACCCGTCTTTTGTGCGGCTTTTACTAAGGGGCGAGGGTGGGTGAAAATAGCAAGAGTGAGTCCATGTCGAACTCAGCAAATATAGCGAGGGCAATATCTACCCAAAACCCATGATCATTATAACATAATAATGCGAGCAAAACGATAAATTATGAACTATTAAACAAGCATAGGTCATCATATTTGATGCAAAAGTTCCAAGGCCGCTCGTGGACCGGTGAGCACGGCCGATATATCGATTTTACACTCTGCGAGAGGTTGTACACTTTCTTTGTAAGTCATGTTTTCCAAATGAGTAGGTTAATTAGGCCTAAACACCGGAAATCATATAAAGCCTTTCAAAGGTTCACCTAAAAATATTAGTGGCCAACGAGCGATACAACCCCGTTTCTCCCATTAGGCAAACCACCAACAAAGACAGATAAGGTCCTTTGATCGACTAAAGCGAGCCATATAGCCCTCACGGTTTGTGCGGTTGTCCCGGATGATCACTTGCGATAAGTCCACATGTTGCTAATAGTCATGTTTAAAGTTCATTGCATAAACATCATTCAAGTCACATGATCATGGTTTAAAGCTAGCATATCCCAAAACTATACTTGCCTCAAATAGTGTAGAAACTTGTCCACTTTCCTTCTGGATCATCCTTGTATAGCCTCTTCTAACGATCGCAACAATCATCACAAGCACCTGAACACAACCCTAGACATAATACACCAATCATTACAAAAATAATCTATGAAGGTTTTGAAAGCATATGACTTGTTCTATACTTACGTGAGCACATAAACTAATCAAAATAGGAGGCGTGATTAAAAGGTGTGAGAGTTGAAAAGTATAGATGGAAGGGAATGGATTTATGTGAACAGGGTGGATTTCAGACTAGAAGAAACATATTGTGACAAAGGACATGATATTTAAATCACTGGATAACCAAAGAACAAGATGACAAAAAGTCATTGCATAGATGTTGGCATGGCAGGAACAGCGAAATAGCGATGCTTATGAATCCAATGTAGAGGAGCATATGGGCAAGAAAACTTGTAGATATGTGTGTGGCTTTATGGTATACATTGTGGTTTAATGGCGTGACCACGGAGCAGCGATTCAATGGGAACGCGGATGCCAACCGACATCAGCGCAGCTGAAGGACAGCAAGGACAGCGAGTATAAGCTAGGAACATATCTCTTTAATATTTGATGATATGGCCATGAAACTTTGTAGAGGCATGTGAAACTATATATATGATATTATGTCTAAAGGATGCATCATATGGTTTGATGGATCAACGGGGAACGAGGATGTAAAAATAGGATGGGTTGTTGTTTGGACAGGAGCGGTAGCAGACACTTCGGCTTTGATATCTCATTCATCGGGGATTATATATCCAAAATAACTTGTGGGATCATGTTCAAGGATGTTACAAACAAGTAGGTTCAAGATCTTGATGAATTGGACAGCGGGTTAGCGGGGAACGCCAAAACCACTCAGATCTGTAAACTGTCAGGGCAGCAGGAACAACAGGCACGGAGATGAAGATATCTCTTGTTTTCACAACACCTTTGGGGAAACCATTTTACAGAGGCGTGTTCAAGGATGTTATCTACAGATTCACCAAAGGGTTTCATATATGAATGAAGGAAACAGCGAGGAACGCCGATTCCATAAACAACGACAACTCTGGCCGCGAGGACAGCAACGCATACAACCGGTAACTTTGCCGGGGATCAGCCATACATCATCTAAGGATCATGATATGCAGCGAGGAATGGGAAAATAAGATGGGGAAGATCATGGAGTGTTCTCACCATGGGGAATTACTTGGTGGAGGAGAGAGACGCATCAACGGCGGCCGATGTTGGCGATGCAATGCGTCGGGGCTTCCTTCTCGTGTTCGGTTGATCGGGCGGCCATGGGGGTGGAGGACGAGGTGTAGGGCGTCCCTCCTCTGTTCTTGAGGTGGGTAACTGAAGGGGAGGCGTGAGGGGGCTGGGGAGGTGTATCCGTGAATGGGGAGAGATAGGAGATGAAGAGGTAGGGAGACAAAAGGTCATGCTTGATATTTTTCTTGTTTTGGTTGATGTTTTTGTGCAATTTGGAGGGGGCTGCAAGGGCTGACGTTGGAGAGGGGAGATGAAGAGTTATAGGTTTGGTTGGGCTTCATTTTGGATCACAAAAGAGAGGAGGATGGTTGGGCTTTGACCCATGACGAGAGCCAAGGCACGGTTTCGACCTGATTCAGCCCGAAGCGACTATAGAGTGCTAGGGCGGGTTGCTTGTAATATTTTTGGGTTGTAGGATTTGCTTGAGTGGATAAGAGGTAGAGAGGATTGAAGGGATGGATTGATGAAGCTTGATTATAGAGATGATATGGAGCAAGAGACAAAAGATTGGGTGAAACTTCCGACAAGAATTGAATTAGAAAAAGCAGAGACAATTTGGTAGAGGAAAAAGATATCGAGAGAGTAGGGAGAGGAGATCGTCACCCTAACTAAGTCTTAATACATAGCACACTTAAACCACAAAACTCAAGCAGCAATAAACAATACATCAAGCAACAACCCATCAAATTAATTCAAAAAGAGTTTAAAACATTTTTTTTATAACTAAATTTGCACTAATTAAACTAAACTTGGAAAATTTTATATAAACATTAAAATCATTTATTTTATTTTGTGTTTTCTATGCACAACCCAAAGTAGAAATTTTGGGGTGTGACACTTGTATTCATGACCGTGTAAAAATTTCATGCATAGTATCATGATGGAGGTAGTCACCATAAAGGTGTAGGCCTCAAAGTGGGCATAATCTGTGTTAACAGTAGATGCCATGGTTCTTATGCAATTTGTATGGACACGTCTTAAGGTAGTCATCAACGATTTGATGTAGACCTTAGTTAAGTCGCAAAAGCAATTGGTTATATGCATGTTGGGGATAGTTGCTAAGTTGTGGACTTAGTGTAGATCCCACAAGTAGCAACTATGGTGCTACCTTGTGTATGGGCAATAGTAATGCGAATTAATGGTAGTCATCTTTGTGAAAAGATGTAGACCAAATATTCTAATTTGTGATGTTGGGTAACGTACATTTTGAGGATAGTCGGTAAGTGTAGACCCCGCAACAACAATGATGTTACCTTGTGTATGCCCAACATACAAATATAGAACAAGCGTGTTATACAATTGGTGAGAAATTACAAAGTGTTGCATCCATTTTTAAGCGCAGAAGGGCTTAAATAAAGCGATCGATTGCAAAAGATATAAATGAATAAATAATTTGCAAGATCATGGTTGTAATAACGAGGATATTATTTATTGGATTTGCCTTACATATGGGGACAAATGCTTTGAATAATATCACAAACCGATATTCTATAATAATATAAAACATCACAAGTACATTGAATTACTCAAGTCAACGACTAAAGTAATAAGTACTTATATTTTACAACACATAATTAAAAGGGACTAACATAGTCTTATACGAATTAGTGCTGAAATTTAAATAAATAAACAGATAACAGGCCAAGCAACCATAGGAATGGGAAATGAATCCAACGTTCATTTTTGGGTTTAGCATGGCTCATCGGGCGTGCACTGAACGAACAGCAGGGAGGACTCCCCTCATCAGGGGAGGAGAAGCTGCTGCTCCCCAACAACCATGTTCAGCACCTCCGCGCTCGGGAGGCTAATGAAGATTCGACGGGTTCGGGCTTGCCCGGCCATGGGGCGCGGAGCAGTCGCTGCGCGGTTGCCTACCGCGAGGACGAGACCGCCGATCACGGCACAAGGCCGGGCGGGAGGCACGGCGTAGAGGTAAGAACATCTTGATCGAAATGGAATTCATCAGTACATACCATCGATGGAAGGATTGAAGCTTGCAATCCGTTCATGTTCTTTTCTAATTAGCACTCGTCCATCCTCTATCTTCTTTGTTCTTCCGCTGGAAAGAAAAGCATACGTCAGTGAACTTCTTTGTCTCCAGCGATGTTGTTCTCATCTACTTGTTCGAGACTAATCCAGAGAGCATTCCAGTGCTGATAACATATTAGAAGTGAATGTAAATGAAGTGATTGGAAGAACTATCTCTTTCATTGATCTCGAAATATATTTATACAAGTGAAGGGGTGTCGCGAAAGGGACACGACTGTTCCTAAAGGACATGCCCTTTGGGGAGTAAAACTATCTAATCCTATCCACTAATATTGTACTTGATGGATGAGATCGCCGTGAATAGGCGTCTGCCGAAGGGTGTCTGTTGAGAGACACTGTTTCATAACAGTTTCGGTGGTGTTCCATGCATGGCGACACGATCTGATTCTGATCTGCCGCCTCCTTTGGGAGTAAAACTATCTAATCCTATCCACTAATATTGTACTTGATGGATGAGATCGCTTCATGAATAAACGTCTGCCGAAGGGTGTCCGTTGAGAGACACTGTTTCATAACAGTTTCCGTGGTGTTCCCATGCATGGCGACACGATCTGATTCTGACCTGCCGCCTTTAAGCCCAGCCCGATATCAGGCATGTGTCTGATACAACAATCAATTGGGCGGACGGGCTTGATGCTTTGTTGCGTCGCTCTACTATTCATATGAGCACTTGGACTTGATCTGTTGGCCCCGATATAATTTTGCTTGATTGCAAGAGGCAGGGCTGCAGGGAGAACTTATTAATCCCGGAAGATGAATAAGGCCATTCTGGCGTCTTCAATGATCTAGCTTGGAGTTAGTTGAATAAATTTTTAAAATTTATGATGTATACTCTAAAAAAAGTAAGAGACCAAGTAGTGCAAATAAACATGTAAATCCCCACCCTAGCTACTACTAACTACTCTAAATTGTCACTTATTCCAACAGTCCAAAAATACTATTAACTCAAATCGACACAATAAATGAATAATTGCAGAAACAAAAACCTAGATACGTTGCAAAAATAAAAAAAAAAAAGACACATCAGCTGACGACCAAAACTAGTACACAACTGAATAGGTGTATAATCTACAATTACTCAATTAGTAATCACTTTTTATCGCTTTTGTTGCCTGCAAAAGTAATGATCAAGAACAGGAACCCTCATAGTTTGTATCCAGGCTTTCCTGGTAATCCCGCTCTCAACCAATTGATGATGCTCTATGCCAAATTCAAAACAATCTAACACAAGACATACAAGAGCTATGTTGTCCCTCATTTTGCAGGTGCACCAGCAGCTGCTGTGCGGCCACCACGACCACCAGCATATCCAGCATGGTCAAACCCTCATCTCCACGTGCTTTGCCAACCATTGGTGTCCCTGAATCAAACCTCCTGCCTCTAGGACCTTGACTCCTGAAGTTGTTTCCCCTGCCTGGTCTGCTGATGCCTAGAAGGAGGAGGAAATATACGAATTGAATTGGAAGATCATTTAACAAAATCTTATAAGAGTTGGTCTTAAGTAGCATGTATAAGAAATAGATGCCCGGATATATTGTCATTAAAACCACTCGATGAGATTCAGAGGAAGAAAATTTGGGTGTACTATGTGAGATCCTTCAAACTTTTTTTTTTTACAGTTTATTCAAGTACTCACACATTATGCTCCCATGTCATACACTCATACCCAACAAAATCTAGCTCTATGCAGACATGCCCTTGTTAGCAAGGAAGCGCCCAAAAAGTGGGCAAGTTTGCTTACTTCCCTAGATGGCTAGATCAAATATACTTTTGTGTGTTATAGAGAGAATTCGAGCGATTCTCTAATCTAATAATGGATCTACAAATAACATAAATTCTGGTTGGTTCATCCATCTCCTATGATCCATATGCTAAAAAAAGCAGTCATTTAATTTAATGCTAGTCATACTGTTACTGGGATGAGTCACCAGATTCATATGACTCAATGATATAACTGGCAAAGACACTGCATAAGTATTAAGTACTAATTTGTATATAGACTGACCTCATGAACCAGGTGTCCCCTTTCATCAGGGTAACACTGATGACCACCAATTGTTCCTTCAGAAGCCTGTAAATCAAAAGCACAACCAGTTAAACTTCGATAATCAATAAACAAAAGTACTTTTAGAAATCCAACTCTGATAGCCACTACATAATGATACCAATAAAGTAACAGAACAGGACTGGACATTTCAGTCATTGTGCATATTACATTTAGAATTTATTTATTAGTACTATACTAGATCTCAACATACTCCCCAATATCACCTTTAGAATTTATTTATCAGTACTGTATAGATCTCCAAAGCACAACTTTTGATTTCTCTTTTCTATAAAAATATTTATTGGAAAGTTATATATCTATATTTTTCTGAAAGTAATTTTCAAGACAAATCTATTGAAATGATTTTCACATTTCAAAACTCAACAACTTGAAAGTTATTCAGGATTTATGTTCCCAACATTTGACCCAAAACTTTTCCAAAATGTGCTCTAATAGTGATACGGAGAGAGTATATTTGAATAGCTAAGGAATATAAAGTAAATCATGCTGCAAGCAATATGAACAGGTGAACTGAAAATTATCAGCATCTAGAAATAGCATTATATACCGCAGGGAACATAGAGCAAAATGACAATCATAATCAAAAAAAAAAAAACCCATTTCACTCATATATCCATTGGGACTTTCGGCACAAACCAAGTGAATCCTATATGTGAAAATTTGCAAGAAACAATTTTCAGGTTCATACATGATCAATCAATCAATGTGTAGTCCACAGGCAACCAAAGAAGGGTTTATCCATGTACATATATTTGCCTGTCTACCCAGAAAATTCTGCACAAAATATTTCACAAAGGACTTTGCCATTTCCTATAAAGGTGTTGAATTCAAAACCAAGTACAAGAACTTATCTAACTATGTTAAAAGGAATTCTTTTTACTTAAAGTCAATTTGACCATCTGGAATTAAAAGGTGTCAATGTCCAGAATAATCAACACGACAATAAGAGTTACTGGCAAGACAGTTCACACTTGTACTCACCCAAATCAACACAATACAGAAATCAATCTGCCAGAGAATGAATACATGATGCGATGTTCCCAAAATGAAGAAGGGAATTAATTAATCTACAGGATCACTAATGGCACTAATCTAGATAATTTTCATACTGTGTATTGCAGTTAGAAATAAAATGAACAAGCTAACAGCACAGAAAAAAAAGGAGTTGGTCACGTTAACAAAATTAACTCTATAGCACTCTGGACAGAAGAGGAATCCTTAAATTCAACAAATCCGTAAGAGAACCCATGGATCTATATTTACATATGGAAAACATTGATGTCAAACATGAAATTATAAAAGCAAAAAGAATCTCCAAAAGCCAGTAGTAGGGGAACATCCTCCACTTGACTCACAGTGGCATTTAAAGGTGCAGGAGCAGCAAATGGAACTTCTTTCAAGACTTTGACCTACAGCAAGTAGAAATTGTAATATTTGTTAATAGACAATGCGGAAAAAGTGAAACACTAATTGAGGAAATAAATCGCCTTCTAACAAAAGGCAATAGGCTATTCTGTTCTTTTTAAAGCAAACAAATACCATCTCCACAAGCATAACAATTTTGCACATACTAAAGACATACATCAGCCAACATCGAGGGCTATAGGATAGCGAAAGAGGGCTGCAAAAGCGAAGTGTGAGTGTAGCAAAGGGTCGGGCTTTTGATGACCTTTACCAACGGCTAGGCACGAAGGAAGGGGAGAAGGACATTTATAGGATCGCTAGGATACGTGAGAGGAAGACAAGGGACATAAACCAAATCAAATGCATCAAGGATGGGACAGATCGGCTGCTGGGCGGAAGGACGAGGAGATCAGGGGACAGATGGCGAGAGTATTTCGATAAGGCTGTTCAATGGGGAGAATGATAGTCCTACCTTTGAGTTGGACGACTCATTTGACGATACTTGTAGACGCTTTGTGAGGAGAAGGGGGGAGGCGGAGATCGGAGAGGCTTTGAAGAGGATGAAGGGAGGTAAAGCGATGGGCCACGATGGCATCCCCATTGAGGTGTGGAGATGTGCGGGAGCTTAGAGCGGTAGTATGGTCGACTAAGCTTTTTAACCTCATTTTTCGGTCAAACAAGATGCCTAAAGAATGGAGGCGAAGTATATTAGTACCAATCTTCAAGAATAAGGGAGATGTTCAAAGTTGTACTAACTACCGGGGGATTAAGCTGATGAGCCATACGATGAAGCTGTGGGAGAGGGTTATCGAGCATCGCCTACGAAGGTCGACAAGTGTGACCCAAAACCAATTTGGGTTCATGCCCGGGAGGTCGACCATGGAGGCGATTTTCTTAGTACGACGCGGTTGATGGAGAGATTTAGGGAGCAAAGAAGGACTTGCACATGGTCTTTATTGACCTCGAGAAGGCGTATGACAAAGTACCGAGAAACGTCATGTGGTGGGCCTTAGAAAAACACAAAGTCCCAACTAAGTACATTACCCTCATCAAGGATATGTACAAAGATGCGGCGACATGTGTTCGGACATGTGATGGCGATACCGGTGACTTTCCAATTAACATAGGACTACATCAAGGGTCAAAGATCGAGCCCTTATTTATTTACTCTGGTGATGGATGAGGTGACAAGGGATATACAGGGTGATATCCCTTGGTGTATGCTCTTTGCTGATGATGTGGTGCTAGTGGATGAGAGTAGAGCGGGGGTAAATAGGAAGTTGGAGCTGTGGAGGCACACGCTAGAGTCGAAAGGGTTCAGATTGAGTAGGACCAAGACCGAGTATATGATGTGCGACTTTAGCCCGACTAGGCACGAGGATGGGGATGTCACCCCTGGATGGACAAGTGGTGGCCAAGAAGGGTACTTTTCGGTATTTAGGATCTATGCTACGAGAAGGATGGCGACATTGATGAAGATGTTAGACATAGAATCGCAAAGCAGGTTGGCTAAAGTGGCGTCAAGCTTACGGCATCCTATGTGACAAGAGGGTACCACGAAGCTAAAAGGGAAGTTCTATAGGACAGCGATTCGCCGGCGATCTTTGTATGGTCTTTGAATGTTGGCCTACAAAAGGCGACATGTCCAACAGCTAAGTGTGGCGAGATGCGTATGTTGCGTTGGTTTTTGCGGGCATACTAGAAGGGATAGAGTTCGGAATGAAGATATTCGGGATAGGGTTGGGGTGGCCCCTATCGAGGAGAAATTGATTCAACATCGGTTGAGATGGTTTGGACATGTTCAACGGAGGCCTCCCGGCGCCGGTGCGTAGTGGAGTTCTAGAGCGGGTAGATAATGTAAAGAGAGGTAGAGGCCGACCTAAACCGACTTGGGGACGAGGCGGTTAAGCGAGACCTTAAGGAGTGGAATATCTCCAAGGATTTAGCTTTGGATAGGAGCGCTTTGGAGGCTAGCTATTAACGTGCTCGAACCATGACTTTGTTTCCTTTTCTATCTACCTAATCTTTATCCTTTTGTCTTGTGCCTTACGTTCTTTGCATCTTATTTTCATATGGGTTTCATCTCTAGCCTACCCCAACTAGCTTGGGACTAAAGGCTATGTTGTTGTTGTTGTACTAAAGACATACATCATGCACATGCACATCACATGAGCTTCTCTTCAGAGTGATCAGAGTCCAGACTAGCCAAGATCGTAGGTAACAACAGATATTGGAATTGAGTAATTGATTAGCATTTATCTTTATAAACCATGGACATGCAAAGAAAAAATTGCACAACATATAGGATAAAGTTATAAACAAGATGGCTAAATCTGCATGTCTACATCATCCATGAACAGGGGTAAACGCACAAGCAACAAACGAGTTTAGAACATGAGAGAGTTGCTTTTGAATAAAAACCTACAATTGTGGTGCATGACTTCTTTGGTGCCTCTTCCTGCAACACTGGGATGTCTTGAGTTGTCACCAGAGGCGCCACATTGTTTGGAACTTCATTTATCACCACCTCAGCCTTTTCCTCCTCCTCAGGTTGGGATCGGTCCACAACATGGTGTTCTTGTTGTGGCACAGCATCTACAAACAGTGAAAGAAGAGTCAAACAGTGAAAGAAGAGTGCTGTTACCATTAGCCTCATGAGAAAACACAACTGAACTGCACGCTCTGATTTACACACCATTACCAATAGGAATGGCAGGCTCCACAGCAGGCGCAGCCACAGGCGGAGCTACAGTTGATTCTCCCCAGCAGCTTCCAGCGCCTGCCTAAGGAATATGAATTCAGATAGCAATGATTACTTCATTTAAATGTTATTTAGGCATTCTCTGTTATTGGGCATGAACGGAGAGTGTATTTTTTGTTACCTTTTGAATTGGGCATGAACAGAGAGTTCATAGCCCAGCAAACCAGCTACGGCCAGTGTCAACATCCAAAAATGCATAGTCCCCATAATTTCGCCCATCCATCCAAAGTAACTCAGCCCCAACACAAATAGAAGAATGCTCATCCCAAGCCAGGGAGAATGCAGAGCAATATAATGTTGCTAAGCTGATCAACAGAGAGGAAGGAATCATAGAGCTCATACCTAGCCACATACGCAACCCAAAGAGAAAACTGAGAAACCTTCCAGAAGTGAAAGGAAGACAACAGATATGTGACTTTCTTTCCGAGGCCCAAGCCACAAGGGAAGTGGTCCAATTGTAGCTAACACTACAGACATTAGACAACAAACAGCAGAGCAAACTTCACGAGCCACCTCAAAGCGCCTTTTATCGTCCTTTCTTAAGAAGGTTGGGGTGGTAATGCGCCAGCCAATATGAAGGTGCTCAGCATATGTATAGCCGAGCATGCAGGCCAGAAATCCCGTGAGGGTGTGCATGACCCACAATCCAAGGAAAGAACCTAGAAACCTTTCAGCAACGATAGCCATAATGACCGGGACAATAGACAAAGATGTCTTTGAAGAAAGATTGGAGATCAGAAATATGATGTAACCAGATAGAACTAGTGACATGGCGCATAGAAGGGTGCGTGGCTCGCTGAAGTGGTAAAAACGGCACAGCAAGAGGGGAGAGGTCAAGACTAACAGGAACGAGATAACAACCATGCAAAATCCAGACCAATCACCGCCAATCATGCCATCGCACCGCTCCTGCTTCAGCTGCTTCCTGATGTGAGCGTCAGGGTCCGAGTCGAGATCAGAGGGATAGATATCGTAGACGGGGTCTCGCTCCTGCTTCAGCTGCTTCCTGATGTGAGCGTCCGAGTCCGAGTCGAGATCAGAGGGATAAGTATCGTGACGGGGTCTCCAACGAAGTGGACCGTGGTCGGATCCAGTGGACCGCCGATACCGCCGCCTCGCGTCCTGGTTCGTCGGGATTCGCCTATCCACCGCCGAGAAGGGGAAAAATCAGTGTATTAAAGCGAGCGGAAAATTCATGGAAGTTGGGGGAAAACGAACGCCGATCCCGACCAAACCCTAGCACGAAGGAAATCGCGGGAACGAGGATTGGATGGGAGCCGAGCTTACCGTGAAGCGTAACGGGGCGGAACGGGCTGGATCGCGGCGGAGGACCCGGCGGCGGGAATCGTCCTCGGCCCGCCCGGACTCGGCGGCGGGGGCGGCGGCGGCGATGGCGGCGGCGGAGGAGCGGCGGGACTTCGGCCGCGGGACTCGGCGGGGCGGAGGAGCACCGCCCGGCCCGGCGGCGGCGGGCGAGCATGAGGAGGAGGATCTAGGGAAGGTGGAGCATGAGGAGGATCTAGGGTTCGCTTCGCTTAGGGGAAGGGAGCAAGCGCAATCCCGGACAGCACTTGCTGCAATCCATGTGTCTGGTCGGCTGCGGCTGCGGCTGTGGCCTTTCTTTTTATGTTTGGTTTGGTATATACCCAAGGGGTATTCGGAAACGGGAGCGGTGCGCCGGACGTCCGGCGGGCGTCGTGTTTCGGACGGCGCCGGGAGGCCCATCAACCAATACTAGCCCATCAAACTTGTCCGCCTCCAATCCGCAACGGAAGCAGGGAACCAATCCGCCAGCGCCGCGGGAGGGACGGCCGCCGGCGCGACCCGCCGCGAGACCCGGCGGAGAGTCGCGAGACCCTCCCCGCCACCGGTCCCCACGTACCTACCGCCGCCGTCCCGAGCGGCGCTGTGCCTCCCTAAACCCTCCCCGCCACCGGTCGGAGAGACCCAATTAGCTGCTCGCCCGCCGTCGCTGCGCGCCGCTACAGCAGGGGCGCCACAAGACCGCTAGCCCGCTACGCGTGGGGTGGAGTGGGGCAGCAGGGCAGTGAGGCGTGGGAGGTGGAGGTGGAGGTGGAGCAGCAGGGCAGCGATGCGGCCATGTCCTCGCGAGCGCACGGCCCTGCTCTGTCGGGAGCTCCCCAATGCCTGCAGATCCGATGGCCATGCCGCTCACTGCGTCAAATCTCTTCCTCTTTTTCCGGCCCTCAAAACTCGCTCGATTTGCTTTTGAAACATGTAAAACATCTATCTGCAACATGGATGATGTGCCACCTGCTGCAGCTGCTGCAACATCGGTGAGGTTGCAATTTAGTCTTGGCAGCAGCTGCAGCAGCAATCTGTGCTTACATTGCACCTGCTGCTGCTGGGTCTGGTATTCGTGAAGTTAAAGCATATCTTAATGGGGTTGATGCCTATTCTATATTAGCTCCTAGTACACTCTTTGTTAAGGTAAGTTTTGACTTAGAACCATATGTAAAATCTTATGCCTTTTTGTTTACATCACTTGCAATTTTCTGATTAGCTTGTGGAACAGGATCCTGGGACTAGTAAGCTCAATTGAGTGTTATTATTCTTATTCATATCACATCATAGTCTAAAACTTAAATGACTTCTGTCGGAAGCAATATGAACCTGAAGAAACATCCCTCTCGATCCCAAAAGCCACCTTAACATTAACACTAACTTACTTCCAAGTAGCAGGAGAGAATATTGCTATTGATTTTGAATAACAGCATTCATCTTCCGTGATAACGAACAATATATTCACATCATTGAGCATCCAGTGCTATTTTAAAATTTATATAAAAAAGAGAACGAACTTGCAGTACTAATTTTTTCTTAGGATGGTGTATGCTGATAGTGACCCCAAAAGAGTGTCCTTAGTCCTTACGAAAATTACACCAAATATTTCTGTTAGAAAGGTTCCTTGACTTGGCAGAATCATTTTACATTGGAAACTGACAACAAACTGTACCAATACCAGCATGGGTTATAGAGCTGTCTGTAGAAATATTCGATTCTAAAATATTCTACTTGCAGATTTTTGGTTCAATACTTGGAGTTTCAGCTGGATTTGTGCTAGGAAAGGAACGGCCCATGGTACATACAGGGGCATGTATTGCCAACTTGCTTGGTCAGGGTGGATCACGCAAGTATCATCTTACTTGTAACTGGCTACGATACTTTAAGAATGACAGGGATAGGAGAGATTTGATCACATGTGGAGCTGCAGCTGGTGTGGCAGCTGCCTTCCGTGCACCTGTTGGCGGTGTTCTGTTTGCTCTTGAAGAAGCAGCATCATGGTAGCACCTCTTTCTTGGAAAGTTATCGATTTTTTTTTTGGGGGGATAAAATAATTTCACTATTTGACATCTTACATATTTGGATTGTCACAATATTGCAGGTGCGGTATCTGTGAGCTTTCAATGTCTATCCGTTTTTACCTACCAGTGATTGTTTCTATTGTTCGACAAATAATCATTAGTTGGGCATGTGGCTACAACTACAATAGATTAAATAATTGATGAAATTTGGAAAAAAATGATATTAGCAAAGTTATCTACTATCATTAGTCTGCATACATTTCTTTTCAGTTTTTCATATGATGAAATACGATGTTTCTATACATTGTTTTACAGGTGGCGAAGTGCTCTTTTGTGGAGAACATTCTTTACAACTGCTGTTGTTGCAGTGGTATTGAGGGGGTTGATTGAGTTCTGTCGCAGTGGAAAATGTGGTCTCTTTGGGAAAGGTGGATTGATCATGTTTGATCTCAACTGTTGCAACTTACAGTACTCAGATCTAATTTCAATTATAGTCCTTGGGATAATTGGTGGAATCTTTGGTGGCCTCTTCAACTTTCTGTTGGACAAGATCCTCCGAGTTTATAGTATTATCAACGAGTAAGCACTCTACTGTAGTTAACATGCTTGCCTAACTTTTTGGTGAACTGTGCTTATTTTAAGGCATGATAGCATCTATATTCTTTAATCCGCTTGCAGGAGAGGTGCTCCATTCAAGATCTTTCTCACTATAACAATATCAATAATCACATCAATGTGTTACTATGGTCTTCCTTGGCTTGCAGCATGCACTCCATGCCCTGTTGATGCTGTGGAGCAGTGTCCTACTGTTGGTCGCTTAGGCAATTATAAGAACTTCCAATGCCCACCAGGGTATTACAATGATCTTGCGTCACTCTTCTTCAATACAAATGATGATGCCATCCGCAATCTCTTCAGCAATGGCACATCGACTGAGTTCCACATGTCATCTCTTTTCATTTTTTTCACTGCTATCTACTGCCTTGGACTAGTGACTTACGGTGTTGCTGTCCCATATGGTCTCTTTATCCCTGTTATTCTGGCTGGAGCCACGTATGGGCGCATAGTGGGAACTCTTCTTGGATCCATATCTGATCTCGATCCTGGGCTTTTTGCCATTCTTGGCGCAGCATCTTTTCTTGGTGGAACAATGAGAATGACTGTGTCAATCTGTGTGATCCTTCTAGAGCTCACCAATGATCTCCCCATGCTCCCTCTAGTCATGCTTGTTCTTCTCATATCCAAGACCATAGCAGATAACTTTAACAAGGGAGTTTATGATCAGATAGTGGTGATGAAAGGCTTGCCATTCATGGAGGCTCATGCTGAACCATACATGAGGCACTTGGTTGCTGGTGATGTGGTGTCTGGACCACTAATCACCTTTTCTGGTGTTGAGAAAGTGGGGAACATTGTTCATGCATTGAGGTTAACTGGCCACAATGGTTTTCCTGTGGTTGATGAGCCACCCATAACGGAAGCCCCAGAACTGGTTGGGCTTGTGAGTAGGTCTCATCTATTAGTTTTGCTGAACAGCAAGAATTTCATGAAGGGACAGGTTAAAACTAGTGGTAGCTTTGTTTTGCGAAGATTCGGTGCATTTGACTTTGCCAAACCAGGTTCAGGTAAAGGTTTGAAAATTGAGGACCTGGATTTCACTGATGAGGAGATGGACATGTATGTGGATCTCCACCCGATCACAAATACATCACCTTACACAGTGGTTGAGACAATGTCACTGGCAAAAGCGGCTATTCTTTTCCGGGAACTCGGGTTGAGGCACCTTTTAGTTGTGCCAAAGACACCAGATGTAAGAGACCCTTCTCACTTTCTTAGTTAGATATATGAATGCATATACATGAAAACTGATAGCAACAAATTAGACATGTAATCGAGATTCAAGTGCCTTAACGATTTTTTGAGTTTGTTATTTGAACACAAATTTAGTAATTTGGATACATAATATGGATTCTGGCTTTATTAGATGCATTAAAAGTCATATACCTTCTAGTTGCTTGGCACCTCATTAGTTGTCATTCAGAGTTATACCATTTGTTCTTTATTTACTTGATATCTTCTGTTTTCTTGAATGTTTAAATATATGTGTTTAAGGTAGTATATATGTCCAGAGTAACCTTAACCAGTGTTTACGCCTTCAAAATATTACTTTTTTTTAAAAGGGTGGCAAGAACTTTGCTGTTATTTTTATTAGACAATGAAAAGTAAAAAAAAAGTAGACTTAAAAACAGAGAAAAATAACAATGATGGTTGTCTGTTCCTTCAAAATATTGATATAATCCATTTATGCATGATGGTTGTCTGTTCCTTAAAAATATTGATATAATCCATTTATGCATTACAATCTTTAATTTGAGAAAGTTTCCATGGCTGATGATGGGTGTCTGTTTCTTGTCGAGTGCAGAGGCCTCCCATAGTCGGTATTCTCAAAAGGCATGATTTCATGCCTGAGCACATTCACAGTCTGTTCCCGAACCTCAATCCTCACAAGTACCATTCAGGTCAGATTCTTGGGAGCAATATTGGCAAAGTTGTGGCGGTAGGCAGAGATTCGAAAGGATGTTTTTGGGATGACCATATGCGTATTAGGGTCATCATGCGAGTGGATAGACCGTTGACAAGATGGCTGAAGGTAGCAGATGAGAAAACAGGAGACACCCTACGGCTCCATGTCAAGTATGAGAGGATTCCGAGGTTCTGCAGGTACTGTGGTCATCTGGGTCATATGGAGAAGGATTGCTTGCTCCCGGCACAGGAGCAGAAAGTGAGATTTGGGCTGCACCTTCGTGCTTCTCCACAGAAGAAGTTTATCGCACCGATACAGGAACGACAAGATGTACATGCAAGTTTTGATGGTTCAGGCGATGGTAAAAGGCAGGACAATAACAATGGGAAAGATAAAAGTGGAAGATCTGGTGAGGAGCGAGACACGCATGGTCCTGGCAAATCTGCTAAGTCAGGTGATGCTGCTGCAGGTGCTAAGTCAGGTGATGTCCGTGATGCTGCTGCAGGTAATGGTCAAGATGCTACTGCGACTAATGAAATTGCCAGCAAAGTGCAAGCTCTGGGGGTTCATGATTCTCCTGCAGCTGCAGCTCTCCCGGCTGTATCCCTCCTACGGCTGGGGGAGGGCCTGTTGTGTTCGCTGCTGGTGGTAAATTTTGGGAAGAAGTGGGTGATAATGACCTTGCATCTCTTGCACCCATTCAATCCATCCTTCACAAGGCGATGACTGATATTGCTCGCGATGTCGCAAAAGGACGGGAGGATAGGATGGCTGAGTCAAAGGACACGAAGACCCAACGAAAATTCAAGATGGCAAACTATTCCTCGTTTGACAATAAACGCCAGTTGCTGGTAGGAGCAGCAGGCCAGAATGCTATAGGGCTGGATACAGTCTCTGAAGAGGTTGGAAGGCCAGTGCTGACAACCCGAGTATGTCACAGGGGAAGCTGAACGACTAGTTGCAGTGTGTCAGGGCGATCACCTTGACCTCGAGTTGCGGGATATTGTTCAGCACAAGGCAGGTCTTCTGCAGCAAGACACGCGCATTCTTGGGAAACGCCGTGACCTCGATATTATTGCTGCACAGCAGGAAATCAGTTCAAATTCTGGTGTTGAAGACGAGTCTTACAAAAGGAGGAAGGTAGTTGTTGGCGATCAGACATCTATAAACCTGACGGGACCTCACGGCGAGGCCCGTCAGGAGCCATGAATATTTTCAGCTTGAACTGCCGGGGCCGGGACTCTCCCGGACAGTTCAAAGCTTGTAGCTCTGGTTAGAGCAAAGAGTCCCATGTTAGTCTTCCTGTCGGAGACTCGTATGACAGGAGGAAGAGTGGCAAATTTGAGATGGCGATTGGGTTTGAAGAACTGTATTACAATGGATAGTGTTAGAAGTGGAGGTGGTTTGGCTTTGTTCTGGCATGAGTCAGTGGATGTTTCGTTGATTGAAAAGCACCAACGTTTTATTGATGTTCATGTAAGAGAATCTCCCATGGAGCCAAGATTCTGTGTTACCTTTGTGTATGGAGAACCGCGAACTGATCAGAGACATGTCATGTGGAACTTCTCAGGCGCCTGAAGGGCAGGTCTGTGGAACCATGGTTGGCTATTGGGGATTTCAATGAAGCAATGTGGGGTTATGAACACTTCTCTGCATGTCCAAGACCTGAGCATCAGATGTCTGCTTTTAGGGATGTGCTTGCTGATTGTGAACTCACAGATTTGGGTTTCAAAGGTCTGCCTTATACCTATGATAATGGGCGTGGAGATGCAAATGTTAAGGTTAGGCTAGACAGGGCTATGCCATGTCCTGAGTGGCGAGATTTGTTTGGTGATGCTGTGCTCCACCACCTAGTTTCATCACGTTCAGATCATTGCCCACTTTTTCTAGAGATTAGAAAGGAGAGCTGGGAACGACACAAGACGAGAATTTTCTGCTATGAAATAATGTGGGAGAGACTTGAATCGCTAGCCTTGGAGATAAAGAATGCGTGGTGTACTGATGCTAGCAGAGAAGGCCTGGGTGGAGTAGTTGCTGCTCTAAAACGTGTGCAGTGTGCTCTGCGATCATGGAGTAAGCAACATTTTGGCATGGTTACAAAGGAACTGGAGGAATTGAGAACTGGTTTACAAGAAGCAAAAACAGACCCATCCTGTAGTGCTCGAGAGGTGCGTCGAATCACTGACCGCATGGATGAGCTCTTGTACCGAGAAGAGATGATGTGGCTCCAGCGGTCTCGGATTGCATGGTTCAAGGAAGGTGATCAAAACACGAGCTATTTTCATAAGCAAGCTGTGTGGCGCGCACGCAAGAATAAAATCAAAAGGTTGAAAGATCAAGAAGGAAATTGGTGTGATGATCCTAGACAGATGAAGCATATGACATCTGAGTTTTTCCAGGACCTATATACGGCTGATCCACACGTTGTGCCTGATGAACTCATTGAGCTCATTGAACCAAAAATATCAGATATTATGAACCAGGACTTGTGTAAGGATTTTTCTACAGAAGAAATATCAGATGCTCTGTTCCAGATGGGCCTCTTAAAAGCTCCAGGTCTAGATGGTTTTCCGGCAAGATTTTTTCAGAGACACTGGGAGGTGGTTAAGGAGGACGTGGTAGCTGCTGTCAAAGGTTTTTTCAGAGATGTGTGTCAATGACACGGCCATTGTTCTTATTCCAAAAGGAACAGATCTTGAGGAACTCAAAGACTTTAGCCCGATTAGTCTCTGCAATGTGATTTACAAGGTTATCTCGAAATATCTTGTTAATCGACTAAGATCATTCTTGAATGACATCATATCTGAGGAGCAGAGTGCGTTCGTGCCGGGCAGATTCTTGATGAATGAGAAAACAGGTCAGATTCTTGGGAGCAATATTGGCAAAGTTGTGGCGGTAGGCAGAGATTCGAAAGGACGTTTTTGGGATGACCATATGTGTATTAGGGTCATCATTCGAGTGGATAAACCGTTGACAAGATGGCTGAAGGTAGCAGATGAGAAAACAGGAGACACCCTAGGGCTCCATGTCAAGTATGAGAGGATTCTGAAATTCTGCAGGTACTGTGGTCATCTGGGTCATATGTAGATTGCTTGCTCCCAGCACAGGAGCAGAAAGTGAGATTTGGGCTGCACCTTCGTGCTTCTCCACAGAAGAAGTTTATCACACCGATACAGGAACGACAAGATGTACAGGCAAATTTTGATGGTTCAGGCGATGGTAAAGGCAGGACAATACAGGTTCCTGTTTCGCAAAAAAAAAAAAAAAAAAAAAAAAGAAAAGAAAAGAAAAACCTAATGTAAAGGGTGATATACATCCACGACTGCCTTAGCCGTTTGTAAAATCTCTTGCACTCACCCCCGGGCTCCTATCCCCATGCACCCCTGTAAACTTCCCTGCTTCGATCTCGCAGCATGCACCCCTGTGAATTCCTGGCGATTCGTTTCTCTGTGTTTTCCTGAAGGTCAAAGCCAAAGTGAATGTTTCATGTACCATCCGGCTGCAGTCTGTGAATTCCTGATGATTCGTTTCTCTGTGTTTTCCTTAAGGTCAAAACCAAAGTGAATGTTTCATGTACCATCAGGCTGTGCCTTCAGCAGCCCTGGCTTCACCACCGATTTTAGTGTCTTGGTTATCATCAGGAATCAACTAACGAATTGTTGATGTATGGTTCTCGTATCTATGTTTTGATACATCCATTTTTAATTTGACTTTTCTTATATGTATGGTTTTCGTATCTATGTTTTGATTGTTCATGTACCTAGTTGCAATGAATGTGCTCGTTTGCTACCAACTGCAGGCTTAGTACAAAGATGCTGGGATGTGTTTGCTATTTTGCTTGCTGACGGCAGCAGGCCCCACACGCACATTTTTTTTTTATGTTAAAGAGCATTTTATTACTCTTCAGCTAAATCGCTGGACACCAGGTCCTCAATAGATTGAGGTACATGGTCCCAGGTGTTATAAGTTCCACCGGATAATTTACAACCAAGAGCTGGTATAGCATGAGCTAACTTATTACAAGAGCATGGGCAAAAACTAATGTCGCAGGACACATACTCCATTACTTTGAGATGTTTCATCTCGGTGATGATTCCACCCATGGATGACAGGCGGTAGTCTTCGCCCTCGACAGCCACTTTCACCATCTGAGAATCTGTTTCCAACTCCACATGCTGGTAGCCCATATGCGCCGCCATCTTCAGTCCTTCCAGACAAGCAAGAAGTTCTGAATGGAAGGCGTTTTTGCAAAAAGCTGACACAGCGCCGGTTCCAGCTTTTCTTGTCCATCTTCATCTCTGATAACAAAACCCCAAGCACCAGTTCCACTTTGCTCGTAGAAAGCTCCATCGGAATTAATTTTCACTCGGCCTGCAGCTGGCTTGTTCCATCTGGTACTCTTGACGGAAATCCGACAATGGCGTTGGCGCTGCTTTTTTCTTCAGTTCAAAGCGAACAGCCACCATATATGCCACTTCCCTGCCGGTCCTTCTCCTTTTCTCCTCCCTCCATCTGTTCCTCTCGTTCCACCACAGCCATAAGAGCGTAACAATGGTAGATTGCTGCTCAGGTTTCATCAGAAAGACCTTCTCCATCATCTGGATTGGTGAGCACACTGTTGCCAATTTGCATCGGATCGACTCTAGATTTAATGCCCTCCAGACTTCCTTCACCTCTTTGCATTTCAGGAGCAGATGACCCCCAATGCCCCATCTTCATCAAGTCTTTCACACATACAGCACTTAGTATCCACGTCTATACCCCGCCGTCGTAGGACAGTTCGTACTGCCAGCGTATTATGGCACATCCTCCACAAGAAGTGCTGTATTTTGGGGGCACTCAATTTTCCATAGTTTCCTCCAGAAATCGGTCACTCCCTGACTTCCACTGGCCCCTCCCGGGTTATTTGATCTCTGACTTCTTTTGAGCATGGCATGGTGCACCTTATAAGCCGATTTAACAGAGAAACGGCCTTTGCTGTCAAAGTGCCACCCAACAATATCTTCCATCTCAGTATGCACGGGGATCGCCAGGATAATTTTCACATCCTCCTCCCAAAAGATTTGGTTCAGCAGCTGCACGTCCCATGTTTCAGACACAGGATCAATCAATTCTTCTACCCTCTGTAACAGGGTTCTTCCTCGAGGAGTGATTGGCCGTCTGGTTGGCTCACATGGCAGCCATGGGTCATCCCAAATGTTGATGGATTCACCATTCCCCACATGATGTGGCTACCTAGGTTGCGGAGGGGATAATCGTGGCTGGTTGGTGACCGGGGTTTAGGGCCCCGACGAACTGGTGGCGGCGCCGTGCTCGGCGCGAGGGAAGAACACGTGAACGGCAATAGGTTACGGTGAACAGTAACGAGGCCAGGGAGCGAGAGAGATTAAACTCAATCTCTGGCTAACTTTCATTCATGATCCAATCTGAGTACTTATACTGCATCCTAACAAACTCTCCACGAATCTAGGAATTACAAATGGTATTTGAATTGATAAATAAAATGAATAAAGATCCTAAACTCTAGGATCGGGTAACTGAGTTCACTTCTCGTGAAAGTCGGCTTGGCCGCCCTGCGCTTCCGGCCTGGCCGGGTTTGGGCCCCTGCTGCAGCTGTGCGCCTAGCCACTTCTGGTCGTCTTCCTCCTGTAGACTATACCGGTCATAACATCTCTCCCTCCCTCGACAAACATCTCGCCCTCGAGCTGAAAATCGGGGAAAGAGAGCACGAAAGTCATCGGGCGATCTCCCACGTAGCCTCGCGTCGGGAAGGTCCAACCGATGAGCACATGCCAAACGCCTGGTCGCGGGCCGGCCGCGGAGCGCTCTCTCGCCGCCTCGGAAAGTAGCAGGCGCCCATGATGCAGTGGAGGTAGCGGAGACGTAGACGGTGGGGGTGCACCTCGGAACGGCTTCAGTACTCCGACATGGAACACGTCTTGAATGCGGGCGGTGTCCGGCAGGCGTAGGCGATAGGCCACCGTGCCCACGCGTTCCACCACTTCAAAAGGTCCGGCGAATGCGGACTCGGCTTTGTGCGGCGCCCTGGTACGAGCGATCGGGCGGGTCGATGAAGAATGCGGAGCAGGACCCCGCCGCCAACGGCAAACTCGGGGGCGGTGATGGGCGTCATAATGCTTCTTAGCATATTCTTGGCCCCTGCGAGAACGATCACGAACCTCGGCGAGGAAAAACATCCCGGTCGCGCAGGAGTGTGTCGACGGCGTCCGTCTTGGCCGCGCCCGGTGCATAGGGCAGGAGCGGTGGAGGTGCGCGGCCATAGACCACCTCGAACGGTGTCGTCTTGAGCGCCGAGTGGTACGACGTGTTGTAGCAATATTCCGCCCATGGCAGTCGCTCCAGCCTACCTAACGCGAGGCGATCACCGGTGATGCACCGTAAATACATGGCAATGGTGCGATTGACCTCCGACCCGGCCGGTTCGGTTGCGGGTGAAACGCCGTGCTCATCTTCAACTTGACGTCGGTGTTGGTGAATAAATCCCTCCACATGTTGCCACGGAACACCGGGTCGCGATCCGACACAATGGACAATGGGAAGCCATGGAGGCGCACAACCCCCAAAGAAGCTATTGGCGACGGTGGTGGCGGTGTACGATGGCTCGGGGCGGGAAGTGTGCTTGCTTGGAGCCGGCACGTCGGCGGCCGAGGAGGATGACGCTTTTGCCGTTGACGCCGGAAGGCCCTCGATGAAGTCGATCGTGATGTTGGACCAAATCGTGTGTGGGGAGCTCGGCGGCTGCGGGAGGCCCGTGGGGTGCGGTGTGGTCTGTCTTGTTGCGTTGGCGAGACAACCAGGGCCCCCACGAGTTCGCGGATGAGGCGACGATCGTGCTCGGCGAAAAAGTCTTGCCGAAGGCGGTGGAGAGTCTTTGTACCCCCTCATGGCCGCGTCGTGGATCGCTTCGGGAAGAATGGCGGCAAGTGTCCCGGCGTGGCGGGATGTAGACGCGAGAGCCCCCGGAGGATCGGGCCCTCGTGCGCGCCATGGCGCCCGGTCGCGACCACCATGTCACGGAACGCAGCGGAGGTCGTCGTCTGGCTGGATCTCCGCCCCGCGGCTTCGTCGTAGAGGGGCGGAATGATGGCCCGGGACGGGGCGTGGAGCTGCTGGTGGTCGGCGCCCGCGGCGCGACAATGCGTCGGCCACCACGTTGAGCTTGCCGGGGACGGTACTCGATGTCGAAGACGTAGCCGAAGAGCTTGCTTACCCACTGATGTTGTGGGATTGTAGATAAACGTTGATCAAGCAAAAATTTGAGAGCATAATGATGCAGACGCACAATGAAGTGGCGCCTCCATAAGTATGCTCACCAGTGACGAACGGCTTGAACCAAGCCGATCAACTCTCGCCAGACGCGCGAAGCTTGTGGTGGCGCTACAAGCTTGAAGGGGCGGGGAAGAAAGCCAAGGCACCTTCTCCCCGGTGCAAGACCGCCGGCCAAGCGGAGCCCGAGGCACGTGACTCCACGATGAAATCTTTGTCGGTCGTAGCCGAGCACTAGAGCGGTAGATAGCGCTTGCTTGAGCGCTTTGAACACACTCGCGGCCGCCTCGACCACGTGCGGAAGGAGTTTTAAGAAGAGCCGCCGCTGGGCTTAATGATGGTGCCATAGTCACGGATGAAACGGGCGGTAGTACCCCGCCCGGCCAGGGGAACCCGTGTAGGCCGCCGGATCGTCGTCGGTTGAGGCCACGTGGTGACCGCTGTGATCTTGTCGCCGTCCATGGCCACGCCCGCCGAGGAGATTACATGGCCCAAGTATGCCACCGACGGCGTGGCGAAGGCGCACTTCGAGCGCTTCAGCCGCAGGTGGTGCTCGCGAAGTGCCGTGAGCACGGCGTTGAGGTGTTGCAGATGTGCCGACCAGGTGGGACTATAAATGAGGATGTCGTCAAAAAACACCAATACAAACTTACGTAGAAACGGTCGAAGCACCGTGTTCATCAAGCTCTGAAAGGTCGCCGGCGCGTTCGTCAGGCCGAACAGCATGACAAGGAACTCAAAATGGCCATCGTGCGTCCTGAAGGCGGTCTTCTCCACGTCTGCTGCACTCATGCGGACTTGATGGTAGCCGGACCTTAGGTCCAACTTTGTGAAGAACCGGGCGCCCTTGAGTTCATCCAGGAGCTCCTCCACGACGGGGATGGGGAACTTGTCTTTCTTTTGTGTGCTGATTTAGCGCGTGGTAATCCACGCAAAAAGCGCCGGGACTCATCCGCCTTTTTGACAAGGAGAACCCGAGCCGAGAATGCCGATGTACTTGGTCGGATGATGCCTTGCCGGAGCATGTCAGCACATTGTCGCTCGAGTTTGTCTTTTTGGAGCTGAGGATAGCGATATGGACGCACCGCTACCGGGGCTGTATTGGGTAGCAGATGGATCCCGTGATCACAATCACGCCGCACTACTAATTTTTTTACCTTATTGCACCGGCAATTTTTTGATGTAATAGGGCCAAAATTGATGCCATAGCTAGGTACCACATCAATTTCCCATTTGATGCGAGCCGATGCAATATCTCTAGATGCAATAGCATTATCGCATCGATTCATCTGTGACCGATGCGAGAGTTCGCTATTGCATCAACCATCTATTGTCTCTTGCATCATCATAGTTTTGATGCAAAATGGTTATCGCATCAAAATTAGTTTTGATGCAAGGTCACTATTGCATCGACTATGAATGTTTCTTGCATCAATATAGCGAGATGGAAAAGGGTTATTGCATCAAAATCATGTAGATGTAATACATCTAATAAATTTGATGCAATAAAAATTTCTATTGCAACGACTAACGTTCGGTGCAATAAAACCTATTGCATCGACATTCGGTTTGATGCAACACAACCAATTGCATCAGCATTTGGTTCGATGCAATACGACCAGTTGCATCGACATTTGGTTCGATGCAATGCAACCTATTGCATCGACATTACATTAGCTGCTATTTTATATTGCATCAATTTTTATTTGCTCAATAATGAAGAATTGTGGTAAAGAAATTCACATAATTACACAAATGGCATAAAAGGGAAATTATATTAATAACTTTGATCATCCACATCCAATAATGTTTACAATATGGAAATTAAAAAGAAGCTTCATAGTTCAAGAATGTAATAGCAAGGTTCTTGGAATTGCATCCTAGACATGTAGAAACTAAGGACTCTTAGCACAGATCATGAAAAGTTCATTGCCGTTGCAGAATTCTTGGATCAATTCATCCTACCAAACAGTCCGAGCAAATCTTCTCAAGGTTCACCTTCCTGCTCAATGGAAACAGCCCAAATGGCATATGCATTAGTAATTAAAATAAATAAATAAATATATATATGCTTCAACTTTTGGTTAACATACTACTTGTAACCCACACGTCATGGCCCCAATCAAACACCATCGGTGATGTTCACAGAAAAGTACTATACATAGTTCAAGTGTAGAATTAATAATATCCAAATGCTTGCAGCTACGTATGCACACCATGATCGACTTAATAATTAGAAGCTCAAGTGCAGACTATAAGATATGTCATGGCAGCATTCCAGGCTTAAAAATAACTCCAAACCTATACATGAATTTGCCAAAATTTATATCTCTATATCCCTGCTAATACAAGACAGTAGACCCATATCCCAGCAGGTACATAGTAATTAATTAATTGACAAAAAGTTATACATAAACTAGCTGATAAGTATATAACAAGTATATTTGATAATGAATAAACAGTGCGCTCATATAGTCATATATCATACCAGAATACAATCGATAAATTTCTAACTATTAGTATGAAGAGAACCAAGGCTGGCAAAATAATTATGCCTATAAATCAATCAGCTCTTTAGGACACAACTCAATTTCGTAAGAACTCATTGATCCTTTATAATCATAAAAAAGATATCTCGCTTATACCTTTCCGCCTTTCTTTCTCATATCTCGCTTTCTGCCTGCAACATTCATCAGTGTCTGTGGTGAAATAAATTTCCCTCGCACATTATTGTCTTTGTCATCGAAGAGAGATTTGTTGGCAGTGCTACGAGTTCTGCGACCAGATTGAATTTTATTTTGTATTCCCAATACACTTTGTGATAAATTCTGCACAATCCAGGAGATTTGAATCAACAATCATCCTTCTGCAGGTGATATTTTGGAAATATATTACCTCTTGCACATGTTCTCCTCCTTGGCTGGGAGTGGGAACAACAACAGGTCCATGGAAAGCTTTATTGTTTGTGGCCATTACAGTTTGCATCCCAGGCTGCATATTGAAAAGGAGATGCACACTTACCAGCTCTAGATTATATGTAGGTGTCCATTACATTGGAATTTTCATTTATCAGAAAAATATTACCTGTGCTAAATGTGCATCTTCACATTCACTACTTAGATCATCAATGGCAGCCGCATTAGGAGTGAATTGTGTAGGTTCAACGATGGCTGTGGTTGGTGCAGCAGTCTTTGCATTGGAGTTATAGGGTGAAACATTAGCACTCAAATATTTTTTAAACCCATGTTGTTACTAAGCAATTAAGTTGTATTTACCTGTGCCGGTGCTTGATTGTGTTGTGCCAGTAGCGAAAAAAAACTCTTGCTTTAGTTCTTCTCTAATCTTGTTACTTGCATTCTCTAGTTGTTGTTCTAGCTGCTGAATTTTTTCCTTGTCCCTCTCCCTCTCAGCAGCTTGAATGGCAAGCTGTTCTTTTAACTTCTCCACATCAGCTTGTGTCTCATTATTCTTTTCTTGGGCTGCTGCTGCTAATGCGGCTGCACGTGCTTGCTCTTCAATTCTTTCATTCATCAGTTGGCTTCGAGTCGGAAACTTCACCATGTATCCATGTCCGGGACCTTTCTTGCTCCTGCATCCCGTGGTCTCCTTGTAGGTTTTAGCGAAGAATTTGATTTATAAAAGAAACTTCAATTAAAAGAAATTAAATCAAAATATAGAGTAAATAGTTCTGAAAAAGTCTCATATTTGGACACCAACTATGAGGCAATGTTGGAAGCACACACAAAAAATTTGGTTCAAAAATTCCAAAAAAACAGAAGTAATTTTGCCGAGGGCCATTATTTTAGCCTCGGCAAGTTATTTTTACCAGAGCATAGCCATAAGGCGCTCGGTAAAGTGACTTCATACGCTACCGAGTGTTTTTAGGCACTCGGTAGACATGAAAATAATTTTTAATAAAATAAAACTTTACCGAGCGCCCGTTTTGGCGGCACTCGGTAAAGGCCTAACCAGGGCAACACTTATCGCCCCACTCTCCCCACTCGCCCACACTTATCCCCAATCGGGGCGCGCTGCCCCCTGCCGCCGTTGAACCCGTTTCGCGCCGCCTTATGCAACCGCGCGGCGCCGGCCAGCGCCTTCGCGGCATGCCGCCTTTTCTTGCTCGCCCGCGCGGCCCGCAGCCGCAGCGCCCGGGCGCGCCCGTGGCGCGCAAGCGCCACGTGCCGCGCCGCCGTGCCCGGCGACCGCTTTCAGCAGGTGCCAGCGCACCGTATTGGCGCCACGCGCTTGCGTGCAGCGCGGCGCCTTGGCGCCACGGCGCCGGCGCCATTAACGAACGCCTCCGCGCGTCGACACCACCGTCCGCAACTCTCAACTTTTGTCCGCGCGTGCCCCGACGCCATCCACTGCGGTGTCCACCGCCATCCTGAGCCCGACGGCGGCAACACCCTTCACCGTCGTCCATCAGATAATATTGTGGTATATATAGCTATGATTTTCACTGCAACAATATTTGTTGTGGTAAATAATACTACTATATGTTTCTATATTTAACTCACAAAAAATGAAACTAATTTCTATATCTTTTAGTTAGATGGCTAGACGTAACCTTCCACCGCCGTAAGTCATAGGTTTCATCGGCCACATAGCAAAGGCCAAGGATTTGAGCCTGATCCAAGAGCTTTGTCCACCATAGCTCCTAGTGTTCCAATAATAGTAAGTTTAGTTGTATAATCAATTGTCGCTTACATTTGTATATGTATATTTACCATTTATATGATTTCTAAATGTATTGCAGCCAGCTGACCATATCAGATGGCTTAAGGACACTCTCTCGTACTTTGGAGTTGATGAAGTGCATGTCCAGCACCATCAGGATGTTCACATTGAAAGAGGACGACAAATCCAATGTCAAATTAGTTTTTCCATTGCCCCTAGGAGGAGAGGTGAAAATCATATACAAATCTCTGAGGTTGGAACAAAAGCAGCTGTGAGCCAGCCGTCGGTTACACAAAAATATAGCTGTCATGCGTTGTGTAAACAAGCTTCAAGAAAATAGGTACACTCTGCCTACATTCTCGACATTGTTGATGGCAGCTAAAAGTAGGAACATGCTTCATGATGTTGTGGGATTCGCTGCAAGCATGGCTCATCTGCACCGAAATGATGTGGTAATCTCAATATGTTAATTTATCACCTAGCTTATATCTAGAAATGACGTGGTCATCTCGAGATGTTCTCATATTTTTTTCCCAATAATTATAGGTTCAATTGTATGACATGACTTATGCTGGGTGTAGTTATGCTTCCATTTTAACCCAGACAATGCGGTCCTTAGGTTATGTTTGGTCATGGGCTAATTCAATGCCAACACGCACTACAGATGAATTTCAGGCAAAGGTGGTTGCCAGTAAGATTGTCCCAGCGGCACGTCCGGCATGGTTAAACGCGTCGTCAAGACACCATGTCGTTGTAGTTGTGAAGCAAAAAAAAGGAGGATGTCATAGTTAGGACGTTGCTCTACATTTGTGAGATATGTGGCCTCAAGATCGGTGACCTACACTTCACCGAGTTATTTTGTGAAGACCGGCAGCCGCGTTCAGAGTGACGAGTGAACATCTTTTGATTGAAGTGACTTGTTTTAAATTATGCAAGTTTGTATGGATTATGCATGTTTTAAATTATGCCAAGTTTGTATGGATTATGCACGTTTTAAATTATGCCAGTTTCTATGGATTATGAAAGTTTTAATTTCTATTTGTCAAGGTGGAAGGAAAAACAAAAACAAAAAAAAATTATGGTCAATTTGCCGAGAGCTTCGAGAAAGCTCGGCAAACCATGTTACCGAAGCGCCCTACATGTGTCTGCTCGGTAGAATGACCATACTCTACCGTGCGCCGAGTTAACGCTCGGTAGACTGACCATAGTCTACCGAGGCTCTAACGTGAGCCCTCGGTAGAGCTGACGGTGCATTCACGTTAGGGTGTTGGCAAACGGCAGGAGTCAACTGTACCGAGAGCCAAGTTTTGTCGAGGGCTGACTCTCGGTGTACCCTAATTGTATCGAGAGTTGGTGTTCGCCGAGGATTGGCCTCTAGAAGAAGGCTCTATCGAGAGGCCTCTTTTGCCGAGGGCCAGGGGCCAGGGCCGATCTCTACCGAGCGCCTTGCTTCACCGAGTGGCCGTCGGTAGACGTAAACGCTACCGGGCGTTTTACCCTGGGCACTCGGTAAAAGAAATTCCGCTCGGTAGAGATCTTCTGTCCG
Source organism: Hyparrhenia diplandra (assembly GCA_015847255.1). Classification (NCBI taxonomy): domain Eukaryota; kingdom Viridiplantae; phylum Streptophyta; class Magnoliopsida; order Poales; family Poaceae; genus Hyparrhenia; species Hyparrhenia diplandra. Next base: position 68,310 of record JADLZK010010244.1, read on the forward strand.
GTAGTGAAGGAAGTCTGAACCCAGTGTAAAGTCTAAACCATAAGTTAACGAAGAAAGGGATTAAAACCTACTTCCAAAAAACAAAGTTCCGATGCAAAACAATGTCTATATATCTGAACACAGTGTCTGAATCATGCCTTCAAAAACTGATCCACTAAAACTAAGGCCCACACGCTGCCGAGACCTTTACCCACGCGATGGTGACTCCCGCCGAGACCTTCTGCCAGCAGAGCTTGATGAAATCCTTGAAAGCGATGAGCCCAACCACGAAGTTGCTCGGACCTATAGCACCAGCGACCACAAGAATGACGCCAAAGCCACACTGGACTACGGCGATCATCAGCGCAGTCCACTCTAGGCGCGTACAGCAACGTGTACAAGGCGCGGGACCTGCACAGCGGCAAGATCGTGGCGCTCAAGCGCGTCCACTTCGTCAACATGGACTCGGAGAGCGTGCGGTTCATGGCGCGTTAGATCCACGTCCTCCGCCGGCTGGACCACCACCCCAACGTGATCAAGCTGGAAGGGATCGTCACCTCGCGCCTCTCGCACAGCCTCTACCTCGTCTTCGAGTACATGGAGCACGACCTCGCGGGGCTCGCCGCGCTGTCGGGGACGCGGTTCACGGAGCCGCAGGTCAAGTGCTTCATGCGCCAGATCCTCGAGGGCCTGCGCCACTGCCACGCGCGCGGCGTCCTGCACCGGGGACATCAAGGGATCCAACCTCCTCATCGGCGACGACGGCGTGCTCAAGATCGCCGACTTCGGGCTCGCCACCTTCTTCGACCCGGCAAAGACGCAGCCCATGACCAGCCGCGTCGTCACGCTCTGGTACCGCCCGCCGGAGCTTCTGCTCGGCGCCAACGAGTACGGCGTCGCCGTCGACCTGTGGAGCACCGGATGCATCCTCGCCGAGCTGCTCGCGGGCAAGCCCATCATGCTCGGCCAGACCGAGGTTCGTGCATGCCCTTCCTTCTCTTGGTTTGGTTTGGTTCGTTCTCAGCCTGCCTGACCTTGACCTGAATGATGTCGTCCAGATCGAGCAGCTGCACAAGATCTTCAAGCTCTGCGGCTCGCCGTCCGAGGACTACTGGGCCAAGGCGAAGCTTCCCGACGTGACGCTCTTCAAGCCGCAGCGGCCGTACCGGCGGAAGATCTCCGAGACGTTCAAGGACTTTCCTCCCACGGCCCTGGTCCTGGAGCTGCTGGACACGCTGCTCGCCATCGAGCCGTCGGCAAGGGGCATGGTGGCCTCTGCTCTGGACAGCGAGGTAATTAATTAAGCAGCTCGATCTCTCATCAATTCTTTTCCTATTAGAACAAGAAACATGCAAGGAAACTGTCAGCACTGAAACACTGCTGCATTGCATCGCTGCTATGATCAGTTCTTCAGGACCAAGCCGCTGGCGTGTGATCCGGCGAGCCTGCCCAAAAGTACCCGCCCTGCAAGGAGTACGACGCCAAGCTCCGGGGCCAGGAGGCCAGCAGGTACGAACCTTGGAGCACCTGCAAGCTCATGTGGCAACGACTACTGATCGATATCTGCTTCCAGTGACACCATTATTTTGTAGGCAACACGCCGCGGGCATCGGAGGCAAAGGGCTTTGTATCCGTCAAACCGGGGAGAGACAACGCCAAGGGCGGCGCGCCAGCTCAGGACGTCGCCATTGCCGATTACCAGTTCAAAATGAATGTTGTTGTCTGAACTCTGCAATCGCTTCCCTCTCGTACGTGTGTCGTTGCAGAGGAGGCAGGCGGGCACCAACCAGAAGAGCACGAGCCACCACTACAGCTCGCTGGAGGACAGCGTTCCGGGGTTCCGCTTGGAGCCGCCGGCCGTGGCCGTGCGCGGGCCGGCGACGCTGCAGACCGGCGGCGGCTTCGGGTCGACGTGGTACAACAGGAGAGAGCAGCGGTCGGCGGTCTCGCGCGCGTCCAGCTCCGTCAGGGCGTCGTCGCAGCGGTCCCGGGGCACCGACCTGCACCCGAGCTCGTCGGCCGCCACCAACGCCTACTCCAGGTACAACCGGCTGGACGTCGCGGAGCCGGCCAACGCCGTCGGCGGCCGCCCCGGCTCCTCCCACCACAAGGACCTCGGCATGAGGGACGCGTGTCAACCGTGAGTGCCATGCTTGAATCTTAGCAGTACAGTTGCCATAGCAGTAGCAGAGTCCATCAGACAGTGCTAAATTGCTAATGGCATTTGCAAACACTGTTTGTTTCGTTGGCAGGGTTTCGGAGGGAGGAACAAGAGGTTCCATTACTCGGGGCCGCTGATGCCGCCGGGCGGGAACATGGAGGACATGCTCAAGGAGCACGAGAAGCAGATCCAGCAGGCCGTGCGCAAGGCGCGAGTCGACAAGGAGAAGACCAACAGGCACTACTACTGAACAATGGCAGAAACAATTGGCATCAAGTTGGCGGCAGCCATGGCGAGTTCCATGGTCCCAGCCAGACGACCGTTGTTGCCTCTCCATGGAACTGAACAGCCGTGAGATCGTCATTGGTGGAAGGCAAACACACGAACGAATACGCAGCGCAGCGCTCGGGGCTGCTAGAGTCGGGCTTTTCTTGATCCATGTGTATAATAGCAGAGGTAGAGAGAGGACATGAAAAGCCTGAAACTGACAGGGAGGGAGAAGACTGTAAAGAAATGTGTGCGCATGCATATCTGGTCGACTTGTTGCAATTAGAAACTTTATAACAGCGTAGTTATCATATAGTTCCAGGATCACAAAGTTTACAAACTTGAGAATAAGATCTATATGCGCCAAACGTGTAACAGAAGTGTAGTTGAGATGCAAGAGACGGTGAAGCACCGCGGTCCGCGGATAGACGCTAAGTAGTGTCAGCCAAAACTTCGCTAGTTCGATCTCGCAGCACTTCCCTTCAATGATAAGCTCCCGGCCCCCGAATTGGTCGAAAAAAAATACATCAAGCGACATGTTGCCAGTAGCCAAACAAAAAACATCTCCTGGAGCTGTGCAGTTACTCAAAAATGACTTGGGGGTATACCAGCAAAGAGAGCGTCAACTTCTAAATAAATAAATATAAAAAAAAAGAAATTCATGGCGGTGATGCTATTGCTAATAAGTGTCTACCATATAAATCATATCTGAACCCAGTGTCTGAACCATAAGTTAACGAAGACGGGGATAAAACCTACTAAAAAAAAAAACAAAGATCCGATGCAAAACAATGTTCGAATCATGCCTCCCAAAACTAAACTAAGGCTCCAACGCTGCCGAGACCTTCTGCCACAAGAATTTGACTCCCGCCCAGACCTTCTGCCCGCAGAACATGATGAAAGCCTTGAAAGAGAAGACCGCAACCAGGAATTTGCTGGGGCCGATAAGTCGAGCGATCACAAGAACGATGCCAAACCCACACTGGACTACGGCGATCATCAGTGCGCTCCACTCCAAGCCACCCTCCATCTTGTGGGAATACCCACTGACGAAGAATATGTATGCATCAGCTCCAGAAGAAACCACCTGGCAAATTGCGGAACCAATTTTGGTGTTCCGGACAGCCGGCTCATCATCTGCAGCATTCCATTCCATGAGCCGGAATAGGATCGGGGCTCCCATCTGTGCAACTTCCAGACAAGCAACAACAAGAACTGCTATAAACGCATACTTGCTATCCTTGAAGTGCAGCTTCTCCATGTCCATTTGGAATACGAAAATCATCCACGGGACCAAGAACCACAGGAGAAGTGCAGCCAGCTAACAATGATACACCATATCAGATTTTTATGCAGGTCAGTTGAAATAAATCAGAGTTAGACAAGAGTGAGCATGTTCTTACATGTATGGATTTCTTCCTTGGTGTCAGATTAGGATCAACATCTTCCTTTTTGGTGAGATATGTGTAGAGGCCAATCAAACTGATCATGGGCCCAAAGACATCAGGAAGAATAAGATCCAAGACCTCCTTGTAGTCCTCGTGGGCAAACAGATGATAGACCTCAATCACAAGTGAGGACGCTACATCTAGCCAGATCGATGTCGGAGTGAAGGCGTCAAAGAAAGCAGCCTCCCAGTTATCAGTCCAATGGTATGCACTGCAGCCCTGCAGTTTGAAAGAAGCTACATCAAGTCAAATCGAAAGCACTGCAGTTTGTGATTCGATCCTGGATTGAATCCAGGCCAATTAACTCCACAACCGAAAGCCCTAAACTACATGTCTAAATCCGATCTACACACAAACCCAGGGAATATGAAAACAGAGAAAACCACAAAATTTGACGAGAAAAAAAAAAGAGCTAGATTTCTCAGCGCATCATGCATGCAGGGCCATATGCTCATCGATCGATCAGCTACATTAAGTCAAATCGCGGGGGTGAAAGCAACGTGATCGATTCAGCATGCCTCACACCCTGACGCCGTTCGGTTGTGATTCAATCAATCCAGGCCAATTAACTCCACAACCGAAAACCCTAAGACTAAATGTCAAAATCCGATTCCGATCTATACACAAACCCGGAGACTCCGCCCTCCGCCCCACCCACGGAATATGAAAACCCAGCAAACCACCAAATTTTTCGAGAAAAAAAGGGCTAGATTTCTCACATTGGTGCAGTGTAGTAAGCCATCCCAATACCGGATCCGATGTAGTTTACGATCCTCTGTGATAGCGGCTTTTTTTCTGCAGCAGCTGCTGGTGCTGGTGCTGGTGCTGATGCTCCCGCCGGCGCCGGCGCCGTCAAGTTGAGCCTCTTCCACCGGATAGCACCCTCACCACCATCCTCCACGGTGGTGGGCACCCTTGTCTTGAGGACAAGCCCATCAGCCAGGCCGTCGGCAGGTGCTTCCACACCGGCGAACGCAGCAAAAGAGGTGAACGCAAGCAGCAGGAGCAAGTGGTGGGCGGCCATGGCGTGGATGCGCCGCCGTAGGAAGAGGGGCGGGGGTTTTGGTGGGGGTAGAGGAAGGGCTAGCTGGGGTTGAGGAGAGGGCTGAAGTGATCGATTGGGGAACCAGGATGGGACACACTGGCTGTTTCTCTACTTTAACATGGCCCGCTCCCTCCCAGCTCCCAGCTAGTAAGGCAGAAGCTGCCGCAGCGGCTCAGCAGCCCAGCAGAAAGGACGGACGTGCCCTTTTGAACGGACATTCCACAGGCCATCCTTTTGATTTGATTTGCCCTAGGCCCTAAGGCCGAAGTAAGCTCCAACTCTAGAAGCTAGCTACAGCGAGGCTGCTGTGCTGCCGCGCTCTCTCTCTCTCTCCTCCTTCCGGACAGCCGGGCGAGAGACGCATTTGTCCAAGCGCACAGCACGAGACTGGGACATGGCCGTTCATGCCCCATGCCCTGGGATAGCTTGGCCATCGCACACACGGCACATGTAGCAGAAGTTGCTCAATGGGTGCTCCTGCCATCCATATTCCCAGCTTGATGCTGTCCCAACAATCAAAGTTACTTTAGCTATCCTCAACAGGACTACATACAGGAGAAAAAAATGGCAAAGCTAGCTGTCATCAAACGCTATACACAAAGACAGCCCTTAATTAGTTTGCTAAAGTTTGCTACTAATTACAAATATCAGTGGCTCAAACCAAAACACAAACCCTACCTTAACCGATATCAGTATTTAATACTATTCTTTCTTATCACATGTAAATTAGGTACATTTCCCGGGAGCATGCAATGTTTTTTTTTTTAATTGGTCGCTTTTACAACGACCAAACTTGAGTTGCATTACTAAATGACATTTTTTATGTAGAACACGATCGAGGCCGACGCCTTAAGTTGTGAGCTTTTCAGCGACCTATTAATATTATTTATGCACACTTTCAGTCGCCTGAAATTGTGAGAGACATTGAGATTAAGATTAGGGAGGGTGGGGTCGGCATGGCGACGACGGTTGTGGTGGGCAGCGGCGGAGAAGCCGCTGGCTAGGGCACGCTAGCTAGTGAGGTGCGTGTCGGGACCGTGGTGCCGCAGATGATTCATTGGGCGCAAGGAGGAACAAAAATCTGGCCAAAGGAAGAAGACAAGAGGAGAGTTGTCCGATGTTCATAAAACGTCTAAAATTCATTGCCTAAGAAAACCTAAAAAAATCAGTCTTCTTAGATTTAGCAACTCCCTATTTATTTATCCGATTGCTTGCTTGTTCCTGGATGCTTGGGGTGAACCAACCATGGATCCTAGCTAACGAACATCCGAAACGAGCTTTAGCGCCATTTGAGCTAGGATAATAGTAAGCTAGTATAAGACAACTATAAGCTTATGTGGAGGGAGAGAGGTACCAAAAATGAAGGGTGTGAGGGCACTCCCAATGGTGTATTAATGGTAGTTTCTATCTCTATTAAATGGCTTGCCAACTAAGTAAAATGATGATGTGGCAGCCTAATTAATGAGGAAAGAGAGCAAAAATCATAGAAATGGTTTCTTCATGGAGAAACCATGTCTACTCTTGACCCAATGCACAAGAAACCATGAATTTGCCATTGGGGAGAAACCACTAGTTTCTATGGGGTTAATGCAACTCTCCCTATTGGTGGAATTGGGGAGAGAAAGAGAAAATAATTATTACTCAAGAAACTACCACTTGTGAAGAATGGTTTCTATAGGTGATTTTTTTGCTATGAAAACGTGTCGGGTTCTTCCATTGGGACGGCCCACGACAATAGCTAGCTTAACACGTGTTCCAAGACAAAATGCATTAAATGTAGAAGTATGTCCCTAGATTGATGTAATGTGATTGAGAGAGTGCGGAAAAAGTTGGAAGTTGGAGGGGGAACTAAACAAGGTGTTTATTGGTGAAAAATGAACAAAAAAAAATGCTATATTACTCGTCACATTGAATCTTTTAACACATTTATGGAACATTAAATTTAGGTAAATAAAAAAAATAATTGCACGGTTTGATTGAAAATATGAAATGAATCTTTTGAACCTAGTTAGTCTTTGCGGTAGGACAAAAATTACCAAATACAAACGAAACGTGCTACAAAGAGCCGAACCTAAAATATTTCACCAACTACATACCCCCCTTAGTTCACAAAAAGTGAACCCAAAAATGCTACATTATCTGTCAGATCGAATCTTTTCACTATAAATGAAGCATTAAATGCGGGTAAAAAACTAATTGTACAGTTTAAACGAAAAAGTGCGAGACGAATCTTTTGAGTGTAGTTAGTCCATGGTTGGACAATAATTACCAAATACAAACGAAAAAGTGCTACAATATCCGAACCCAAAATATTTCACTAACTAAACACCCATTTATATTTTTTTTGGGTGTGTTTAGATGCCCTGAAAAGCGGCACACGGTAGCGAAGTGAAAAGCACTCAGTAACACTTTTTGTTTGTTTGTGCTAAATATTATTCTACAATAGGATAACTAGGCTCAAAAGAATCGTTTACATCTAAACTGTGCAATTAATTTTTTTTACCTACATTTTATACACTGGGTATATGTCTTTTGGTACAATTAATGCTTCGATGCGAGGAGAATTTCAAAAATTATTTAATACTCTTAATTAAGGGATAAAAGGGGGGAAAATCTTTTCACCCTCATCTAAACACGGAGAGCTGGAGTGGGCTCGTCGAAACTCCTGTCGCTGCCGGAGTGCCGGTGGCGTGCTGCGTTACTGACCAGCGGCGCATGGGCATGACATGACGCGCTCGCAGGCTCCCCTCGAGCTCCACCATGGTCAGCATGGACGCGCCACCCGAGACGAGACCCACCGGTCGGTTGCCGGTCGCCTCGACTGCAGTCTGCAAATCAGGCCCCCGGCCACCGAGCAAACTCTCTCCGCTCGCATACTCGCATACAGACCCGGCCGATTCGTGAAGGAGTCTTGGGTGTGTTTAGAACCCAGATTTCCTCTCAAATTCCACTATGTAAAAGAAGATTCTCCGTCACATCAAAATTTCGGCACTGTGATCGAAAGTACGAAACGTAGGAAAAAAAATAAACTAATTACACAGTTTAGATGTACATTGCGAGACGATTTTTTTAAACCTAGTTACACCATGGTAGGATAATATTTACCACTAACAAACGAAACATGCTACAGTATACGATGTGACATACATGTCCCATCGGTCCAAAATTTGGATCAAAATTTGGGGTGCTAAACACACCCCTTGCACACCTCTGCACTAGTTGACCGTCGACACACGCAAGGTGTGCATCATTGCTGGGTTGAATGAACCTCCTGTGCCTGCGCTTGCCTGCGCGCGCGGTGAGCCCTCCACCTGCACTGCGGCTGCACCAACTCGAGTAGTAGTGCGGTGCAGGAACGCAGGATACAGCTAGGAGTCTCGTATTGTGCCATGTCAGTCTCGTATTGTGCCATGTCTCGTCTTGTAACAGCTAGGAGTAGTACGGTGTACGTAGGCTAGGATACAGCTTAGCCCTGTCTATGGGCCGGCTTCAAACCGAAAAACCCGTGAAACCTAAACCGCTTCGGAAGATATCTGTGGGTTGGTTTTGGGTACGGTTCAAGCCGGGTAACCCGCTGAAAGCCATGCGCTCGTACCTCCGCATAGGCGCATCTTCCCGCGAATACAAGATGAGCACAGTACTACTACTCCAGTTGTGCGAGCTTTTTTTTTTTTTTTTTTTTTTCTGTTCGCTTGCTTTCCCAACTCACCATAATTTTTCCGTGGGCATGCTAAACGGTGCGAATATGAATTTTGTATGCAAAAGTTACTTCAAAAAAATGGCACTAATCCATTTTTCTAAAAAAATTAACCAATATGTACTAAATTAATCATGCGCTACTGAGTCAGTTCCGTTTTGCATGCCGAAGAAATTAATAGTTCCCAACTCAAGCAACCTATTTCCCTAAAAAACTCAAGAGAGACCACAAACAGACCAGCGTTGTCCCCACGCGGGTGGCTCAGCCTCAAAACCCCCCGCCGTGCCGCCGCCCTTCCCACCCTCCTCCCGCCCGCTGCCGCCGGCCGCTTTGCCGGGCAAGGCCGTGCTTGTCGGCCGGACGGGATGGCGGCGACATGGCATCTCCCTCCCTCGGCGGTGCTTTCGCGACAAGAGGCCCGGCGACCTCCTCCGCGCTGAAGCCGCGTGGGTCTCCACGGAAACGGTCACGGCGGCTATGGCGGCGCCCGGCTATAGTTGGCTATTTGGCCCGTGACCCGCGCCCGGTCCGCGGCCGCCGCAAAACGGCCCGTACCTAGGCCGCCTCCGGTCCGTATTGACGGGTTACAGCGGCCCGGCCCATGGGCCGCCGCCTCGCCCGCGGCGGTGAATGCCGGCCCGGTCCGTTGGCCCGGCCAGCCCGATGGCGGCCCGTTGAATTAACATAAGTTCGACTTGGCCCACCTCGTAGCACCATAGGGTGTGTCATCCGAGGCTTAGGGTGTGGCCCAGCCCATAACATCAAGATCTTCTAAAAAAGAAACATGACACACCCGACCACACACTCCCTCGTCCTCGCCGATCCGCCCCCATCCCCACTCCGCTCGTGCCCCCATCCCCCCACGCCGTGCGCCCTCACCGCCCACGGCCACGCCGCCGCGCCCCACTCGGCTCGGCGGCGCCGCAGCCGCGGGCGCGGCGGGCGGCGGCGGGCGCGCGCACGGCGATGGCCGGTTTTTTTTCTTTCTCGCTTTTTCACCCAGTGGGCCGGGGCCGACCCGTAGATCAAGGCCGAGTGCCCCGTGGGCCGGCAAAATGACCCACGGGACCGGGCCATGGGCCGGGGGCGCCCGAGCCCGTAGGTGGCACGGCCCGCGCAGCTCAGAGCCCGTAACGGCCCGGCGGGCGGCGGCCCGGTCCGCCCGGCGGGCCACGGGCGGTACTGGTCGGCCCGTTGGACATCTATAGCGTCGGGCGATGTCCGCGACGGCATAAGGGGTTGGTGGCAGGGATCCTCTCCCTCTCTGTCGTTCTCCTCCTCTTCTACGGTCTTGGACGGCGGCACTGACAGGGAAGGCTCGCCCGGTGGTGTGGTAGCTAGATCCGGTGGCCGGATGGTCGCATCCGTGGTCGGGCGGCCGGATTCTCTTGGCCCTCACCAAGCTGCATGGCGGTCGGTGGTGGTGAGGGCGGCGGCGGTGAAGATCTCTTGTTTGGTTTTGGCTAATTAGTGACACCTAAGGACTAATCTCTCTATGCTAAGTGTGTGACATGTATGGAGATTGGTCGTCTTTGGAGTTGGTGCAAGGTGATCATGGATGAAGGATCAAGGCGATCCAAAGGATGATCAAGCTTGCAACTCGGTGGAGTTTCGGAGATCAAAAGTCCCCAAGGCAAAGGTATAACCATAGGGCTTTTGTTTTCGCATCCAAGACACCATAGAGGGTGTGGATGGTTATAGGATCGATAAGCCGTACTACAAAGAGGGGAAAACTTTCGTACATATCGATCCTCACGTGCCTTTAGGTTCAAGTCTCATATGCATGCATTCTAACCTAAAGTGCTAACTCCGTCCTTGGTGAAAATGGTTTCTAAAATGCTAACACATGGTGTCGGGGTATTCTTTGACGTGTCGGCAACAAGAAACAAGTGACGGAAGTCGGTTTGGAGCAAAGGCGAAGAAACGGCGACGAAACGACGCAGTCTCGCAGCTCTGGTGGCGACCGGACTCACCGACAGGAAGCACGCAAAAGTGACCGGAAGCTCCGGTGGGTGCGTCCCGCGTAGAGCATGTTTTTTGGAGTTTCGCCGAGGGCCGATCGGACGCCGTGGACCGGAAGCTTCGGTCAGCCGACCGAACCTCCGATCGGACGCGACGGATGCTCCAAGGGCAGGGTCCAGGTGCTTGTTTTGGCCTGTCGGTTTGTGACCGGATCCACCGACCGGACTCACTGGTGAGTCCGGTCGGCCGCAGAGAGGGTGTTTTTCACCCTCTCCACCACATTTTGTGGTGTGGCCTATATATACCCATTTGGCTGCCACATACTATCTCTCTTGGACATTTGAATCATTCCTAACATACTTGAACAAGCAAGCAAGCCTCCCTCCTCTCTCACTCTTGATTTGAGCTTCATTCTTGAGAGAAGAGTTGATCCTAGTGCATTGCATCGAGTTCTTGCATCTAGAGGCACTTGGGGATCGTGTTGTGACGGTGGATTTCCGTTACTCTTGGAGGCACCGCTCCTAGCCGGCTTGGTGGTTTGGTGGAGTTGTTGGCAAGAAGAGGAGATTGTTTCTTGGCCACCTCCGGTTAGTTTGTGAGAGGATTACGCACTCCTCGTCGGGAAGACAAAGTGCAAGGAATACATTGCTCGTGCTTTGGGTACCACACTTGTTGAGTGGTGTGTTGAGGCTAGCAAGGGCACCGCCTAGCTCAAACACCATCCTTGTGTTGGTCGGCACAACCGGAGAGTAGTTGTCGGTGTACAACGAACTCCGGGTGAACAAATCGACTTGTTCATTGTCTCATTGTGTGGATCATCACCTTCGAGTGATTGATTGGTTTTCTTCTTCCCGATGATTGGTTGACATCCTCTACAAGGCGGTATAACAAGCTTCTCACTCTCGCTTTACCTTCCTAGTTTACTTTGAGTAGAAAGCTAGCATTTGCTTGTGTAGGTTGTTCTTGCTAGCATAAGGACCATATTAGGATTGCTCATTAGCTAGAGTAGTGACATAGACCTTGTGTGCTCTAGAGATCATAGAAATATTTAGTCTTGTCACTAGAAGGCTTGCTTGACCATTAGAGCTAGCGCAAAAACCGCTTTTTACGCCGTGTTTTTATTCTAACCGGTTTGTTTTAGTGAGCTTGTAGAAAATTTTATAGGCTATTCACCCCTCTAGCCATCTAGGACCTTACACAGCGGCCGTCCGTGCGGCGCGCGTGGGGTGGCGGGGCCTCTCCTCCTCCGCCCACCCCTCCCTTCGGGGCCTTGGATGATGCTTGTGGTCGGGCTGGGCCGCCTTCAAGATGGAAGCGGCGGCGGCGTCGGGGTCGTCGGGTCCGAGGCCTTGTGCCTAGATCCGGCGTTCGTAGGACAAGGGGCAGCACCCATGCACACCTTGTCTTCTCCTCGGCCTCTTGTGGTCGTCTAGCTTCAGCCGGTGGTTGTCACGCCCGACGTTGCGGTGGCGGTTGGCCGCTGGCGGTGGCGGCTTCGAGTCGTGCGGCGGTGTTGGGGGGTTCCTCTTACGTGTTGTCCCTCCTCCGACGGCCTTAGCCGCGGCAGCCATGGCTGCTGTGGCAAATGCTCATCGGGGCGTGGTCAAGACGAAGGCATCGACGTTGGCGCGGCGCGGCGGTGGACACGCCGGCCGCTGGGCGAATGCTGGTTTTTCGGCATGACGCCTTGCCGGTGGGGTGGTCGATGCGGTTTTGCGGGTTGCGGTGAGCAGCCTAGCTAGCACTTCACCGCCCCTTTGGCAAGGTTTCTACCAGACGACCGGCAACAACGACGGTAACGACAGCGAGGTTCCGAATCGGGGCGATGTCCGAGCTAGGGATATCTTGGGGCGAAAGCCTGCGACGACGACGCTGCGGCGCCGTTCTCCCGGTTGGGGCGTCGCATCCCTAGCTTTTGCCCACGGGTGAGAACTCGGTCCATCTTGGACGAGCGGCGGCGGCGCATCGAGCAACCGTAACATTCGAAGGCGCCGCTATGGCTCGTGACTAGGCTAGGATTTGTGCGGGAGGCGGTGGTTGGAAGTCGAGTCGCGCTTGTGCTTTGCTTGTCTTTGGGCAACGATGACCTACATGGCCTTTCCCGTGTCTCGAATTGTATCTTTCTTGGGTTGTCGTTCTCTCCGTTGTTGAGCGTGGGTGTGGTTTTTCGTTTACCCCTCGTAGCGGTATGCTGCGCAGTCGCTTTTTTTTCCTGGCGGTAAACCGCGGTAAAACCGCGATTACCGTTAAAAAACCGTCCGGTCCGGTTCCAGGACCGGCCCGGTATAAAAGAAGCCAAATTCAAAATGTAAAATTTGAAAAAAAAAATCGTTGAAAAAAATTACGTAAAATAGTTCGTGATTTATAGAAGCCAATGGTATAAAAAATTTGTCAAATTGGAGTTGGTTTGGTATAAAAAATTTCAAATCTAAGTTTGAAAAAAAAGAAAAAGAAAATATACGCCCAGGCCCATTAAGGCCCATTAAATCATGAAGGTCGGAAAACATACTAAACACACTCAAATTTAAGTAATTTTGACATCATTGGATTCTACAAATCATGAAGTATTTTTAGGAATTTTTTAGCATTTTATAAAAAAATTACATTTTGAATTTTGAAAAAAACCGTTCAAACTGCTCAAACCGCTTCGGGTAAACCGCTCAAACCGGGCGGTATAAATTCAAACCGCCGGTTTATCGAATTTTTACCGTTCGCCGCTAAGTTTGAATTCAGTTGAATTCAAATTTCAAACCGTCCGTAACCGGCGGTTTACGCAGAACCGGACCGGTTTACCGAAACCGGAGGCCGGCGGTTTCATATGACCGGTCGGTAAAAAACACAAAGCAGGTGGACGCGCAACTTGCGCGTGTTGTTGTTGCAAACTCTAATTCCTCTTATTATAGCCAAAGCCGGAAAACCGGATCTTTCAAAAAAAAAAAAAAAAAAAAAAAAATAGGCGACCTATTAATACTGTAGGTAGTATCTCTAACTAAGTTGATATCCTGATGCTTGGCATGTGGCTGCATGAGTATTGAGTTCTACATCAGAGTTGACAGTATATCTAGTGGACTGGCCTCTTTTTACTGGCGCCATGCCAAAAATATCAGTGGCGCTTCGCTATTTGAAATTTTTTTAAGTAGTCTGTTATGTAGGTCGTATGTAGGTCGTGCATACGGAGTTTTCAATCTTACTGAGCCAATGTTAATTTGTTGTTCCATCCAGATTCTTCAGACTGCATTTAAGAAGGAAACAGTTGGCCTCCTCACTAGTAGTATTTAGGGTGTACTTAGTACCTAGTAGTAGGAGCTGTGTTTAGAGCCCAGATTTCTGGGCGAAAAAAAAAATTTGGACCAACTTCGGCAAACTTTGGTACTGTAGCGAACTGAAAAAGACTGTAGCATGTTTCGCTTTGTTTGTGGTAAATATTATCCTACCATGGTGTAACTAGGGTCAAAAGAATCGTCTCGCAATGTACATCTAAACTGTGTAATTAGTTTATTTTTACCTACATTTCATACTCTGGATATGCGTTTTTTGATGATGTGATGGAATGTGACGGGAGTGCAGAAAATTTTAGGGAGAAAATTTGAACTCTAAACACACCCGTACATCTCTAGTCGGTTCCATTGTCATCATCGTATGCAGGAGTAGCCCTTTAATTTCAATCCGCCTTCCGTGACAGGGAGCATGCATGCAGTTATAGGTCGATCGGCGTGCTGTCTCATTCGTCATGCGGTTTTTTTTAATAACAGATTTAAAAATCCGGCTTCATCTATCAAAAGATACGTCATGCGGGGCTACGAGCATGCATCAATAGTACTCCATTTCGTATTGTTTTGATTTCGTTTATCGTTAGACTTCTTTTTTAAGTCAAGCTTGCAAAGAGGGAACATCTTGAATCCGGTATTCAAGGAGTTGAACTAGGATTTCTAAATGGATAGGATAGGTTATTTTTATATGTGATAGATAATAAATGCAAAAATTTGTCTTCTAAAAAAGGAATATATTTTTTTAAGATTACACAGTACAACGTACACACTCAACACGCACGCACACTCACCCCTAAGAAACACACGACGCAAACCCTACCCCTATGAGCACCTACGGAGGACTGAGCCGGCAATCTTGAAGTTCACGAAGTCACCACAGGCGTCTCATTTGTCGACGAGGGGACGTCGCCTACCACTTAATGCGGCCGGAAAATCCCGAAATAAATCCGGGATAATTTGTCGCACCTAGGATTTGAACCCCTGGGTGGGAGCCCCACAACCAATGACCTTTGCCATTGCGCTATGAACCCCTTGACCTAAAAAGGAAAATATTGAATGAATAGATTGTAAAGTTTGAAACTTTGGTATTTCTTTTTTTCTTACGGACAAGATAGTTGCCCTAGCAAGAGTGGGATTTCTACAACAACTGTGAAACTTAATTACTTATTTTTTTGCTAGTAGAGAATCAATCCACTATATATATATATGAATAACAAACTTACAAGAGAACGCATCATATGCACACCGGACTTATATGCAATCATGCACACTTCTAATCTGGGCCATAGGATGCTAATCCAAGGGTTAGGTAATTTTACACTTAACTCCTGCTCTAATCACAATTTTGCAAATAATTCCTCCCACCTCCCTAGTGGTTATCACCTCGTGCCCCTTGGATCTACGTCCCCGTGGCCTAGATTAGAAGTGTGCATGGTTGCATATAAGTCCGGTGTGCACTAGATATATGTTCTCTACTCACAATGATCCCAAAATTAGTTTTATTTTATATATATATATATATATATATATATATATATATATATATATATATATATATATATATATATATATATATATATATATATATATATATAAACTTTGGTGTAGTTTCTTAATTTGTTTTACGGTGAAAATTAAGAAACTACCACTAGTACACAAAATCTTTTGCGTGACACCGCCCCAAATGAGCTCATGACGGGCACACACTTCGCCCACGGTAGTTATAGGGCTGGCAAAGCCAGCTACCCGCCACGGATAATCCATTAATGTGGCGAACGTTATAATATGCATGCCACGGTTAATGTCCACTTGTATACAAGAAAGTTCTATCTAGAAAAAGTGAGCATGACATGATATGAAAAGGAGGTAATAGTACGAACTACTATTGGCCTTGTATTTTAATGTGTTGCACGAGACCAAGGTGTAACAAGTGTGGCCCCGGAGGTCCTTAGAGGTTGTTTGGTTTCCATAAGTCAGGTGACTTATTAAGTCAAAAAGTGAAATAAGTGACTTATTTTGCCAAACAACCATGACGTATTAAGTCATGAGACTTATAAGTTAAGTTGGTATACCCCTACTTAAAACTTATTAAGTCATGAGACTTATGAGTTATAAGTGACTTATTTTACCAAACATGCATGACTTAATAAGTCACTCATTTGAAGTCACATGACTTAATAAGTCCCATGACTTATGGAAAACAAACAACCCCTTAGAGAGAGAGGGGGCTATGCAAGAGGAGGTGGTGGCAACGGCACTAGGGCAGGAGAGGAGGGTGGCGGCGCCGAAAGAGAGGAAGAGGGCAGCACAAAGAGAAGAGAGGAGGAAGGGGATAAATCCTTTTCGGCTATTTTCTTTCTTAATTGTAATGATTACATGCCTCTAGTATTTATAGTGTCAACAAGACTTGACCTCATCTAAGCAACTTATTCAACTTATTGGGAGATCTTTATAAGATTGTATTGTCCTTTCCAACCAACACACTTTGATTCCTTAGGTATCCAATCTCTTTCTAAATCTCCTAGGATCAATATACTCAATATAGTAACCAGACAGCGACGGTGCCCACACTCCACCAGGTGCTCTCTTGGGCTCTCGCTGCCCTTTACTTCGCCATTGGATGCGGTCAAAATTGGACATATTTATGACATAAGGCCTCCCGTGCAAACTTCTTTCTTCCTAAATTGCCCTAAATAAACAAGGTGCTAACGATTACATAATGGTTGCACGCAGTACAAGTTAATCCTCCAGGTCCCACGCCCATGCCAATGCACCATTCAGCTATTAAGCCCAGCTGGTATTTGCATGCATGCGAACATTGCGAAGGGGTGCGCGCTCAGGCCCTGTTTGGTTAATTAGTAGCAGGACTTTTTTTTAGTCATAGGACTTTTAAAAAAATGACTATTAAGGATGTGTTTATAGGATTTTTAACAAAAAGTTCTCTTGTTTGGTTTCTTAGGGACTTTTAAGAATGTTTTTAGTCCCAACAAAAAAAGTCTATGGAACCAAACACTCATAATATCAGCCGGAAAACTGTCACGCCCTATAAAGTGGGACATCATAAATAAAGAAAAAAAAACACGCCCCTCAATTTCGGACGAAGAGAGTCCTAATAAGTAATAACTAAACCCTCCGATTTGGTCATGCCACGTTTTTATGGCTGCTAAAGAACGACACCATTTTTGCCTAGTTTTTTTGGTTCAAGTCATTTTTCATTTTTTCGTATGTGCATGTTTGGTAGGCCTTTTGATTAAGGTAGCGAGAAGGCAAAACAAAAGGCACCGCCAAAGAGGGTAGTCAGCGTTGTCGGTGGGTATGAAGGAGAAATCTATGAGTTAAAATATTACTATCACCCTCCTATTCTTTTCCCCTTTTTTCATTCTTTTTTTTTTTATTTTTTACTTTACTATATACCAACTATTATCAGTGGGCCCACCTGTAATTTTATCAAAATATATCTATATGAGATCTTTATTTGAAGGATTTGTTAAAAGAAATTCAATGGTGTAATTGGAATTTAATTTGGTTTTTTGGTTTGTGAGTTATAACATTTTTTTTAGTTAGTTCAAACAATGGGGCCGCCACAGAATATCATGGTCTTAGTGGGTACCTTTGAGGTGACATTCTCAGACGTCGAGAGAACTCCCTAGTGGGGTTCTCTACATAGGTGTAGTAGATTCAGACCAACAAGTAAAACATTGTCTAGTGTGTCTAGCTCGGATGGTAAAGGAAATGTTGTAAGTGTTACATTAAATGTATTAATTGCAGTAAAGTAATTGGGGAGGGGGGATGGGACACAAGGTTTATATTGGTATGAGCAGTAAATCATCTTTATTCGAGTTGTGAGGATGGGGCTCACGGGTTTTTGACTATAGAATAATGTGTACAATGGTCGCGGGAGATAGAGAGAGCAGACTCCCAAGTTTCTGGTATGAAGATGGTGGTGGTGTGAACCTAGGCGAGTGGGGAAGTCTAGCTACAGTGGAGAGAAAGCTGGGATTCGGTTGTGTACCATGAGGAGTTTCTATAAAACTTCTTCCTCATCTCCGTGTGTGGAGGTCCCTCCTTAGGTCAGCCATGCTTGGAGGATTCAATGTGCCTCATGGAAACTATTATCTCGTTTATAGTGGATATGCTAACACTCCATCCTTCCTTGTGTCGCACCGTGGTGTTCGATACCATTTGAAGGAATTTGGGCGTGGACAACAACGACCAAGAAATTATAAGAAGTTGTTCAATCATAGGCATGTTGTACTGTGGAATCACATAGAGAGAGCAATTGGTGTTTGTGGATACAATACTACTAAAGTACTCTATTAAGTCGGCCAAGAGTTATATCCTAGCCTACAGCTCGGCTGACCAAAGAAGGCAACATAAAGCAAGGCTAATCAGGATAGAACCTAGTCAAATCTCTGTAGGGATTAGGAGTTCAAGTTCTCCTCGGACAACCCTCTTTTGTATCGACAAGGACCATAGCTAGCCTCTCGGTCCCTTCCTTGATATAAAAAGTTTACCGAGGGACACCACACACAACAACACAACATACAACGCAACCAAGGTTGTAAGCTCTCTGGTTAACCTCATCATTTATTGCATGGTACTTGTACCAATAATAATGAGTGAGCTACCTGATTTTTATTGAATTTAATCGAGTTTAGCTCAACCTTCAATCAATTAAATAAAATCTAAGATCGATAATAAATGCTAGTGCGATAAAACAGATAATTTAGTATAGGAAATTGGCTTGATTTAAATAGATGGGCATGATTAAGCCTATAAGTTTAAGAAAAAAAGTGGAAGGCGATCCACGCATATGCATGCGAGTCGCAATGTAAAAAGGGTTTGGACGGTTGATCCATAACATGAGCGATGTGATGTGGATGAAGGTTTTGTGTCTCAAAACTTAAAGTAAGAATGATAAGATGAGAGAGATTGAAGGAAGAAAGAAAGTTTTAATAGATGGATGTATAGCCTATAGATATACTTGCTCTATTTGCTTGAACTAGTTTCAGCTTATTCTCCAACACTATTGAGTCGTCCCAAGTCAGATCAGCAGAACATAAGTTAGATGGTAACCATGTTGACCTTCTTATAGATATACTAGTACCACATTTATAATAATATGTATACCATTACCATGAATTTCAAACTTCTCGAGCTAATAATCTAGCCTGTTTAAATGATTTTTAGTTGGAAGTAATAGGTATATTGATTAAAGTACTTTCTCGGTTCTAAATTTCGGACTGCAGTTTGAGAAATAAAGACCACAGCGAGTCGTGGACGCCGACCTCGGGGGTCAAGCGCGTCGTTGCGGGTACGCCGGCCTATGAGGGGCGAGCGCGCCGGCCGCTGGGACGCTGGGCGAGCACACTGGCCGCGGGGACGCCATCCAGGCAGAGCATGCTAGCCGCGGGAGTATCGAGGCGTTGTCGGCCCCATGGAGTCGTGGACGCGCTCGGTCCTCGGGGACGCCGGCCTTGGGGGCGAGCGCGGCGGCTGCGGCCTCCCACTCGACGACCTTGTCCACCAACCGCTGCCCCTCCTGGAGCTCTTCGTCCACTGATCCACCGGGGAAAGCGACGACGCTGCACGTCCGTGCAGGGCTATGATATGAAGAATTTGATGCGTTGTAGATGCGGCTACACTGAAAGATCCCGGCGAGTTGTTACGTTCTAGTAGAACGGTTCTACCAAGGAATTTCCCGAGACAATGAAACCGATCGTGCTCACAGTGTTTTGATTCTGTTGCCCATTGCATCATGTGATCTGTTTTGACGAACAAAGTAGGGGATGAGTCGGAGTTTGTTATGGCTTCCAATTCTATTCTGATTTGTGATTCGTGCTTTGGTGGGCCTGGGGCGATAGAGTCAGGGCTGGCTGGTTACGCACGGGATACATAGAATACGTATGGTGGAAGGAAAAAAGGGTGAGAAATTTTTTCTCTTTATTTTTAGGTACAGATAAGTTTATATTTTATAAATCAGCATAAAGTTGGGACTTGGGATAGCTTAGTTGAGAGCGTTAGACTTGAGATCACAAAGTCGCCTGATCGATCCACGCTCATAGCAAACTTTTTGGTTTTATTTTTTATATTTTCACCCGTTCACACGCATTTGGCAATTTTGTTTTAGTTTCCACGGACCAGGTTTAATTTTTATTTTTTGACCCGTTCACATGCAATTGGCAATTTTGTTTTATTTTTTCATTTTATTAGAGTTTCCACAGACCAGTAAGAAGTGAAGTCTCCTTTTGGAACGCAACGCAAGCTTAGAGTTGCACAAAACTTATAATCATGTAGGAATCTCTAATACAGAAAATTTCAAACTAAATTATCGGCCAAGTTTGGTTAGAAAGGTTAAAATTGTTATAGCTAAATTATCGGCCAAAGCTTCTAAAGTATGAATTTTGATATTGGCACAGAGAGCTGTGTCAAAGCACGGTAAAAACAACGAAATCAACTGGCAGGGTCAATACGCAATGTATCATCTGAATAGCACGGCATTTTCCGAAGGCTGCAGTCTACCATTTACCCATGATGCGCAGCGACCACGCTCCCATTTTGTTGGTCCCAGAATCAAATCGTGCCAAGAAAAAAAAAAACCGTTCAGATTTGAGAACTATTGGATCGCTGAGCGTGATTACAAAAAGGTAGTTCAAAAGAGTTGGCACACCTCACGCTACAGACCTTTTCAAAGAAAATTGAGCTACCTTGCTACTGACCTAAGAGTTTGGAGGAGATCCAAACCCCAATTGTCTGAGTCCCTGCAGGTTATCGAAAATCAGATTCTTCACCAACAGTCCAAGCCACCACAGCAGCAAGACTTCTCTTTACAAAGGTACAAAAAGATTTGGGCATCCAAAGGTGATAGAAATACCAATTTTTTCCATCAATCTATTCTAAAAAGATCTAGACAAAATAATATCACTTATCTCACTAACCCTGATGGTTCAGCAGCTACCACTCCGCAGCAAATTGAGCACTCTTTTATTTCTTACTTCACTGACATTTTCCAAGCTTCTGTACAGCCCAATCCAGTGCTACCAAGTGCTCTTACAGGTCTCACAGATCTCGACAACCAAGAAGGAGACTACAACTGCACGGTTCCTGACATGGACGAGATTCATAAGATCATCAAAGCAATGCGCTCCAATGCATCTCCAGGACCTGATGGAATCTCAGTTGCCTTCTACAAAACTTCCTGGGACCTAATCAAACAGGACATCAATGATCTAGTAAAAGATTTCTACACCACAGCTACCATTCCGGAAGACATCAATAAGACTTTTCTTGCTCTCATCCCAAAAAAGACTTCTCCTACTGTTCCTCAAGATTTCAGGCCTATCAGCTTATGCAACGTTTCCTATAAAATTATAGCTAAATCTTTGGCGAACAGAATCGAGAACAGCTTCCTAGGAGCTCATCCAACCCAGCCCAAACTGCTTTTGTCCAGGGGAGAAGGATTGCAAATAACATCATCATCACCCAAGAAATTATTCACTCTTTCAACTTAAAAACTTGGAACCATAAAGCCTTTCTTCTCAAAGTGGATCTGGCTAAGGCTTTTGATCGTATCGGTTGGAACTTCATTTCTCAAACTCTTTACAAATATAATTTCTCCGACCATTTCATTAATCTCCTATATGCTTGTATCTCTACAACTTCAATGCAGGTCCTAGTCAATGGAAAACCTTCAGACTTCTTCTTCCCAACTAGAGGCATTAGACTGGGATGCCCTCTCTCTCCCTACCTTTTCATTATTGCTATAAATGAATTATCAGACATGCTTCAGATTGCTTTACAAAATGGTAACATTAGTGGTGTCAAGCTAGGTAGTTCTGGTCCTAGTATCCATTCTTTGCTTTTTGCAGATGACCTAATAATATGTGGACAAGCAACGCAAGAAGAGGCAATGACCATTAAATGCGTGTTAGATAACTTCGCCTAGCATCGTCAGACACCTAATCTCTGTAAGTCTTCTATTCGTTCAGTAGAAATGTGGCCCCTAATATCATTTCCTGTATTAAAACTATTTTCCCTCTGCCTGACCTTAACCGTAACACCATCCACCTAGGGCACCCTTGCTTTTTAGTCACAAAGATAGGAATAGAGCTTATGCTTTTATCTTGAACAAGTTTAGGGCTAAGTTAACTACTGATTGAAGGCCAACAAGCTCAACCATGCAGGTAGAATTATTTACATTAATTCGGTTCTAGCCTCCATTCCTATTTACTATCTTTCTATAGTTCTTTTTTTTTCCAAGGAGTTCATTCGCAAAATAACTTCTATTATCAAAAAGTTTTGGTGGGCGGGTGTGCGGGGAGGACAATGCTACTACGCCCTTTCATTTTAGGTCTTGGGATGATATTTGCCGGGATAAGGACAATGGTGGTCTAGCCATCAGGGATCTGCACACGGTTAATAAAAGCCTTATCTTAAATGCAGCTTAGAGAATAGCAAATGCCAAGGATGATTTTCTTACTTTAATTTTGAAATCCAAATACTTCCCCAATACCTCTTTTTTGATCAAGCCCCACACCTGCCCAAAATCCATTTTTTGGTCATCTATTTTGCAGGTTAAAGGCATCTTGCAATCAAACACAAGAGTCCAGATTTGATCACAAGGGTAACTCAAACATTTGGAGTACTCCTTGGTGTGATATTTGGGAAACAATTCACTCTCACCTCAACCTACCGATTCACGGTCAGTCCTCTACCTTTAACAATGAACCAATTATGGAACAACCTTTGCCAAAACTGGAATGTGGACCTAATCAGGCTGCTACCCTCATTTATAACATTGATGTCATCCCTTCCACTAATGATGATATTCTAGTTTGGAAACCTTCTCCTAAGGGCACTTGTTCTGCAAAAGAGGTTTTTCATTTTCTTAATGCAGGGAATCGCATCCAATTGCCTGCTCATGGTACAAGAAGCATAATTCTAGAAGTCAAGGACATAATGAAACGAGTATGGAAGTTAAATAACTGTTCACCAAACCTCAAAACCTTCTTCTGGAGATTAACAAGAAGGGCCATTGCAACAGGTATGAGAGCAGGAAGTATTTCAGCACATATAAGCAAATTATGTTCATCATGCAATTCTCCTGAAAATGATAGACATCTTTTCTTTGAATGCAACTTGCCTCGTGCTGTTTGGTTTACTTCAAATCCTCCTATTATTATTTCTAACCTACCCAATGATGATGATGGAGTTCAAAACATTATTGCTTACATGATTAATACAAATACCACAGATGACCACCTCATCTCCATTATCACCACTCTCTGGTATATCTGGAAGGCAAGGAATGACAAAACTTATAATAACAAAACCTGGACTGTTTGCCAAGTTCATCATGCTATGAGTGCAGACATGCAGGTTACAAAGGAGATGAATCAGGACATATAGGTAACGCAAGAAGGAAGCAGTCAATCACTGCTACAGGAACCACAACAAAACATCATTCTTACCGAGATTCCACCTCACCCTTCACCTACTTCTTTAAATGTGCATCCACACGGTATGTCAATCTCTATGTAGGAACCTTCTTACAGGATTCACATGCCAAGTCTACTAGAAGGAGTTCGTGTCTACTCAGATGCTTCGATCTCCCCCGATCACATCCAAACTACATATAGAAATGCAGGTCTTGGTGTTTTTCTTGTAGGTGAGGATTCAAACAGGAGTTTCAATGTCTACATAAAGGCATTCATGAGGCGAGTCCCATCGGTGTTCACAGCGGAGGTGGCAGCTCTTGCTCTTGCAGGAATGGTGCTCAACAAGATGAACATCACTCATGCCACATTTCTCTCTGACAACCAGCTCCTGGTGAACCATATTCATGCGAGACAATGACGACGACATTCCTAGATGGGATGCAAGATTTTACACACACACTTTCAGGAACATGGCGGAGGGGAGAGCCTTCAGTGTCTACAAAATTTCTAGGACACAAAACACTTCAGCTCATGTTCTTGCAAGACAAAGGCTAGGGCTTCAGGAGATGTAGACTCAAATCTGGCCGGGGAGATGTAGACTCAAATCTAGTTGTAAATTGCCATTGTCCTTCATATATCTCGAAGCTGTCCAATTAGGACAGCTCTTGACCATGTAAAGTGGGCAAATCTTGCCCACATAATAGCGCTTTGCTGTTAAGTAATATGTCATGTTTGTTATAAAAAAAAAAAAGAATAGCACGGCAAAAAACAACGAAACCAGGGTCAATACGCAATGTATCATCTGAAAGTCTGAATAACCACATACATCAAGTTACCCTCTGTAAAGAAACGACAGTCCAGCTACTGAAAATTGACTGGCTCACATGGTCTATCCATGTGTCCTGTCATAGGGCTCACAGCTCACTAGTCACAACATAAACATGCAAGGGAAGAAACTTCACATGTGTATATTTCTCTTACTTTATTTATATATGAACATAAAAAGACATCATTATTCTACATTAAGAATCATCGGCATCATCGTATTTACCTATACAGGATGTACAGTGACCATTTGCAACACTTGCACATAGTTGACAATCATCAGCTACACCTTCTTTTTCATCTACACAATAAATCAGATCATGAGCAATCATGATTCCTAGTTAAGCATTTATCAATGTCTCCTGGATCGCCTAACTTTGCCGTGAAAAATATCGCTAGCTGATAGTCTCCTACAGCTCTACAGATCATAAACAGAATCTCTTTGGGGAGCCATATGAACTTTGTGGTCTCTGGCTGATATCGCGCCATGGATCTGGAACTGGGTCGCTTCCTCTCATTTAGTTCTGCATGTAACTGATTGGGGTTGTGGGCGGCAAATCCTGAGGAGAATGCCAGATGTGATGGGGAAGCAAGGCAGCTCCAGTTTGATTGGTTCAACTGACGTAACGGGCTTGAGCATGGAGACACCGGAAGAGACATGTTTGCTCTCACATCAATATGCCTACTGCAGAATGATGGCAGAGTTATCAGTCAGAATACTGGGAGTGATCGGATGAACTGGAAAGAAAAATGGTCAGTAAATGCAGGTTACTGTGCCTGGAAGTTTTGTGGGGTGAAGCGCATGCTGAGGAAGATCCCATTAAACCTCGCTCTCTTATCCCTGCAATGTCTCGCAGAGGAGCAATGCTTCTCTTCAATGAAGGTCCTTTATTGGACTGCAAACAAATTTAAGGCTATCAAGATCATTGCAAAACAAACATTAATTCATTAACATGACCGGAAAAGCTTCTAAGAAACCGGTACAATCTCTATTGAAAATGGATAAGCAGGTAAGCCAATTTTTATGACATGCCTCTGCAGGCGAAAATAGTCCGTTTGTCAAAGAGGTATTGCATTTGGGCCCCTTCTTATTACCTGATTGTCGTGAACAAAAGGATGACACAACAACTGAGTTGCAGATGGGCGCTGCACTGGATCATGTTTAAGCACAAACTAAGGAAATCTTTCCCTTCTTTTAGAAAAAAATTCTCTGGGATTTCTGGCATATCATTACTGTTAACTATCTTAAACATTGCGGGTATCTGAAAGTCACATATTGAGGCAAAATGGACATTAGCACAAAAAAAAAACATGGAGTACATACTGGTTACTTTGACCATAAGAAGTAAAAGTGACTGATCCAAATTTGATGGAAATACTTGAGTAACAGAATGTGAATACATACATCTTCATACTGATTTCCTGTGGACAGATGTTTGGCTACACTCAGCCTTCAGTGAGCTTTTTCCTCAGCTGCACTCTTTTGCAAAAAGCTCTTTGATTTCAGTTTCTGCAGCTGCCTCGAGTCATCCATTGCATGACCTTTTCCACCTGCCTCTTTCAGTTGAAGCTTTTCAACAGCTTGATTCTCTTTCAGATACACTCCAAAACCTGGATTTACAGGAAACAAAAGACATTTGGAGTTATGCTTGGGGACCTTCCTACTCATCTAAGAATGCTTATTTGAGTCTTATGGGGCAAAAGACAGGTTTCACCTCTGTTTCGATGGTTATGGAAATCAGCTTGCCAAAATAAAAGAAAGATTTTCTTCTGGTTAATTCTTCAAGACCGCCTTAGTACAAGATCTATGCTAAGAGGACGTAATATGCACTTACCAGACTATTCATGTGCCCTTTGTCAGCTTAATATTGAAGAAGATGCAGTTCACCTCCTTTTTCACTGTCCATTTGCAATGGCTTTTTGGAACTCCATTTCGGTAATCATCCCAGGGATGGATCAAGTCGATCTCATTCTTCAGAATATCAAGAATCAGCTGAATGTGGCTTCTAGTATGGAAATTATTGTTACAATGTGTTGGTCAATATGGATGGTGCACAATGATGCTATCTTCAGAGGCATTCCTATTTCTATTCGGCATGGGAAAGACATCTTCAAAAAGGAAATTGCTCTAGTTATGCTAAGAGCAAAACCAACTATTCAAGCTAGTTTAGATTTATGGATAACATCGTACATGTAACCTTTTTAATTTTTTCCATGCCTTCTTTGTATCTTGAAGCTACTCTGTAAAGACCTGTTTTGTTTTTTTTGTGCAATAAAAGCCCAGTAGGGGAGACCCCCTCCGGTTTCTTCAAAAAACATCTTCATACTGATGCCAAGGATGTCTCCCAGTTCCCATTTCAATAATTGTACACCCAAGGCTCCAGATATCAACTTCAAAACTGTACCCATTTTTTTATTCATTATAACCTGAAGAATTTAAATTACTTCACATAACTTTTCTTGGAGATGGAAACCATACATGGCAAACTCTTCAAATGTTATCAATAGAAAATAGCATACCTCAGGAGCCATCCAGTATGGGGTTCCTCTCAATGAGTGTATTTCAGCTAAAGATGCTATCTGCATATAAGCAAATAATGTGAGATGGGGGTGGGTGTGTGTGTGTGTGTGTGTGTGTGTGGGTGGGTTGGGGGGATGGGGGATACTCAAAAGGATCTCCTTTTCGATAGTTGCCTTTTTATATTGCAAAAAAGATCATCTGGTAGCAATCTGAGTCATGCTTGCTTCAGTCATATTATGATGCTATGGAGTGCAGAAAACAGAATATGACCATCAACATCCTTCACAGGGAAAAGCGTGTATAAAATGAGATCCAATCTAGGAGGAACTAGATGTACAAACTGGTTAGCTGGCCATGGTGACAAACTATAGGCTACTTAAATGCTACAGTGGGGGTGAGTGAAGTTCCAATAATGCTCATAAACACAGGCACGCACACAAAAGAAAAAGACACAAAAAAACTCCGGAAAATGAAAACAAACTGCATTACATGTTTAGCCATGCCAAAATCAGCAAGTTTGACTTCCCCATTTGGGCCAACAAGTAACGTTAGCTCCTTTTATGTCTGCCAAATAAAAGTGTTATACCAATGTTTTATACAGCTGTAACTTTAAAATCTGAAATAGTGTGAAATCATTCGCAGTACCTGTGCACAGTTTTTGTACCATGCAAGTAGGCAAGTCCAGAAAGAATATGCCTAGTATAGTTACGAATCACAGGTTCCTTAAAAGGACCATAGTCTCTAAGCAGTGTATGGATTGAACCTCCAGAAACATACTCAAGATAGATGGACAGTGCCTCATCAGTCTGCCCAAAATCATATACTATTAGGAATTTCTAAGCATAATCAGCACTTCATGTAGAAAGATTATGTACATTCGTTTGATACCAAATGCAACAATTTTTATTTATTGGCATGGAATGACTTAATGGGGCAACAGTTAGAAAGAAGTCCAAAGAGAAAAGGCAAATGAGAAGGGAATAGGCAACAGTAGTGGCTTGACACACTACATAAACATAAGCAATATTGCATAACAAAAAAATTGTGGCCGCACAGCCCTCAAATGGTATTAGTTATCAGTTGCATCATGGAACTAACCAGTTCACTTCCATAGTAATGCACAATGTTTGGGTGTGAGAGTTGTCTAAGCATATCTACTTCCTGTGGTACAAGAATTCTACAAGTTAATAAAAAGAATCAACATGATTCAGGATCTACATCTCAGAAAGGCAAATGCTACAGGTATTTACATCAATACAATTGCCTTTGATCTATAGAAGACTTATCAATGAAATTGGGGCAGAAAATGACCTGCTTCAATTGTCTGAGGCATTCTTTTGACTTTAAATCATCCAAAATAACTTGTACCTCTTTTATTGCACAAAACTTCCCACCTTCACTATATAAGACATGGTTGAGATCAAACACAAGACTCTAATGATAGAAGAGCTGAGAGTGTAGAAGTTAGAAATAGTTCTCAGATTTCATTTCGTGCCATGCAACAAATTAAAGTGACAATATAGCACTTTGTACTCAAAGAAAACAGTAAGCATTAAGATCAAACACAAGATTCTAATGATAGAAGAGCCAAGAGCATAGAAGTTAGAAAGGGTTCTCAGATTTCATTTCGTGTCATGCAACAAAGTGAAAATATAGCACTTTGTACTCAAAGAAAACAGTAAGCATGACATGTATCTGAGAGTTCTCATTTCCTGACTCCTTTAGCTCACTGAATTTGACATGGCAATCCAAATGACTCCCGAAAGTCTAAATCGATCTTGCATATCAGATTACACCTAGTAACAAATTGGTGTGCCAACATTGACAAAAAGAAGAGCGTGTTTATTAGAAGTTGTGTTTTTTGCAGAGTTGGAATAAACTTCGATACAAAAGTTTATGAAAAACAAGTTTGTCGTTCCATTATATTTATATCTTCAGGGCATTCATACCTGTTGAATCCAAGGTAAACCTGACCAAATGTGCTGCTACCTAACAGCTTCCCGTTTTTCCACTGTGATTGGGATTCGGCAGAAGCAACGGGGGATGAGGGAATGGGACAGCTAGCAATATGAGCTGGAGGACGAGGCAAGGGTTGAGACTGACTCTTCAGATCATCCATCATTTTAACCATTGACCTTGAACTAACCCCAAGGTCTCCCCTGGACTTGCAAAAACGGAAGCAAAACCATACCCTCTTGGTCACGGGAAAAAGCTCCTCGTTTTTGCACGCAGTATTTTATGAAACACTCTACCACGCGAAGTAGTCCCAGTAGTTGCAGCTTCATAGCTTTGCAAATGAACTTCTCTGGCATTGCTGACAGGCAGCTCAAAAAACTTCCGGTGCCCGCTTGGAGGCGGAGCATTACATGAAACAAGGTGTTTTTCTGCTGTTGTGCGCTTATGTGCATCAGGTGGCTTAGTTTTTTTTTACCAAGTCAGGAAGGGAAACCCTCACCCTTATATTTTTGGTATTTTTTTTTAATAATGCCCCAGCCTGAATTCGCTCCCACTAGGATTGAACTCAGACACGAGGGGTGCCTCTAAAGTGTCCGGACTGGCTGGGGTAACCAACCGAACCCAACATCCTTTGGCATCAGGTGGCATAGTTCTTGCTCCAGGATAGACAAATGGATCCGGATACCTATAGGTTGCAGTGTTGCACCAAGGAATAGAAAGTATCAGAAAACATAACACGACTGACACTGACAGAGAGTCAGAAGCGCAAAATAGAAATTGGTACAGATTAAAAAATAATAAGCATGCAACTCTGACAAGGACATGAATAAATAGGAAAAAGTGTATAAATTCAAGACAGAAAAATCCGGACGGTGGGTGGAAGATTTTGGATTATCGGAACCTTTGAGGAATTCTATGATATCAAAAGTAACTGAGGTAAGAACTCGAGCTAATTGACTCTTGTGCTTGGGCCTGCACGCGATTGGCTTTACTTTCTTTCAAAAAGATTGGCTTTATTCAAAAAGATTGGCTTTATAGGGAATTATAGAAACTAAGATAACAGCAAAATAAATGATTGAAATGACACCATAATCTACTAAACTACTAGTTGTCACAGGACTAAGGTTGATGAGCATGCACACCAACTTCTGGAAGGATAAGCAAAGACTTGTCCAACTGAAACACATCTGGTTGCAATTTCTCACATGATGACACACCATTGACCTTTGACTCCCCGTGTGCACGACAGCCGGCGGATGACAAGCGCGGAGGGGGTCAACGGGCGAAATTGTTGCGAAACCTCACTCACTGCTCCTTGGTCGTGGGCGCTCAACCGGAAACCACTAAACTACTGACATTTGCACACCCACATCACCACAGAGCTTCATCACTTGCAACGACATTGGACAAATGGACAGAGACGACTAATCGCGTCATTTTCGCTGTACTCACACGCCCGCCTGGCCTGAACGTTCATCGTACAGATTACGGCAAGGAATCGAAGGAAACTGCAAACGAAGCAGCAAGCGCACGTATCTGGCGTAAATGCAGCATTTGGACCGTACCTGTAATTTGTTGTGTTATCGGGCACCAATTCCGATTCGTCTGACTCCGATGAGCTCCCGCTCGAAGCCGGCGAGCCACCGCGCGCCGATTTGTACACGGGGCGTGGGAGCGGTAAACCCTGCCCGCCTCCACGCCCGGCCGCCAGTCCCCCAGGTCCTGACCCGCCGCATAGCGTGGCGGCAGCGGCGGCGGCCCTATCCGCGCCCGCGGCGGCGGCACCGGGGAACCGAGGCTGCGCGTCCACGCCCGCTCCCACTGGGGCGACGGCGACGGCGACACGCTGGCGGATGCGTACGCGGTGGTGGGAACGACGTCGACCGCGGGGTGGCGAGGCGAGAAGGAAGCCGAGGCGGAGGCCGGCACGGGCCCGTCCTTACGTTTGGAGCTCGGCCTCGACCTCCTCCGCGGCCACCAAAAGGGCATCGCTTAGCGGGAGCTGGAGCCCGACCCCCGAGGCGCGGGAGTGTGTGGTCTGTAGGAGGAGGCGAGGTGTCCACGACGACTACGGCCGGCGTGTCAGCACACCGTGCTTAACGACGAATCTCTATTACCGATAACAGTGTACCTCACCGCCGGCGTCCAGCAAGGACCCGGTTCCCCTCTTCTCTCTCAACACTTTTCTTCGATTACAAGTTGATCTCTCTCTTACCGTGCTCTCAACATTTATACACTCCCTCTCACTCTCCAGGTTGGGCCTCGCATCGTTTACAAGCCCACTCGGGGCCGTGGGCACGCGAACTCTTGCGACGGGCCCGAGTGCTCTTCCTCTGGGCTTCTTCTCTTGGACGGCCTGCATGAGGGGTTGTGACACTCCCCCCTTGAGGCACGGGCGTGTCCCCCACGCCGAGCTGCCGGAAACCGCTGGACGTATGGCTTCTTCGTCTTCCTAGGTTGCTAGTGAAGCATCAAGGCCGGACCACTTGATCAGCACTTGAGGGACAGCACCATCATGACGAGAGTGGAGACGGCGTTGGAGCACAGTTTCAGGGTACTGATGTGGCAGATCATCGTCCACGTCTGGTAATGACGGCAACACTGTATACTTGTCAGAGGGAGCAGGTTTAAGCAAGGAGACGTGAAATACCGGATGAATGGACGAGGATGGAGGCAGCTTGAGCTTATAAGCAACGTCGCCAATCTTGCCAATGACTTCGAATGGCCCGTAGTACTTGAAGCATAGCTTCTGATGAGCTCGGGGAGCCAGAGATGTTTGCACGTATGGCTGCAACTTGAGATACACAAAGTCACCAATGTTGAATGTGCGCTCAGATCTCTTTTTATCTGCCTGGTGTTTCATGCGAAGCTGAGCACGGAGAAGGTGTTGCTTGACTGCTTCCAGCATAGTTTGTCGCTCAGAGAGCATTGCATCAACATCAGGAGACATAGACACCTCAGTAGCAGATAACCCAAAGTGGCGAGCTGGATGACCATAAAGCACTTTGAAGGGAGACTTGTTAAGAGAAGAGTGGAGACTAGTATTATACCAGAACTCGGCGAGGGTGATGAACTTGGCCCAACGGCGAGGACAGGAATGTACGAAGCAGCGCAGAAAGGTCTCCACACATTGATTTACCCTTTCGGTCTGCCCATCTGATTCTGGGTGATATGCTGAACTCATAGAGAGCGTAGAGTCAATCATGCGAAAGAGTTCCTTCCAGAATAAGGAAGTAAAGATTGTATCACGGTCACTGACGATCCACTTGGGCAACCCATGTAAACGATAGATGTTGTCAAAGAATGCCTGGGCCACGATCTGTACATTGAGCGGACGGGAAAGTGGCACAAAGTGTGAGTACTTACTGAATTTATCCACAACTACCATCAGGCAATTCGCAGAACCAGAACGCGGAAGACCATCAATAAAATCCATTGTACAGACTTCCCAGGATTCAGATGGTACCGGCAGGGGCGCCAGCAGTCCCGGGTAACGAGCTCGATCGGGCTTGGCTTGTACACATGTGGAACAGATCGCACAAAGGCCTTGATGTCGACTTCATGCCACGCCAAGCGAATAGCGACTTGATCTTATCAACGTGACATGTGGAAGCCCGAATGACCACCGATGGCACCGGAGTGTAATGCGATCATGACTTTGTGTTGAAGGGTGGGGTTGCAACCAATCCGGACCCGACCCTTGTGACGTAGGACGCCATCCTTGAGTGTACTCCGCCGGAATCGGGAGCAATAACCAACTCACCGATTAGTCTGGCGAGAAGTTGGGTCATTGGCATATCCGGCCACCACCTCGGATATCCATGTTGAGTCGGAGAAGAAATAGCGTAGAGGTGAGCTGGAGGAGAGGGATGACGGGACAACGATCGGCCGCCAAGTTGGCATGGCCGGGTTTGAAGACAATGCGAGCCGGGCAGGCCCACCAATTTTGTGTAGAGCTTGAGTTGCCAAGGAGTGTGTAGCCGCCGGGTGCGTTAGGGTGGACAAGACTACCGATCGGTGAATATGATGAACTCACCGCGTCTTTGTAGATAAGCTCGCCATCGATCAATTGCCACCAACACAGACCAAATACTCCTTGTCATATGTGGACAAGCCACGTAATGGAGAGCCAAGAGCACGACCGACAAAGGCCAATGGGTGGCCGTCTTGGAGCGAAGCTGCGGACCCCGAATCGCGGCATCGGTCCCGAAGTTGGAATTGCTTGGTGAAGTCGGGTAATGCCAGGACCGGTGCGGAGATGAGAGCATCCTTTAGAGCAGAGAAAGCAGAGTCGTGAACTGATGTCCAGATGAACAGAGTACCCTTCTTCAATAGATCCAGCTGAGAGGCCGCGCCATAAGCGCATAATTGCGCACGAATTTTTCGATAGTAACTGCGAGCCCCGAAAACTGCGTAGGCGCTGGCGTCGAGGGGAGTAGGCCAGTGCGAATAGACTCCACCTTCTTTGGGATCAGTAGAAACACCTTCCGCACCGACGACATGCCCGGGTAGCCAATCGCCGGATTGTGCAAACCGACACTTGGAGAGCTTGACCGCCAGCGATCGTTGGCGAGTAAGCGGAGGACTTGCCCGAGGTGGATGAGATGTTCTTCAGGCCGCGCTGTAGATGAGTATGTCATCAAAGAAGACAATCGCGAGATACGAAGAACCGGATGCGAGTGTGATTCATGGCGCCTTGGAAGGTATTGGGTGCACCGGTGAGGCCAAAGGACATCACAAAGATATTCGAATTGGCCCGGTGCAGGTTCGAAGGCGATCTTTGTGCTCTTCGCGGGGTGCCGGGCGTATTTGATTGAACCCGGCGCGAAGATCCGCATCGAGAAACAGAGGCCCCAGAGAGCTCATCGAAAGTAACTCATCCACAATCGAATCGGAAACTTGGATTTGATCGTCGGCAAGATTCAAAGATGCGGTGTCGACACACATACGCCCCCACCATCTTTCTTGCGCACCATGAGGACCGGAGAGGAGTAAGCACTGGTGCTAGGCCGAATGAGGCCTTTCTGCAACATCTCATGGACTTGAGACTCGATTTCGAGACTTGAGGATGGGTGTGTAGCGGTAAGGTTCGGCCGATACCGGTTGGGCACCGGGAGAAGTGGAATTTGATGGTCACAAGCTTCGTCGTGGAGGTAGACCGGGGTTCAAAGCAAAAGCAGTAAGAAAATTCATCTAAAAGGAGTGAACCTCTAGGGGTACTCGTCGGGGTATTGCGAGATGTATCATCACGGCAATATGGTAGAGTTGGACTAGTGCGGACATAGAGAGCTCGGGATGCCGACCATGGCGGGAATGAACTTGGAGCCATATGGAATCGAATCCATTTTTGAGACCAATGGACCTTCATTGGAGAAAATGCAAACTAACCAATCCATACCAACGATAAGATCATAGGAGCCAAGTGGAAGTACTTTCAGATTTGAATGGAACTCGTACCCTTGTATTGACCAAACAGCCAGTGGCAGGCGTTCAAAGTGTACATTGGATAGTGTTACCATCGGCCACTTTGATAGACATTGAGCTTCCATGGCCGGACTCGGCAACCGAGATGCGAGAGCAAAGATTAACGAATGAGTGAGTGCTTCCGGAGTCGACCAAAATCTGAATATCATGGCCTTCAAGGAGTCCCTTAAATTGCATTGTCGGAGGCCTGTGGATTGGGAGATTCAACCGATCTTTGCCCCGGACATGTTGCATTCGGGAGTCGAAGATGCCTCGGGCTCGTCGCCAAGAATCGGGCTGCGGCAAGCTCATCGGGCGTCTCGGGCGGAGGGAACTCATCTTGACAAGCATGCCATAGTTCTTGGAGCGCATGAAGTCTGCACAACGGGAGCGCAACGATGCGGGTTGCCAACGCTCACCGCAGCGGCGCATGCGAAGTCCACGGGCCTTGCGGAAATCACGCAAGGACTTGAGCTCGATACCGAGATATGTCGGCAGACAACCGTGCTTAACGGCGAATCTCTATTACCGATAATAGTGTACCTACCCGCCGCGGCGTCGGAAGGACCCGGTTCCCCTCTTCTCTCTCAACACTTTTCTTCAATTACAAGTTGATCTCTCTCTTACCGTGCTCTCAACATTTATACACTCCCTCTCACTCTCCGGGTTGGGCCTCGCATCGTTTACAAGCCCACTCGGGTTTGGCACGCGAACTCTTGCGACGGGCCCGAGTGCTCTTCCTCGGGCTTCTTCTCTTGGACGGCTGCATGAGGGGTTGTGACACGGCGCGCAACAGAGAGAGAGAGGGAAGCGTGTTGTGCGTGTTGGACGGCGCCGCCCCGGCGTTCTCCGCCAGCGCCCCGCGCCGCGCACAAGGCGTTCGGGTCTTTGTCTCGCGGTGTGCCGTGGCCGTATGCGTGTTGATGTAACCGGGTTAAAATGCCGGGCCGGCCGTGGCCCGTGGGGTCGGGTTTCTCCTCGTGTGGAAGTGTGGGTGGAACCGTGGAAGTCGTCGATCTCTTGTTTAGTTCCTTGCAAAACTGCGAATGTTAGAATTTGAACTCTGTAGTGTTTTTGTCTTTATTTGATAAATATTGTCTAATTATAGACTAACTATGCTTAAAAGATTTATCTCATGATTTACAACTTAACTTAGTATTTTTTACCTACATTTCTTGCTCTATACTTGTCATGATCCAAAATTGGACCAGCTCGGGAAGGGCTAAAAGGGCTGACGCTGGCCGCCCCGCCGGCCCAGGGAGGGAGGGGCGAAGCGGGGCAGCGCCCCCGCCGCCGCCGCCTCCCTCCCGACGAGTCCGACCGTCTTCGTCTTCAAGTTAGGATTATCTTAGGAATTTTTTGTGTGTAAAAGGGGATATTCCAATCTATAAGGAAGACCCTTATTAGGAAATAAATAAATATTGCTTGTAAAAGTTATTCGATCGTATAAAGGAAACCGTATAGAGATTGCTTAGATTCCCACTAAGGGCTATATAAGCGAGAGGCATGTAATCTCTTTGGGGATAAGCAAGCAATAAAAAATTAGTACACATCTATCTCGTGCCTCCAACCGCGCCCCTCCCTCGGGGGGCGCGCCGCCCGACCCGACCGCCATGCCATGCCGCCGGCCGCCCCCTCCCCGCCACGGCTCCTCCTCTCCTCGCAGTTGCTCGTGCCGCCGCTCGCCGCCGCCCGAGAGATCGCAGCCCCCTCACGCCACCTTCGAGCTCCAACGGTCGACGAACACGTGTCAATTCCTGCCCGATCTAGCAGGAATCGACATATACACATATCCCTATATTAATGTGATGTGATGTGATGTGATGTGATGGAGAGAGACGAAAAACTAAGTTGAAGGGACTATGAGTCGTTTGGTTTTTCCCAAAGAATAAATACAGACGTGGGGCCACTTCATATTGCCACAATGTTTTCGTGCTCAGCCGGAGTCGCCTGTCCGCTCAGCTTATTCTTTAAAATTAGATGAAGGTGACCAACAGACCATTTTTTGGCATTGAACCTGTGATCATTCCTAGAAAGCCAGATAAACCATAGAGTTGCTAGGAATTTAGAGAACATGTGATCTGAACTGATGCCTCTCAAGAGAGTGGGTATAATTTTTTGTACCCCATCCTCATCAAGAGGGAGCTCGAAGTTTTTATGGGAGGATCAAATGAAAACCACACTGCTCGGCAAACTGACATTTGAAAAAAAAATATGGTCATCATCTTACGTCAGATTGCATCTAGAGCAAAGAGGAGAGATTTTCTTTGAAAGCTTACCCGCATGTTTACTCGTTGGAAGGGCTCTCTGATTAGCCTCCAAAAGAAGGTCATGAGGACTTTGGGGGGGTAGAGAGAGGGGAGAGGGAGTAGAGAGGGGAGGAGAAAGAGGGAGAGAGAGGGAGAGGGGGAGAGGAGCTAAGCTTGAGAGGGAGAGAGAGGAGAGAGAGAGGGGGAGAGGGAGAGAGAGAAGGAGAGGAGAGAGGGGAGAGGAGCTAGCTTTTGAGAGGAAAGGGAGAGAGAGGGATACTAGATCTCAAAAGAAAGGGAGAGAGAGAGGGAGGGAGAGATAAGGGAGGGGAGGGGAGGGGAAGAGAGAGAGCACAAACCACATTCAATCATGCATAGGGAGAGAGAGGAGAGAAAGAGAGAGAGGGGAGAAAAGAGGGGAGAAAGAGGAGAAATACCCCCTAGCGGTGCCAAACTTCAATCAAACCAAGGGCAAAACCTACCCCCCAGAAATGGTGTTTTCTAGAGTTTTGAAGCTCAAAACTCTAGAAAATGGCGAAATCCCGGGGGGAAGAAGGTTGGGGCTGTATTTATAGCCCAGACTTTTCCGTAGCGGGCATTTAAGAAAAACCGCCACGGTTAATGGTGATTAATCGTGGCGGTTATTTAATAAAACCGCCACGGTTAATCCGCATTAACCGCGGCGGTTTTGTTCAATGCCCGCCATGGTTAATCGATTAACCGTGGCGGTCTTTCCCGCCGGGGGGCTGCGGGCCAACTATTTTCCGTTGCGGTTTTCAAAATGTCCGTCCACGGAAAATAAAAATAAACACCATGCAAGTTCAATTCTGTAGTAGTGATGATTTTACACTTACAGACTTTTTTGAAGCAGATCATTGCAAGGGGCAGATATGTGTCTAGCACTTGTTCAACTTGTTTAAGAAATTGAAAGCTTCTTTTGTAGTGCATATACCTTTAGATGAAGGTGTCCAGATTATGCTGTCCTCTCCTGCTGCATGTGTATATTGTTTTGGTAATACTGAACAGAGTGGTCAAAGACCTTGTTGATAAGGTCCAGATTCCAGGTTTTGGAATCTCTTTGCCACAAATCAGAGATGTAGTGAGGAAGAGGATTTACAGTTGCAGGCAAGTTGATGCGATTATAAATATCATTCCATATAGGACACCATGGGGTGGACCAAATGCTTGATGTACCGTCTTTTATAAGCACAGCACAGTTTTTTGTTAAGATACTCCTTACCTTCATGATAGAGGCCCAGAAAGAAGACTGGGAATTGGCATTGGCAGGAAGCTCATCGCTCACCTGATTGTATCAGTTTCTTCGGCAAATCCTTGTTAAACCCTGCATATTCCAGTTCTAAATCAAGTACTCGTAGACCTATATCTATGTTTTGTTCTGAGTAGCAAGCTGACAGGGGTAACAAAGAGATTTGATTACTTCTTCAGCCTCCCAAGTAAAGAAGCATAACGATAATATATGCAAGAAAAGATTCGAATACCACAACGTTAATGCTAAAAAGTACAATTACAGATAAGAGACGCGTCAGCACGATAGCTCCAAACTTGTAGCAAGTACTACTGCCT
Source organism: Hyparrhenia diplandra (assembly GCA_015847255.1). Classification (NCBI taxonomy): domain Eukaryota; kingdom Viridiplantae; phylum Streptophyta; class Magnoliopsida; order Poales; family Poaceae; genus Hyparrhenia; species Hyparrhenia diplandra. The sequence continues at coordinate 106,173 of JADLZK010010244.1, forward strand.
ATAGGATAGCACATTTGCTGCCCTGGCTCTGCGCCATCCTCCGGAACTCCTCGTTTTCCATTTGAGCCTTCTTGAGGCTCTCCTTGAGCTTCTCGATCTCCGCTTCTGATTTCAGCCTGGCTTCAGACGCCACCTTCTCAGCTTCCAGCCTTGCGTTCTGTTCTTCCATGAGTTGTTGTTGCAACTTCTCCACGGTGCAGTTTAACTTTTCCTCGACTTGTATATGAATATGCCAGAGTCAATGTAACTTTTAGATAAGTCAACTTGTAAGAACAAAACATACCCAACATCCATTTGTCATGATTTCCCTTAAACAAACAGAGCCAATCGACATTGAAAATTTGATATGCTAAATAGTACTGATTTGTAAATCTCATGTGCTAAATAGTAATTCTCATGATAAAATTGCTGCAGACTGGACCTAATGAAAATCTTAAGATCACAAGTCTATAGATTCTTAATTGAAAAAAAGGGCTTATAGATTAAGCAATAGTTTCCAGTCTTTCAGCAAAACAAGTTTCATGATAGTTCAATACAACAATGTTGTGCTGAAGATGTCTGACAGACAACCCTTGCCCAAACAGATCGTGCGGTCCTAGAAATTTACACGTGTTGCAATATCTTTGATGTCACAAATGCATGAGTAACTAACTTAATTCCAGTAAAATAACATCCCCAGAGCATGATTGATTATGAGTAAAGAGGTGTTGCTTTGCAACATGTTCATTCTAGATATAGATCCCAAAATTCCAAACGTGTTTTTGAATACGATAAGCTCTTACCATGCTGGTTATGTGTGCAAGCTGTTCATCCCTAGTCCTATGAATCTCCTTTTTCAACTCAGATATCTGCTCTTCTGAATACCCCAGGGTCACCTCTTTTTCTCTATCATGCACCTCCTACACAAGAGACAAATAATAAGAACTAGAATTCAAAACTTGAATATCAACAAACTTATCATTTACCTTGATGCGAGTGAACATTTGATCTGAAAATGGTTTTCCTCCATTGTTTGCACAAACTGAGTCCACTACATCAAGCAATTTGTCAAGCTGCTGCGCTTGGAGCCTTCAGTCATTGGTCATGTTATCGAAGACGACAACTCTGTTTTGGCATAGCTCAACAACATTCTGTATTCAAAATAACCATATATATCAACTTATACTAAAGGATTTATGACTAAATGGTGTAAGATAGGTGAGAAGTCGATCTATTATGGCAGCAAAATAACCTGCAAATACTCTGGCGCGTTATTTAGCATGCTCTTCAACTTAGATTCACCAACTAGATCTCCATAAGTAAAAACTAAAATCATGTGGTCGACAATCTTTTCCCCAAAGAAGACCTTTATGGTCTCAATTGTACTTGCATCTTCTCGAGAAAACCGAGATGTGGCAGAAAAAACCATCAGAACTGCATGTATCCCATCTTTAGCCATGTTCATACATTTAACAATCTTTTTACCAGCATCGTCAGATGTAATGCTCATATCAAATAACCCTACATAGGAAGTTTAAGTTATTAGTAACTAGCCCAAAATAACAAACTTGAACAATATCACAAGAAAAGAACTGGTAGCTGTGAATACCTTTTAAATATAAATAATATAATCAGGGACCATCAGCAAGAACATTTTCAAAGTATTCTAGGCTTTTAAAAAGGTGATATGTTATGCACAATTTTCATATTTCACAAACTGTCTATAATGCATAAAATCACTTAAACTTTGAAAAAAAATGCATGTGAATAGATCATGTGTAGAGAGATGAGACGAGCTGGCCAAGGCCCGGCCTCAGGGTGGACACGTCACCCGAAAACGCCGGCCGTTCGATCCTGCGTCCACGGACAGGAGCTGCCCTGGCGGACGTACGGCTGCCGGGCCCCGCTGGCCAGTCCCTCCTTCCTCAGGCTCGGTCTGTGCTGGTGGCTCTGGGTGGGTGCCGCTGTACCCGTTCTTGAATGTCCACTGAACGGTTGGGCCGTCGTGTGTACAGTCTTGTGTAGGGTCCGCTTGTCGGCGGCGGAGGCTAGGCGCGCCGGCCTCTCTCATCCGTGAGGTCCTGGCCGTTGTCTCCCTGCCATTGGCCTCCGGTACGGCGGCCCAGCAGCGAACGGCTGCACGTCCTCTCGCACGTCTGCCCGGTGCTTTCCCGTCTCGCGAGGGGCATGGTCGTTCGCCTCCCCTGCCGTCTTGCTGTTCTTGTGAGGTAGGCTGCCATGGTGCTTCGCCGCTCGTGACGATCGAGCATATCCGCTTCGCGATTACGTTTCCTAGAGATTCAGAGCTGACGCTCCTTATCTGCGCGTCGGCCGCCGTCCGCTGTTTTTGTAGGTGCTCGACGGAGATCCAGCTGACCTGCCTCGAGGACGCATTGGGGGAACGGCTGCTACGTTTCCGCCGCCGTCGGGGCTCGTGGACGGGGGGATTCGGTGGGGGATCGTCGATTCAGCTCGCCGTCGGATGGCCCGCCCTGTCTCACGCAGGCATGGACACCGAGTGGGCACGATCGACTGCCATGCTCACGGGCCGAGTAAAGACAGCCACCCACCTTTCCCCATCTTCATCCCCCTTTCACCGCATCGATAGCTTCAGGTACTCTCCTTCCTCTTCGCTGTCGCTCTCCCACAGATTTCTCTCGTTCCTGACCCTTTCGGCAAATCCCTGCACGCACACGCTTTGCAGATCCGAAGAATCATCGCGCTTTCCCATCGAGTCGACCCAAGAAATCACACCCCGCGGCTGCATCGCCACAGGTACGATTCACTCCACATCGCTGTCGATCTGCGGATAACTGTAGTGCGAAGCGCTAATCCTCGTCTCCTCATCTCCAGAAACGACCTCGACGCTCTACTGCCGCAGCAGCGACAAACTGACCATGGTACGCACCCATGTCCTTCTACAGTAGACCTAGGTCTCCATTTTCCTATGTTGGTGTCTTCTATCAAAGTTAGGCCTACATTCTTTAGGCAGCCTACGCGTCTGTGTATAGTTTCATTCCGTTTACAGATCGAAGTTATCGAATGAACGCGTACAGAATGTTGATAGCTTCCATTAGATACATATGAATCTTAAGACTCTGAATGCTGATAGCTTCCGTTAGATGCAGACGAAACCTGATAGCTTACAACAGGATTCCCTACCACCAAACACACGATTCGGCTAGAAAAACATGGTTTGGGACACTCTTGGTGGGTTCGCTCAGACTGTAATGATCAGTTAAATAGCAAGCCACCTGCAACCATTCCTTCCTGGTCCCCGTAAATGAAATAATGAAATGCTTTAATACGCACATACCAGAATGCCACAAGACAGGTCTATACCTTGTGCTTCTATTAGTAAAGAATCCTATAAAACAATAGCTAACGCATTCAAAAAGCAGGCCGAGTTTATGAACTGTCACTTTACCATTCACATTACAAAACAGCGTCGTACTCTACTATTTGTGCCAGCCCATTGGCTAAACAAACAGGATTTGATGCTTCACCATACACAGTTAGAATGGCTAGCCGCTAAACAAAATCGAAACAATCTGACCATGGTGCGCATCCATTTACACGGAATTTTACATTCCTTTCCATATTCCACAGATCGTCACACATAGAAGAGCCACTGCCTAGACAGATTTGCTGTAAGATTATGCTTACAGGTAAAAAATACTAACTTTCATTTTTCCCACTGTTTTGAAGGACGGCCATTCCCTTCCAGGACTCGCCATCCTCCGGCCAGACGAGTCCAATGATGTACTCACACACGACAAGCATTTCCAGAACGCTGTTGTTGCAAACCAGGTTTTCCCAAACTATGCAAAGCCAACAGCCAGAGACATACGGATTGCCTTCTTAGATCAGTTCCCACATCTAGCATACCCTATAGTCGTCTCACGCTTTGGGACTGACTTTGTCATTCAGTTAGACAACGCCGGAGAGCAGCAAATTGTCACTTCCTCACGTATCCTTAGAGGTCGTGACTTCTGTATGATGCTTGTTCCATGGTCTGACCTGTACGGTGCTAAGCTTGTGGAGTGGGAGGTGAAGGTGACTGGATATCACTGGAATCCCCCCACACACATTTGTTCGGGACACCCTGGCACCCCTCCTTGAGCCACACTGCAGCATTCAAACCTGCCGCTTCCACAAAGCCAGAGGCATCTGCCGTGTTGATGCTTTTGCACTGAGCGTAGAGTCCATCCCCAAAACTGCACAGCTCGCTGTCCAGTTTCCTATAGAGCAAGGTGTTCGCAACATGGTCTTTCCTATCATGCTGAAGACCTATCCCTACAGCAAAGCGCCATACCTTGAAGCGGACGACTCCTCCATCCCTCTGAATCGCAGGGCAGATGATGACTATGCAGGTAACTCAACCTGCCGCTTCCACAAAGCCAGAGGCATCTGCCGTGTTGATGCTTTTGCACTGAGCGTAGAGTCCATCCCCAAAACTGCACAGCTCGCTGTCCAGTTTCCTATAGAGCAAGGTGTTCGCAACATGGTCTTTCCTATCATGCTGAAGACCTATCCCTACAGCAAAGCGCCATACCTTGAAGTGGACGACTCCTCCATCCCTCTGAATCGCAGGGCAGATGATGACTATGCAGGTAACTCATCTTCAGTCATTCCAATTGAGGCTTCATCAGTTTGTGTTGCATTATGATTCATCTAACCTGTACTCTGACAGACCCAGAAGAAGGATACGACAGTGATGTGATCAGAGATGCCTTGGAACAGCGGATTGAAGGTACCTGCATCAAACATATCAAGCTTTAAAATTCTTAGAACCATATCTGCTCACATCCACATGTTGATGCGCAGACGAACGACAGCTCGGTATGAGGCGGTGGACAACAACTCAGACAGCGACTACGACTCCGAGGGTAACTATCTACGCGGCTACCTGCATGGTTCGATCCTCCATGATGTCTGTTTCTCTCTTGCTGATCCAAACGTTTCTAGCTAACACCTGCTGCGATCCACCCAGATTTAGACTACAGCCTCGGGTCTGACTACAGCGGCCTTACAGCTGAATCGACCAACCGTCGCTACGTCTACGCCGCCGCAGAGGAGGGACTACATATATTCCAGGTCGCTATAGACCAGTCCTGTGCTATGTTTGTCGAACCTAGGAATTCACGTGTAACTACTATGCTGTGTTCCCAACGTGTGCATGTGTTTCTGTAAGATTAGTTCGGTTTCGACCCAGGCCAAACAGACTATGCCCCGTCCCTCTATTGTGTAAGACAGTACCACCCTGCCATGGACCACCCCTGTTCTATTAAAGTGCTGTACTATTGTGTTAAACATGAACTGCCTTTTATTTATTACCGGGCGGCCAGGTCTCGCGCGCGAAGCGCGCGCTATAGACTAGTAAGAACAAAGGATAACTAGTATGTTTCAACATGCAACTGGGAAACACCTGTGAAACCGTTCATGAAGTATTTTAAGTAAAAACTTTTCATAGTTTTTTTGCGAACACAACTGAGCACATATTTTGTTAAAGAAGAGCAAGTGTGACTGCACGCGCACCCGAATCCAGAAGTGGCTCAGGCTGCAGAGTTCAACAGTTTTTACTTTTTAATTAATACACAAAAAACAACCTGGACCTAGACTTTTCATATTATATAGTAAACTCCTTTTGCCAAGATGAAAAGGACCTCCAAAAATGAAAATCCCTTCATAACAGTGGCACTTTTTCATACGTTAATAGCAAGCATCAAGTTTTATCAATATAAAAAGTAGAGAGTAAACTACTTCATGTAAACATTGCACTATACATACACCACCATGCTAACGTGAGGGCAGCTTCTCCACTCAGTTCAAATGGATAAATAAACAAACCATGGGTCCTATAGCAAACATCATAATAGCAATGATACTTATATATGATAAAGGATGAAGTAACAAACCAGAGAAAAGAATACTGGTAAGGATGAAATGTGGCACAAGATCAGATCTAGGCATCCCCAAATTTATATAACACCAAAAAAAAGACCAACAGATTGAACAGGCAGAAATAACTCTTTTTTTTTTTTGAAGGATAGGCAGAAATAACATTGAAAATGGAAGTCTTTACCTGGTGTATCAATAACATTGATGGTGCGGCCGTCCTTCAGGGTAGTGCTTCCCAACTGACAAGTATTAGTAACACTGGCATGTGAATAGTCTGATACAAATGCTTCCCGTCCAAGGATGCTATTTCCAGTTGCACTCTTGACATAGCCAAGTTTCCCAACAAGAACAAGAGTGATATCGGCGCTGGGCAACACCCACTCATCATCGTACTGGCTTCCACCCATTCCAAGTGGTGATGACAATGCTTTAGAAGAACTGTTCAGGTAATCAGGACATTAGGACTTCACTAAGGTACCAACTATCATTCAAGTTATGTAGCAAAACTAGCAAATGACAGTGGCCAAATTCATTGTTTTAAGTTTAAATTTAAATTAAGGTCGGATTAAACTGTCTTTCTAAATGAAAGCTTAGCTCAAAAGTCCTGTGCAACATGAAAATTAAAGACAAGACATCCCTAAGATTAATCTTTTATTTCTATTTATCATTGTTAACTGGTCAGATTTATATAAAAAATCATGGCCGTCAGAAGGCAGATATGACGGATGACTCATTATTATTGTTTTTACAAATTAAAAGTGAAAGAAAAGTGCAATGACCATACTACCAATGAACGGCAACAGTTCAAAATCCACATATTTTGACCATGTGTCAGTCGCTAAAGAATAGTATATGCAACGGGGCAGGATAGGACCAAAGTATCTACCAGAAGGCTCTTACTATAAATGTAACTTCATATCATATATCAACAAAAAGGAAAAACTTCAGAATGGCACACCTATTCCAAATCAGAAACTGAAACCATCCCTGTTATGACCGGCATCTCATACACCAGGCACAGGCCCAAAGGTGGCTAGGGGTGCCGGCTGTTAGAGGGCTAAAGGCCCATAGATTCAATCTATTATTATTAGAATTATATTAATATTTCTATTATTAGAGTCCAAGGACTATAAATATGTAAGCAATCCCTTTGAGACAATTAAGCAGAAACATATATCGTTTCCGGCTTCCCTTGGGAGCCGGGAGATTTGCCAGCCCTAATTCTCTCTCGCGCGAAACTCTCAGCCGCCGCCACCAACAGCAGCCACGGCGCCCCATATAACCGTGCTCGTCCCCGTCCTCCAATCAGACACACATATTGCCTGAGAGAGATCCCTGGTAGGATCCAAAATCCTATCAATCCCAATCTGAACCAAAACCTTACAGCCTTCAACAGATTAGAACTATTGAATACCTTACAGCCTTCAACAGATTAGACCTATCGAATCAAATTGACTCTGAACCACCAAAGCTACCAAACAATTGAAGTCGGTAAACCGACAGGGCCACACATATTCTACAGTCTATATTAGTTCATCATGTGAATCGGGGATTAGAAACGACTCACTTGTAAGAGACCAGGGTTGTGAACCACCAACCATGTTGATGTGGGAGTTCAATCAAAAATATTTTTGTCAAAACAAAGAAAGATGCTTGTAGGGAAGAAGGGGAAAAAACTCTGTTACAGCAAAGAAAGAGCATTTAAATGTGCAACTATAAGATAGAATTGTAAATCATAGAGTAATTTCATGTTGTTCTCTCCCTCAAATTTCAGAGGGCTGCTTATATAGTTATATCAGCAAGAAAATCCACTATATCATTGCAAAGAATCGATTATGTACTGCCAATGCACAAGAAAAGCTGATCACCATAGTGGAGTGCATCATCAACTCTACTCAATTTTGACTACCTAAATCCTAAACGCATCTCTGATGCCTAAAGAAATTCCCAGAATCAAAAATCAAGATGCCTATATAATGCGCAAAAACGCGATCGACTACAGCGCGGCCACAGCAAAGCAGGGCACCAAATGCACATGTAAATAATGAAAAGGGTAGTAAGATAGATTCTTGAATTGGATTGCAGGAAGCCCTTCAGTGACAAGAGTCATTGTGCTAATGCGACGCAACAAAATAGGATGGTTCCGGAAGTCAATGTGCTAATGCTAAGCTAAAAGCTAAAGATAGGATAGATTCAGAAGTCCCCATATCAATTCCACCTTGTTACCTCCCTGTCTTGTCAAGATCTCAGATGGTCGCTAATCAGCTAGAAAAAAAGAAGAAAAAAAACTAGCATGTATTGTGCTACAAACTGCAAAGCATCGATTAGACCGCGTGTAAACTAATTCCCAGATTCAACAATCAGATTGCATATATTGCCCAAAAACTCAATCAACAACATCACCGGCACACCACACCGGAGCAGACTTGACAGTAAAGACAAGAAGACCCGCGTACTAGACACCCACCAGAACTCGATCTAACATCTCACCATCAGATAGAATTACTGGAGAATAAATGAACCCACAGCAGCCCAAACAAAAACCCCAAAATTGCCGCACTCCTCATAATCAGATCAATCAATTATAAATATAATCCACCACCACTATACCTATACGCACCGGCGGAATTTCTACCGGAAGTTCCAAAATTCACGACGTAGTACGCAGATTAGACCCGGGAGGAAGAAGAAGAGCAGAGAAGATTAATTACTTGCTGGCGAAGAACCGGCTGCGCGGCGGGCGAGAGAAGCAGGAGCGAGCAGCTGCGGGTCGTCGCGGTCAGGGTCAGGGGGTGCGGTCGGTTTATCTTCCCGGTGCAAAAGGACGCCCACCGCGGGGACGCCGTGTGCCTACGTGTGACGTTTTATAACGGCGCGGGTGCCGTATCGTAGCGGCCGTGCCGACCTCTGAGTCCCTTCCGGCTACCGTCGCGTCGCGTCGCGTTGCGTTGCGTGGCCTCCGCGGAGTGCCCCTCGGCCGTCCGATCCACGTCCGCGTTTCGGGACGGAGGCCTGCGGAGACACGAACTGCCTTGCCAGGGCAAAAACGGAAACGGTTGGCCACGTCAACCCGGTATGCTCCTCCTTGTGTTTCAGGGATTACCGGATCTAGGGCAGAAGCAGAAGGTAAATAAGCGGTGGCGGCGAGCACGAGGGCAGCACGACAGTGGCGGCGATGTCGACCGGGGAGTAGAGGGAGGTTGTTGGGTAGGGACAAAGATGGTGTGTCATGGTGATAGCCTGACGAAGACGAGTTAGCGTGGGGGCGCTGGAGGATTCCGCGACAGAAAACCACCAAAGATGATTAGATGGTCGGGGTGGGGCATAGATGGAGAGGTGAGTGTGGCAGTAGGAGACGACCATGGATTTGAATATGGGGAGCTGCCAAATATGTAGAAGATGGGGTTGAGAGTGTAAAGGAGGAAGCAACGTACACTAAGGAGCTATCATAGTAGCGATGGCTTCTTTGAGTTAGGAGTTGTGGGAGAAAGAAGAGAGGTAAGGAACATGTGTTGTTAGGACGTTGGATGAGGTCCATTGGGCAGTTAGACTCAAAAATCTTTACACCTAAGCAGGCCACTGAAAACTTTTTATTAAAAATGCATGTTTTTCCTTGAATAAACACACTCAAAAAATGTCTTATCTACTACACCTATAAGAACAAACCACACTAGCTAATTCTCTGCGATTTCGTCAAGCCACATCATTAGACAGGTCCCGTAGCTCACTAACCAATTCAAAACAACACAGTGTTGTGATGGAACCAAGAACTTCCATGGTTGCAAAATTAATGATGATTAAAAACTAATAATGGAGTGTTAAGGCCAGTCTCAATGGAGAGTTTCACCTCCGGTTTTCAAGATGTGAAACTTTGGTATGAAATAGGCGTCTCGCTCAATGCACAATTACATTGCACAATTTCATAGTCTCACGGGTCCCACGTCTCTCGTATTGCATGGTTTAATTGCATAGTTCTATGGTGAAACACTATTTGTGTCTTAATGGGGGTTTCACCCATTTTACAACGCATGTGAAAACAATTGCCCAAAGGTTTCACCATGGTGAAACTTTTTCTTTTCTCTACTAGGCGTTTAATGTAAAAGTAAAGTTTTTGCTGATGTGACACTACATTTAATGTACATGAAACACTTATTAGACTGAGCAAAACAAGCCCGGCCCGACCCGGCCCGCAGGCCCGACCCGAGCCCGACGGGTTTTGGCCCGCCCACGAACCTTCGTGGACAGGGCCTGGGCAGAGATTTTGAAGCCCGTTAAAATTTTTCTTGGCCCGAACTCGGTCCGAAATATATTTTCAGCTATTTTGTAGTGTAAAATGCGCGGGTAGCCCACCCAAGCCGGGCCCGACCGAGCCCGGCCCGAAAAGGCTAGGCCCGACTTGCCCAGTGGGACGTCATAGGCAGGATTTTTTTGCCCCGAAATAACTGGGTTATTTTTCGGCCCGACACGAACCCGACCGGCCCGAAAAATGCTCAGGTCTAACACTTATGAAACCCCCCATTGAGATTGGGCTAATAGAAGCTAGCGTGAGGGAGTGACTTGGGTGGGAGAGGAATAACCAACAGGCAGGATGGTTATTAGCACTCTGCTTAACATTTATTGTCAGGAGACCATACGACCGGGGAGCTGAGCGGTCATTATATGATATACTTTATATACTCCTAAATCTGCAATTCGCAGCAGCCGAGCAGGCCTTGTTTAGTTGGCAAATTTTTCCAGCCCAATTTCTTTTTCACTCCCTCTCCATCACATCACATTAAATACACCAAAAGGCATATGTTCGGAGTATGAAATGTAGGTAAAAAAAGTAACTAATTACACAGTTTAGATGTACATTACGAGACGATTCTTTTGAACCTAGTTACCCTATAGTAAGATAATACTTATCACAAACAAACAAAAACGTGTTATAGTGTTCAAATTCTAACTTTCTAACATTTGTCCACCAACTATTATAATTTTTGCCAACTAAAAGGCCCAACTTGATTAGCACCCTCGCTCTTGCTGACCACAAATATCGTAGCTGCCGGCCGAGTAGGACACCCCGCAGCCTTATCTTTCTGAATCCTCACTGCTGCTGCCTCGTGTGCTCCGATCGCTAGCCCCTAGGTACCTATTGACGGAACTCTTTTAATTGCACTTTTAAATGGATCTCCTATATCTTACTTAACATAATTGTTTTTAATCAAGTTTGCATCTCTCATAGATACCATGCATCATCCATTTAGCGGTGAGACGGTTATGTGCAGCTGGTAACTACATTGATTTACAATCCCTTTGATCCGGCTAGACCTCCAAAATGTAGAGGGTGTCAAATCAATCTGTTGTGCAATGTTCTGACTTTGCAATGCTGAACCATATGGTCATAGTAAATAGATGGACATCTTCGCTGCAATTCATTCCTAATTAACAATGATGTTCCTCTGTCTGCACAGAACATCCAAATTGTTCATAAAACATCAATGAGATCAAGTTTTTTATTCTTGCATCCCGCAGAACGTAGGGAATCCACCTAATATCTTATAGGAATCCACCTAATATCTTATATTACAAAGGAAAATAATTGATCACATAAAAATGGATCACTTGACACAAAACAATCATTAAAAGACGATTGCGTCAATAACTAGTCTAGTCGTCATTTTCTTCTATGGTTGACGGTCTATCTAAACAGATGAAAATACTCACCATCTAAAGGCTAGCCTTTTTTTTTACAAGAAAAGGCTAGCCTTTAGTTTGAGCGTAGGGATGGGTGTGCGTTCTTTTCTATCTGATTCTTACTTTGCTTTCTCTCCTATAAAAAATAATGTGCCCACCCGGGGTTTGAAACGGATCGCCCTCCCGGGCGCTACGTGTCTTCGATGATAAATCTCACTATCTTCATTGTTCATTGTTGTTAGCATGTTCTAATTTCATCTTCGAATGAATCCAATTGGCAATACGCAGTTAATCAAGCACCTGGCATTGTTCACCTAAATGTATGTTTATCCCATTTAAGCACCATGTAATTGGGTTGATGAACTCCCTAGTTTTATCTAGGAGCCTTCGTGAACGATGTAACTATTATTCAAGATCAATAAAGTGCGCTAACCGGCTTTCTAAAAAAAAAAATCTCATTTGTAGCAACGAGTTTGGCTCGTTTTTCTTGAAATGTAGCTCATTTGGCTTGCGAGCCGCTCGCGAGCTGGCTCGAGTTGGCTCATTATAGCTAACAAGTCGAGCCGAGGCGAACCAGACCATGAGCCGAAAGCGAGCTAACGAAGCTTCATGTTTTTCGCCCCAGCTTTAATGACGCATAACGATATCTATACATGGAGGGCTTTCTCCCAAATAGAGGTCATATCTATGTGTATAAAAGATGGGCAAATCATAGAAAATGTGTCAAGATACATTACAATGATCATATTTAATGTGTCTAGATAATCTGTGAAGATACATACATGAATGCTAAATGATGTATAATAAACAAAAAATAAATCCACCATTGTATCTACCACACATTTACCGTTGAAAGATTAGAAGATGAAGTTGCTAACCTTCACAATATGTAGATGAAACTCACTGCCTTGAGCAAAAACTCTACATGTCCCTCACCGATGAACACACATGAGCAGCAAAGAGTATAATTGAGTTGTGTTCGACCGTTGGGGGCAATAGAAGCTGCTACATATAGGGCAAACATTCAATCCCGGTTGATTGAGCTCACCGGACTAAATGATGGACCTCTTGTCCTGGTTGCAGCCACAACCCGGGATAAAAGATGGTAGTCCCGGTTTGCAACAACAAAACCGGGATCGAACGTCTAGCTTTAGTCCGGTTTAACCCACCCGCCGGGACTAAAGGTTCCTGCTTTGAAAAGCCCCCTGCTCCACTATTCGTTGGGCAAGGGACTTTAGTCCCCTTTGGAGATATCAACCGAGACTAAGTATTTCTTCAGTCTCGGACCCAAAAATGGCTGGGGGCTAAAGCTACTAGACTGAAAGTCTATTCTCTACTAGTCTGTGTTTGAATTGACCTAAATTTCGACAATTCCAAAACCCGATAATAGGCATTTTTTTGTCAATGGTTTTGCTACAGCTCCTTAGGCAAACACATTTGATGACACAAATTACAAGTGGTGGTGTGCTACGAGATGGTCCTATGGTTGATGGCTACGAACACCTGTTGTATCTCATAGGGGAAGTTCCAAAAACCTACTCCTAAATAAAGTAGTTGTATGTTATGCGGTGGCGGACTCGGGATTTGAGAGCGCACGATATGACCATGGCAAAGAACTCCAGTCGTGTCGTGCCGAGCGATGGTGAGCAACTCTGGCTCCGCGAACTGCGGGGGGGTGGGTTGCCGCCGGCCGCCTAGTGCAATAGGGAGTGTGGGGAGTGCCGCCGGCCGCTAGTGCAATAGGGAGTGTGGGGAGTGCCGCCGGCCGCCTAGTGCAATAGGGAGTGTGGGGAGTGGGCGGCGTGGACGTGTGGGGCACGCCGCCACGCGAGCAAATCGGGCCGGCAGGGCGGCGGCCCGGGCGTGGGCGGCGAAAGCACACTTGCGGCGGCAGCGAACGCGGTGTTGTAGCAACTAGCGGTTGCCCTATCTCTACGATGGATCGGGTTGGCCTAATGGATTGGGGAGTGGGAAAGTGAGTGGGAAGGGCTAGACGGGCCATCGGCCGCCGTCCCGCATAGGTGTGGCCTGTGGGCTGCTTCGAGTGAAACGCGAATTAAAACTACAAAATGGCAAAGAAACGCTACTTTAAATACCTTACAACTACTAACAAATTTCCCAAAAAAATGTAGGGTATGCCCTGGGAAAATACCGGGCACAATACTAGGTCCATGATGTTATGGAGCACGTGATGCAAAGTTTTGTGCTTCCAATGTCGAGAGTGAGCTCTATGTTATGGAGCAATTGCAAGACTACTAGACGTTTGATAACAATTATGAAGTGTCGTAGTTGAACGGGCTCATGAGATATAGGTACTGGCAAAGGCGGAACTCCAGCATTTCTCGTTGTCTTACCTGACAATTTGTGCTGGCGATATTATCACCAAGGTACCTTCTTGGAGGGATTTTCACTACTTTGAGATACAACAGACAAGAATTCACTGTTGCTGGCATCATTGAGCCAATGGAATCTAGTTAGTGGCTCTCTATTGTATGGAGATGGTTTTAAATTAGTCTTTGAATCAAATAAATGTGTACCGAAAAAAGAAATGTTTGTGATTGCGGAGACTTGTTTAATGTGTGTAATAACGTTTTGAACAATATTGTTAGTTTGAATGAGTCAAATATTTAGTATTCACGACTGTCATGTGAATTTTAGTTGTCTGACGTGGCTAGCAAATTTAAATTTAATAATGAAATTTATTCTGGGCGAAGGTTATATAAGTGTCATGTGCGTGCAATCTAAGCAAGCTCGCAAGGCCACAGAGGCGCGGAACTCGAGACTACTAAAACTTATTCAAAAAGATTATTCTTAGAATTTTGTGACTAAAATCAGACTTGGACAATAGGATGATTGGATGGCTAAAAATATATTTCCTTTTGTTTTATTGACCAGATCTCTATGACATTTGCCTTCATGTTTAGTTTGTTCATAATTTAGGCCAATGACGTTTTATGCTCTTATATATCTGCAAATTTTATAAACGTAGACATATGTCGATTCGGCTAGATTGGGCCGGAATTGACACGTGTTCTCCGCTCGGCGAAGGTTACGAGATGGCATACGGGGCTGCAGCTTCGCCCGACGCCGACGAGCAGCGACACGAGCAACGAGATGGAGGGGAGGAGCCGTGGGTGGAGGGGCGGCGGCTGGGGCGGCGGCGGCGGTTTTGCGAAGAGATAGAAGGCGAAAGATATTTTTTATTTGCTTGCTTATTGATTCCGGCTAGATTGGGCCGGCCCGACACACCGATTGCTGAACGTCGGGCGATGAGGACGGTGATCGGGCGGCGTGATGACGTAGGGCGATGAAGAACGGCGAGGAAGAAGACGTTGAAGATGACGTGTAGCAGCTCGGCGATGACGCGGAAGAGGCGGGGAGGAGGCGGCGGCGGCGGTGTGGCCGCGCCGGGACGGCGGCGCGTGGCCGCGGCTTTGGCGGCGGCGTGGGGGCGATGATGGCGGCGGCGGCTGCGGGCAAAAGAGCGAGAGAGCTGGATAGATAAGCTGTTTAGGGAGCTACCCTTTTAATTTTCTGTTTAAAATTCAATCTGACTACATGACCCTTGTATTTATAGTCCAGGGGAGACTTGCAAGCTAAAAAATATCTAGGAGGTTTCCTTATAGATTGGAATACCTCTTGACAAAGCAATCTATTTCTTTCCTTAAATATTTATTTCCTAAATAATTATTACTTAACGACGAAGCGAAGGGTGACGAGGCAGCGGGCGGCAGCTGGCCAAGCGCCCCCCCTCCTTGGGCGGTTGGGCCCCTTGCCCATGGGACATGACATCTCTCCCCTTTTTCCGAGCAATGGCGTCCTCGCAGGGTGTGGTTCTCAGACGGGCCGCCGCCTGTTGATGGGGCGATTGAAGCAAAGATGATCCGAAGATTGCCGCATCCACTTGTAGAAGGGGTATGAGCTGGGACGAAGATGAAGACTCGACCTTTGCCGATGCTTGTCCAATGGATGGAATTCCGGTGCTCTTCGGAGAGAGTTGCATTGGAGAAGGATCCCAAGAGTGTGCAGAAGGATCCCACCTGGTTGGAGAACATCCCCGCCGTACCTTTGATAATTGCTTGGCGTGGTAGTGGCGGTTCTTGGTGAAGAAGATTGGCACCGATGGCAAGAAGTTCGTCGGGGCTCCTTCATCGACAAGATGTTCGGCCCTGTCATGAAGCCCCGACATGGATGGCGAGGTCGTCGGGAGGTGAACACCAATAAGCTTGAGTGACACCCAAGCTGTTGGCGCTGCTTGGAGCTTGATGGTTCTCTTGTCGTCGTCGGTGAAGCTCACAAGTCGAGGCTTGCTGAAGATGGAGACGTCGAACTTGTGGGCGAGGTAGATCGCCGTGTTCCCTATATTGGGTGCCGCCTGGTGCATTGCAGCCCACGGTTTGTTGGCGTAGTCGCATCGAGCGTGATGTCGCCGAGGAACATGGGAGCCAACCGGTGTGGCTCGAGTCGCCCGGCCGACATAGCCGAGTAGTCGATGGCGCGATGGTCGTTGCTTGGCGCCGTGGTGTCCGGGGTAAGCCCATGTTCTTGATGGAGGTGTCGGGGCCATAGGTGTAGTCGATCAAGTCGCCGCCCGTTGAAGTAGCTCGAAGTAGTCATTGGTGTCGCCATTGATGGGCAGCTTGAGGTCGCGAAGAAGACACCGTGTGTGGAGGTGTCCCAACTCGTGTCGCCCGGGTTGGCATGTAGACGAACCGCAGAAGGAGGAGTGTCGCTCTTGTCGAAGTATAGCGGTGTACCTGATGTTCTGGCCGACGTGGTAATCGATGGTGGCGCCTTTGCCGGATCCGGAGTTTGTCCGATGGTGTTCTCCACCATTGCCGATGCCGGAAGGATGTCCAGCCCAGGTGTAGCGCATTGTTGTTGTCGTATGTCGGCCCGTGAACGACCGCTTAGTCGGTGGCGCCGGGAACGTCGGTGTTCTCATCTGTGGCGGCGTCCGTTGGGTTGACGCCGTGGCCGCCGTGTGTCAAGGTTGGCCGCGAGGGGGTCGCCGTGGTTCATGCCCCTTGTAGTTGTTGTCGATGATAGGCATGGCGAAGCGACGTAGTTGACGTCGGGGGTTCGTCAATGGCGTTGGCGTCCTTGAGGACGTCGTCACCGCTCATGGCGCCCATGGTAGCGTCGTTGTCGTTGATGTTGTTGGCGATGTCGCCGACGGTACCATTGTTGAAGACGCCCCGGTTGGCGAAGGTGATGTCGTTGTTGGTCGGCATGGTGATGACGAGGACGTCGGGGGTGACGTCGTGGCGCCAATGGGAGGGTCATCATCTCGGCCGGGCGGTCTTGAGGGCGTCGTTGATGAGCATGGCGCTGTGGTAGCATCGTCGTCGTTGATGGTGGCGCCCTTGGGAGGGGCGTCGTTGCCGTTGGAGTCCTTGGTGGCGGTGTCGTCCAGGATGTCGATCCCGGCGACATCGATGTCAACGCGGTGACGCCGCCTTGTCGTCCATGTTGGCACCCGGATGTTCCCAATGCCAAAGAGGGTGTTGGTAGTGACCGGAAACTTATATGTGCCATTGTAGTAGCCGCGAGACGTTCGCCTAGTTGGGTAGGCTTTTTGTCGGCGTACCGGTGGACGCCTGTGGTAGCCTCCCGATCCGATCTGATCTCGGGTCGCAGTACTGGGGCATCCTTGGAGTAGGCGTGCTTTCGTTGTTTGCGGCGTCGATGATCTTGGAGGGGGTGGCGAGGGCGGCGCCGTAGGAGCGTCGTCACCGTCGCCGGCGCCCATGGCGCGGGGACGTCGTCGGTGGTGGCTGAGGTGACGTCGAGGGCGGCGACGTCGGACAAAGCAAGGCCGCGTGCGGCCGCGGTGTTGCTTCTTTGCCGTGGGCCACCGGTCGTCGTGGATGTCGATGGGAGCGTTGATGTCGGGAGCGGCCATGGCGCCGGCGGCGTTGTTGGCGGCGCCCGTGGCCGAATGTCGCCGTTGTCCGTCGTCCGGGCGGTCTGTTCATCCAACTTCTCGGAGGGCGGTGAGCATGGCCTGCATGTTCCTCGCGTGAACACGAATCTCGCAAAACTCCATCCGGAGCTCGGCGATCATGTGGCCGCCCATCGGATCTTGGCGTTGGTGGTGGTCGGAAGCCGTCGGTGGTGGGAATCGCCCCGGTCTCGGATACCGGTTGTCGATTCGGCCAGATGGGCGGAAGTGACACGATTGCTGAACGTCGGGCGATGAGGCGGTGATCGGCGCGTGATGACGAGGGCCGATGAAGAACGGCGAGGAAGAAGACGTTGAAGATGACGCGGTAGCAGCTCCGGCGATGACGCTGAAGAGGCGAGGGAGGAGGCGGCGGGCGGCGGAGTGGCAGCGCGGGGGACGGCGGCGCGTCGGTCGCGGCACCGGGCGGCGCTGCGCACGTGGGATGATGGCGGCGGCCGCGGGCAAAGAGTGAGAGAGCTGGATAGAGCGTTTGTTTGGGAGCTACCCTTTTAATTTTCTCGCTTTAAGATTCAATCGACTACATGGCCCTTGTATTTATAGTCCGAGGGAGACTAGCAAGCTAAGAAATATCTAGGAGGTTTCCTTATAGATTGGAATACCTCTTGACAAAGCAATCTATTTCTTTCCTTAAATATTTATTTCCTAAATAATTATTACTTAACGACGGTTTAAGGGTGACGAGGCGGCGGTGGCGGCGGCGGCAGGCGGCAAGGCGTGTTTTTCCCTTCCTTTGGGCGGTTGGGCCCCTTGCCCATGGGACATGACAACTTATCCCCTAGAGATTACATGCCTCTTGCTTATATAGCCCGACTAGTGGGACGCGTAATCTAAGCAATCTCTATAAGGTTTCCTTATACGATCGGAATACCTTTTACAAGCATATCCTATTTTATTCTTTCCTAATAAGGGTCTCCCTTATAGATGGGATATCCCCTTGCACACCAAAAATTACCTAAGATAATCCTAACTTGAATTTGAAGCAAACTCGGAATAAATGCGGGAGAGGGAAGGCGGCGGCAAGGGGCGCCGGCCCCCTTGCGCCAAGCCGCGCCCCGGCCCCTCTCGGCCCCGGGGCTGCCGTGTCAGCTCATCTAGCCACTTTCGGGGCGCCCAATGCAGTTCATGACAATATAGGGCTTACAAGTGTAACAGCACTACACAGCAGCTAGGCCTGCTAATGGGATACCCACCCCATTTCCGGCCCACCCCAAATAAATTTGCTATTATGTTTGACACCAGCACAACCCACAAAATTAAAAAAATTACCCAACCCAACCCATTCATTTGCACCACCCATCCCAACCCACGTGGTGGGTTTTGAACCCATGGGGAACCCAATTCGCAAGGCTGGTGTGCGTGCGTGTGCGTGTGGCAACCCCAGGAAATGTGTTCGTGTAAATTAATGGGGTGGGTATACGTAGTAGTACTGCAGACACTTAGCTAAGTGTGTTCGTAACATAGCTAGCTGTTGGTTCAGCTCACTGCGGATCAATCGAAAATGTTCAGCAGTCAGTGCAGACACTTAGGTTCAACCCAACCCACTGAATAGGATGAGTGCAGCCAGTGCAGTACTGCAGACATAATAGCTGTAGAAAATGTTCAGCAGTCAGTGCAGACACTACACTTAGGTTCAACCCAAGAACCAACAATACCGTAGAATTAAATTACATGATTCATGAATGGTAGACTACTGCAGAATGGTAGATTAACACCTCGATACTACATAATCCAAATTCAGTGTTGAATTAAAACAGCCAAACAGGCATCCAATGACAGCAATATCAACTTGACCAATTGACCATCTCTGTTCTCCAATGACAGCAAGATCGACAGGACTGGAACATCAAAGGAAAAAAATAAATAAGGTCAAATATAACCTGGACATTTAATTAGCATCAATCAGTAAGCATGAGAAATCAGGACATGGTGCATCCTGCATGAATGAAAATGACTTGTACCGGATTCTTGCTTATCACTTAAAGCACAGTATCTGCATCTCACTTACTACTTTTCCTGAGTCAAAAAATTGTCCTTTAACCAAGTCCAGAAGTAAAGGAGTAAAGGAGTAATTAGGTTCTATTACAGGTTACAGCACAACAGGTCCCAAATTCTCAAATACACCAGTATCAGATTTAGGAAATTAACAAGAGCCCTTAAGCCTTGCAAGTTTCTTCTTCCTCACTTATTTATTTTAGAGTCCTCAACTACACAAGGCTGACTAGTGACTACAGCTACAATTTTCTTTAACCACAGGAATATAGTGAAAAACTTAGTTCAAAACAGAGGAAAAACACCACAGTCAACAAAGGAAAAATAATAGGATGGCAAATTGTACTAACCTGTGCTAGGAAACCATAATAGGAGAGCACTCTTCATTGCTTGGAAGCTTATACAACCAGTCCTTAACGCAAACAAGAACTTCAAGAGTTTCGGGTGTCATTGAGCTTCGGTTGTCACTAAGAATCCGACCACTCAAACTGAACACGGACTCAGAAGACACGGTGCTCAGTGGTATTGCAAGGAAGTCTCGTGCCATGGTTGATAGAATAGGATATTTGTCTTTATTTGTCTTCCACCAGCTCAAGATATCAAAGTTCTCATCACCTCTCACATGTTCATCTTGGGTATTGACTATATATTGTCATCAGGTAGAAAAATCTCTGGGGAATTGAAGATGGGTATACCACTGTCAGGGTGCTGTTTGCTGAGTTTCCTTAGTTGGGGTGGAAAGCTTGTCTGTGGCCTTTGGGAAGATGCCTGGCATCTGTATGATAGCTCTCCCAACTTGCTGATTAATTGGAGGACTGCCCTTTGTCATTGAGCTTTTCAAGTCCTCTATCAAATGAGTCACTCTCAGATTCAGATTCTTCAATTGTTTCTGGTATATGGACTCTACCAAATTCCTCATCCATTTCTGTGACATTGAAAGCTTTCTGAGCAGCTCCCATAAACTTGGAACTGTAGTCTTCCACATGTCTCTGTTGGTATTTTGGGGGAGATGACATCACTTGTTTGCCAAAGCTCTTAGCTTGCTGAGTACCACTGCTTTCTTTTCCACACTTGTCATCTTCAGGCTTGGATTTCTTTGGTGGAGGTTGATCCTCACTTGTCTTGACAGCATTCGTGTTCACATTCACTTTCAAGCTATCTGGGAGTTCTCTTTCAAATCCAAAAACATATCTGTCATTGCCTAAGAAGGCTTCAACAGTTTTTGGGACCTTGGTTAGATCTCTGCAAGAAAGTTTCATTCTCACATAATCCAATCTGAACCTGGTCCTTTCATCCACTTCAACAGCTTTACCAACTAATCCACTCACCTTTGCTAAAGTCAGAATGGATCTCTGATCATCAGGGATATTTGACACTCTGAACCAGCCCTGCTGAAGTGATTCTCTACTTCCACTGATAGAGAACCAAGGATCAATTCTGATCTGGGCATCTCCCCCTTTCATCACCATGGTTTTGATGTTATTCCACTCAATCATGATCTTGGGGTTAGGGAATCTCATCACATAAGTGTTATCAGATCTATGTTTTGCAACCCATTTCCACTTATCAGCACCAAGCAAGTTAAGAAACATAATTTCAATATCTCTAGCAGTGACATTGCCCTTGGTAACAGTTATCACAGCTGTACTAGCTCTTTCTTTAGCTAACTTTGGATCAATCATCTCATCAATGTAAAAGAAACCCTGCCCTTCTACTTGTGCAGCACAAAGTTCAGGCCCATAGTTCCAGGGTAAGCAAGCCATGTAATTGTAAGTAGTATGAGTGTTACAATCACAGATTTCACAGTGCATCCTACGGCACTCCTTAGTGGAATGGTTAGTGTAACCACATATCTCACACCCTATAGCAACTGCATTAGTCTCTTGTTTCTGTTGCAGAGATGTATTACCTTCTTGCCTTGGGTTAGAGCTAGAAGCTCCACGGTTGTTCCAGCCTTCAGCTGGTTCCTCAGGCTTCTCCAGTTGGGCTTCCCATTTGGAGTTATCTTCATGGCTCTGTACCATCTCTCTTTCTTGCTCATCTTGAGCAAATGAAGTAGCACGATATTCTTCTATCTTTTGCTTCCTTTGCCCGACCTTTCCTCTAGCTGGGGTTCTCCCCTTGGAACGGTCTTGCCTGGCCCTCCCACCTTGGCCCCGATTGAGGTTCTCATCATTGTAGCCACTCCCCCTCCTGGCGGTTCCCATAGCCACTGCGGCCTTGGCCTCCTCCTCCCCATCCACCAAAGGTAAATGGACCTAAAGACGGTTGTTTGCTAATTGAGGCAATAAACCTTTGCCTATCATGCTCACTAATTTTTTGACAAGACTCTCTTATGTGATTTCTCATACTGTGTGTACCTGATTTTCCTGCAACCAGCTTAATGCCACAATACTTGCAAATAGCCTTTACAACACCATCAACCTCAACCGGACCTGCTTGAAAGTGTTCCCAGACTTTAGACCTCTTATTTCGTGTTCGAGGAGAAACCAGTGCAAACTGTTCAGACTGATGAGAAGACATTTGCTCCCAAATCCACTCCTGAATAATCAGATAGAAAAACATTCAGGTAAGCATGAGAAATCAGTAAGCATGCATGTCAATCAGTAACTAAAATAAATGGAGTCAAAAGAAATGGCTAGTTTCAGACCACTCCTGAATGGAGTCAAAAAAAGAAATGTCAGCATTAAATCATTAATATTAGATGCCAACAGCGAGATTTTGCACCTACATTGGCCATGAGTCCCTTATGGCAGCAGAAACAGAACTCCAACTAATGGATTGAACTTTGCTAGATTGCTGTAGTAGAAACCTATTCAGAAAACTGTACTGAACTCTACTACCCTGCTCCCAAGTCACATCCGCATCTAGGATGGCGAGATAAATCTCACAGGAAACAAAAACTAATCTAATGACACCGACAGATCAACTAACAAACACACAAACTGCCAATGTTATTTTAGATAGAAAAACATTCAGATAAGCATGTTTCAGGTTACTCGTTGACCCTCTAATAAGATTCCAAGCAAATTGACACCAATGTATTTTTTTTTTATCCTTAAATAGCAGATGAGAGGAACATTTGATTTATCAAAAGCCAAACTAGGTAGACCTGACAAAAGATAGAAACCTACTCTGGCACGTCCCAGCTTGGCTGTACTCTCTGTCTCTCCCATGGAAAGGAGGTCGGCTTTTTTAGTCCTACTGCACACATGTAACTATCGTTTTCTTCCAAGTACATGCAATATTCTAATTGATGCGTACATACACTCGCAACAAGGGAGCTATTATGTCAAAAGCATAGATCAAACTGTAAAATTAATAACTGCATAAGATAGAAACTTACGATCTATCAGATAAGCATTTGACCAACTAGTACTACCAAGCAAAGCAGCAATAATATCATATCAGGATAGCCAGATAACAGTTGAACGGGGATGCAGCAGCAGCGGAAGGGAGTGAGGACTATGACAAATCGCAGATCTCCTCGTGAAGGAGAAAGAGGGAGTGAGGACTCACCTTTCTTGCCTGACCGGCTTTGGAGAGAAAGGTTGCAGAGGGAGTTCGATGAAGAGGACCGGGACGAGGGAGGCTGTAGCTGCGGTGATCCGGTCCGGCCCAACGCGGACGCGCCCTATTGTTCCGCCGCCGCGGGGATGCTGGATCCCCGTCACCGGCGAGTGGTGGCAGCGGCGGCGGCCGTCGTCGGAATCGGCAAGAATCGTCGGTGCGGCGGCCAGCGGGGAGAGTTCAGTGGCGGGAGAGTTCAGTGGCGCAGATAGGATCTTGGCTTCGGTGAAGTGGGTTCTACGGTGGGTGCGGCGGCCGGCGCGACAAGAAGCGTCCAAAGCTCATGTCAACCAACTCACTCTAATAATAACTGAAAGGAACACAGGGGTCCAAGGCCCATGTCCTTTTGGTGGGCTGGCAATTGGCATGGGCCGCTTTGCTCCGAAACCCAACTCAACCCAACCCATTTAAACTTTAAAACCCATTAGCAGGCCTAAGCAGCTGCATCAAATATCCGCAGAACCACCGCATAAGCAGTACCCATCATCACTGAGAATAAAAATCAAGGTGTTCAACAACATAAAGTATCATTGGGCAACACGAAGAGAACCTGAACATAGAGTTAACCCGTGCAATGAATTAACAGAATATCATAGCAACTCTGTGCAAGACAAACAACCAACGCCTGGTCTTTATGCCACAATTGGTAAAGAATGCTAAGTTACTATCATATATATACTATAATTTGTCAAGGATATTAAGCCATGCAATTGATTCCATCAATATAACCATAGTGCTTAACCAGGTTACCAACCCAGCTTCCACGGCAGCACATCAGAACTAACATTTCAACGTAGAAGCAGAAATCATAAGACCAAGCACTGATACAGACATCTTCGATCAAAATTGACTAGTCAGAATGATTTTTTAGTAAAAATAAACAAGAGACTTATTTTTACAAGACTAGAATATCTGATATTCCAGTTGGGATATTCCACCGGGGCACTATTTGAGACCTGAATATTCCAGTTGGGATGCACCATTATACCTCTGATGCAACTGTGATGCACCATAGTCTGCAGATTCAGAGGCCTTCTTGCTCTCAGGGGCAGCTTCCTCGTCAACCTTTGAGGTTTCTTCTATGTCTACAACAATTATTAGGAAATAATCGAGTTAGAGCTGTGGCTATGAGTGCTACAGACGGGTCAGCAGTAGCTTCTACTGTATGTTTATTTTCCGACTTTGCAGAATTCTTTTTGTCAGCTTGAGCTGATGCAGCAGCATTTGCACTTTGGAACAATGCAGTGAAAAAGTATTAGTTTGATACGCGTAATCAGGAAACGAAAACCGAAGTCAACCCAAAGTAGATATGATGAATTAGGGACCAAAATAAAGATACTTGCACTCTACCGTGCCATAAATTGTAACGTCTTTCTACTGGGCCTCTGTCACTGCCCCAGCAGTTTGCCGCCTCTTGCGACGCTGCCTTTCAAGTGAAGCACTCTCCTCTAGCATTAATTCTCTTTCCATCTCCAGCTCCCTTTTCTCCAACAGTATCTTCTGAATCTTGGGCTCGTTCAACTCAATAGCATGTCGGAGCTTATTTTCCACAAAATCCATTTTCTTATTTAACTCGTTTTCCTTTTCTTCCAGTTCCATTTCTAGAGGAGCTGGAGATGGAAAGAGAATTAACTGGAAGTAGTAAAATGAGGAAGACAGTATGTTGCACTTACCTTTTCTCTATTAGTAACCTTCGCCTCTCTCTCCACTTTTTTTTTTTTTTCCCGCTCTTCTTGGGCCTTCCGCCTAAACATATTAGAACAATGAAACAAACAAAACAAGTTAACCACATGCTAAGCACAACAGAACATAAATTTGCAAGACATAGCAAAACTGGCGTACTCTGTCTCAAAATACAGCTTCTCCTTCTGCAACCTACGTTGACAAACTTCAGCCTCTTTTAAATCCCAATCAGCCTGAGACTTCTTGCGGTTTGCCTCTGCAAATTTGGCATCCGCAGCATGAAGCTTTCCCTCGAGCTCCAAGGATTTCTCCTCGAAACTAGGCTCAAGAGACTGAGCATCTGTTATGTCACACAAGGCCTTTACAAGCTGCAGCATTCAACAAAACAATCAATAAGAAAAGCTACAAGGAAATATTTAGGATATCATCAAAAGTTTATGTTTACAAAAGGAATATAACAGCTAGAAGAGTGAAAAGGTAAGCTCT
Source organism: Hyparrhenia diplandra (assembly GCA_015847255.1). Taxonomy (NCBI): domain Eukaryota; kingdom Viridiplantae; phylum Streptophyta; class Magnoliopsida; order Poales; family Poaceae; genus Hyparrhenia; species Hyparrhenia diplandra. Next base: position 131,425 of record JADLZK010010244.1, read on the forward strand.
ATTCATCAATTAACATTAACAACAATACAACCATAGAATGTATAAACAATTAAGGCGAAATAGCCAAATCCGTCCTCGAACTATCGCTCGTGGCTCAATTTCGTCCCTCAACTATCAAAACGGCCACTTCGGTCCTTGAACTATCCAGGCTGGCTCAATCTCGTCCTTCTTCCGACTTGGACTGCAACGTTGGCTCACGTCGTCACCTGCCGTCCCCATCTGTTGCGTATAACTGGTGTCGGCTCGATGCCGTCCCCATCTGTTCCGTCCCAGCGCACTCCCGTCACGAGGATAATAAATTCAGTGCGGATAGTCCCTCTGTTCTCGAACACCGCACAGGTACGTACGTACTAACTGTAAGCAGGCTCTGCATGCACGCAATGCCTGAGAAAGTGACCCAACCATTTTTAGATTTTAAAAAGTTTTAGCCGCTAAACTAAAAATTGAATTTAAATTCTAATCTCACCATTGTGTTTGTTACGATAAATCCTTCAAAACTAGATCTCACTCGGATATATTTAGAAAAAAAATATTTATATAATAAATACTCCCTCTATTCTAAAAAAGAATGCAATTGTACCATTGGGGTTATCTAAAATTAGGGTTCGGGCGTTTCTTTGAGATTAGGGTTCGGGCGTTTCTTTGAGATTAGGGTTCGAGCGTTTTGAGATTAGGGTTCAAAGCGTTTGCTAAGCTTTACGAGTTCGTTGAGCGTTGGGCTGAGATTAGGGTTAAGGGCGTTTGCTGAATTTGGATAGGCGTTCTTTGAGATTAGGGTTCGGGCGTTTGTTGAGATTAGAGTTAAGGCTGTCGATTGAGATTACTGTTAAGAGTGTGGACTGAGATTTAGGTTAAGAGCGGTGACTGAGCTCTATGGTGTCGACTGAGGTTTGTGTTAACAACGTTCATTAAGATTAGTGTTTAGAGCGTTGGCCGAGATTAGATTGTTTCAGAACTTTATGATGGTTATTTGTTATTGTAAAAATATGCTTAATGAATAAAAGTTATGAGCATTCCATATGGGGTCCACATGTTGTTATTTTATTTTACATCAGAAAATAATCAATATTAGTCTTAATATGTAGATTTAATTGTAAGAAATACAATGGTTTGATCGGATTATAAATTTAATATATAGTTTAATAAATATACTGATTTGAATATACATAATAATAAAAAGTTGAAGGAACAAGCAAGCAATAAATGAAAACACACGCATGCACGAAACTTCCTGAAGCAAAGCTGCTCCTGTTTTACTTTTTAGTCGATGCAGAAGCAAAGCAAGCTGCTTTCCCACACGCAGCACAGCAGCTGACGCACAGCGGGTGCGTCAGCCGTCAGCTGTGGATGAGACGGGGAGGGCGCTGGGACGGAACAGATGGGGACGGCAGGTGACGACGTGAGCCAACGTTGCAGTCCAAGTCGGAAGAAGGACGAGATTGAGCCAGCCTGGATAGTTCAAGGACCGAAGTGGCCGTTTTGATAGTTGAGGGATGAAATTGAGCCACGAGCGATAGTTCGAGGACGGATTTGGCTATTTCGCCAACAATTAAGCATAAAGTTGTACCAGGGACAGACTTATGTTAAATATATATTTTTTTAAAAAAACTATAACATCAGCAAATTGTTGACTAACAGTTTCTTATCAATGTGGCTACTAAAGGTCACCTTTACAATTATTATGTCATGGAACATGATCAGGATTGGCCCACTTTTTCACTAAAGGCCTCTCTTCAAAATCAGATTAATGATCATGGAGCTGTAAGAAAATGTAAGATAGACAAACTCACATCAGCCACACATTGCTTCTCAACACCCAATGCTTTCCGCAAGTTCTCCTCCCGCCTTTCATGTTCTGCTATAGCATTAAGATGGGCAGCTTGTTCCCTCTTCAATATCTCCTCTTTCTGTGTCAGGAACTAATAGATTTCTTCGAATTTTGCTGCCCATTCTTTCTTTTCAACCAAAAGGAGACCCATGTTGTACTGATATTCATGCAACTGCAGGTATGCGAATGAATACAAGATATATATAACTATTATGATAATGAACGGAAGCCAAAAAATTGCAGATCTAAAGTACCCTGATATCAAATAACCTTTCACGAAAAAAAACAAGAAATTGGATGCAAAATCAAAATTGCAACGAATGAGAAGCAACGAGGCAATTGAATAGGTGTTGGCATGCCTTCATTGGAATAGCATAATTCCCTACAGCTCACTTTATACAACAGAGAATCTAATCATTGAATAAAAATTGGTCACAAAGGTATTAAATTTCTACAACAGAGGTACGAAGTTTCAAATTATTGAATACCAAAATGGCAAAAGATTTTAGGGATATCAAAATATCATTAGAGCCCAGGAGTGAATGATTTATTCCACGATATGCCTTCAATGGGAAATTCAAACTAAGGCTTATTTTTAAGAGGTTACCTGTTATGTGCGGGCAAACATATAGGAGGAAGAGACGCCATGGAAGTGGCTAAGTCTCAGCTTTGGGTCGAGTCAGACTTGGGTCTAGTTGGTTGAGTCTAGTTTGGTGGAGTCCTAGCAGATTGGATTAGCTTCGGTTGAGATTGGTTAGTTCCTAGATATTTGGAGAGTTGTTAGCAAGGTTGTTAGAAGAGTTGGAATTGTAAACGCTATAAGAGTCTTGGTTAATGAAGAGAAGAGGCCAGCTGGGATTGTGACATATTGTCACCCTTTGGGCGCCCTGGCGCTCCTATTCCCCGTCATCTATTGTCGCTCCTTCCTCTTCCCGATCACGGCTCCTTCTCGACGCCGGCAACGGCAGCCCCGCGTCCCCTTCTCTCCTCCCTACTTCCTCGGGTCCAAAGCTCGGCGCCGTACCAACTCGGGTACGAGCCGACCATGTCCGCACCACCACCCACCTCTCGCTACCCCGGCCACCCCAGCCCCCCGGCCACCACCTCCGCCGCCATCACCACCACCACCGCCGCCGCTATCACCACGGATGCCACCGTGGTCACCACCTCCGCCCTCATCCCCACCCACCCGGAACCGATCATCCCCACCCCTACGGGACGGCTTCACCAACGCCGACCTCGCCGGGCCGTCAATGGTGCAGGCACCATGATGGGCGCTTTGCTCGCATGGTCGGCGAGCTCTCGCTCCGCGTCTCCTCTCACGGAAACCGACGTGCGCACCATCGGCGGCGAGATGGGGCGCGCCGGGCTCGTCGGGGTTCGCTGGATTTTCCCGGCCCCGGCACGGGCGTCCGGTGTTCCCGTCGTTCGATTCACGCCGCCCTCATCACGCCCTTGCCGCATCCACCGGCCTCCCGGCTCCTTTCCCGCCGCTACCGACGTCCCGGGGTCACGGCGTTCCCATCACGCGAGATCAACTTCCCCGTTCGCCCTCACGGGTGCCCACGAGGCGGAGATCTTCAACGGGCGCGCGCCCACCGCCACGGGACCACCGCCGCATGGTCTATTGAGAAGGGATCCACTCGGCGTCTACGGAACAAGAGTCGGCCACCGTTCCCCGCTACCATAAGCTCACGTTCCCGAGTACGACGGAAGGAGGACCCGCTTCGGCCGGGCTGCTCAAGTCGCGAGCAGTTCTTTTCGGGGAAAGCAAACCCGACAAAGTGATTGGGTGTGGGCGGCATCCTTCCACATGGCCGCCGCGCCCGACCCGTGCACGCCAACCTCGGAGCGACTATGGCACCGCCGTGGGAAGATTTTCGCCGCCCGCCCACGGCGCCGGGCCGCCCGTCAAAGACCAACCATCTTGCGGACTGGCCCGGCCGCCCTTCGCCTCCAACGCCGAGGGCGCACGGGACGCGTTCAGGCCCGCCTTGCACACGCCGGCACTGTCGCGCCGGATCGCGAGATGGCACTCTTCACCGGAGGGCTCCCCGAACACATACGCGTCGATGTGGAGCTGCACGACCCGCGTGACTTGCAGCGCGCCATGCGCCTCGGCGGGCCTACGAGCGGCGGAACAGCCGCCCTTCCGGCCCCCACGCCGACGACGGCGCGCCGCCGCCTGACACCAGCGGCACCACCCGGCACGCCCGTACAAGAAACTATCGCTGGAGGAGATGGGCTGAACGGGCGTAAACAAGGACTCCCTGCTATAATTGTGACGAGCCGTGACGTCGCGGCCATAAGTGCGCTCGGCTCTTCTTCCCGGAGGGCCAGATTACATCGTGGAAGAGCGGAGGATTCGACGCACGACGAAAGTGACGCTGACGCACCGCCGTTCGACCCGGACAAAGCCGATTTCGCTATCGGCTATCACCGGCATCCGAGCGGAGAAGACCATGCAACCGGGTCCGCATTGTCGCACGGGACTTCACCGCTACGGCCGGACACGGGCTCGACCCACAATTTCATCCGTGGGCTCGCTGGCTCGACGCGCGCACCCGGAGTTTGCGGACATCCGAGGGTGCTCATGTGATCGCGGGCCAACGGCGGCGTGGTCGCTTGCCAAGGGCTAGCCCGCAATGTGAAGCTCGCAGATCGGGGACGGCCTTCGTGGTGGATTGCTTCGATCCCATTTGGACTGCTATGACATGGTCCCAGGGGGCGGCGTATCGGCGCCGTAACACCCCAGTGTTACTTATCATTAAGTCATGGATTAGACAAAATTAAGTTTATTTTATGTTTTTGATCCTAAGTGTGTTGTTGGATGAGGGTTGGATAGTATAGGTTGGGAATCTGAAATTTGGATCAAATTCAAATTTGAATTGAACTCTCAAAACCCTAAATTCCATTCTTTCTTTTACCCCCTTTTCTTTTATTCAAAATTTATAAAGAATTTGGGTATGGTTGTTAAAGCAAATCTGTAGAGTTTTCAAAGTTGAACAAAGATGGTATTTTGAGTTTTCAGAGTTTAGTTCAAAAATTTAGAGTAATTTTGAAAATACCAAAATTAGGGTTTTGTCCCCTTTTATTTAAAAACCATATTTCAAAATCTAAGCAAAATTTGCAAAAACTTTCAAAAGTTAGTTTGTAGATCTTGTTGAGATGAACAAAAGTCATGTACAAAGTTTTTCAAGTTGTTACATGATTTTAAAAGTAATTTTGAATTCAAATTTCAAAATTTTGAACTGCATTTCAAAAAGTCATATTTAGAGGCCGAATTTGAAAATCTTTCAATTGTGAAAATTGTAGATCTTGAAAAATTAGGTTAAGTCACTTTTGGAGTTTTTGAAGATCAGTTCAAATTTGGGGAGAATTTGATGAAATTCGGATAAGTTAGGGTTTAGGGTTCAACGGTGAGCAGTGGAATCTCTGTTCTTCCTCCATACCGGCGTGTCGCCGGCGTCGCCGTGGCCGTTCTCGCGCCTTCGGCCGTCCTCGCGCCACCGGCTACCTAGCCGGCCGCGACAACGCCATCCTGGTCCATGCATCCCTTGCCCTATAAAAGCCAGCGTCGGCGACCGTCGTCGACTTTTCTTTCTTCTCCATCGCCGCGGAAACCGCCTCCGCCCCCTTTCCATTGCCGTCGTCCTCAAGCTCTAATTCTTCAAATTGAGAGCACCATCGTCTTCGCAACTTCCTTGCGCTCCTTCGAACCCACTCGCCGCCCCCAAACCCACCGGGCCGCGCGGGTAACGCCATCTTCTCGGTCCGGTCGGAGCGCCGCCGAGCCGCCTTTGCCGTCGTCCGTCCGTCGGGTGAGCCTCGAGAAGTTAAACCGTCTTAATATTTCTGATCGCCTCGTGGTCCCGATGCTGGTCGGCTTGACCGTTTCGCGGCCGAGTCCGGACTCAGCCGGAGCGTCACCGTTGCCCCACCGGGAGCGCGCGCCCGCCCGGTATCCGTCGGCGACCCTACCCGTCTGTTTCCGACCCAACCACCTTGCCAATCGAGTCCGCGGTGAGCTCCCGGTCCTATCCCCGCCGGTTGGTCCGTTGGCGTCCGTGAGTCGCGGAAGCGCTTGCCCCGACGAGCCGGCGTTGCCTCCTCGCCGCGTCGGCGAGCGCGATCTAGCTAAGTGCCGATTTAGTTCGATTAAGTGAGTGGAAATGATCGCCTAGGTGTGCTTTAGGTGTTGGCGTGCTCATCGTCGGCCGGAGACGCCCGGCCGTGGCGTCTCCGCCCGTCCGTCGCGCCGCCACGTCCGCCATGGTCGTCGGCAAAGGGTGCCGCGCGGTGCGTTAGGGGTTTAGGTTTGGGGTGCCTTGGGATGCGCGGGGCCGTGGGGAGCGCGTAGAGGTAGGTCGTCGCCGGGCGCAGGTCGCCGCCGGGCGAAACGGCGGTCAAAGCGGGGCGCCGCCGGGTCGGCCGCTGGGGGACCACCGGCCGGCTCGCCAACGCGGCACGGACGGGACTGGGGACGCTGCTAATGCGTGGGCGAGTCGGGGCGGTTTCGGCCCGAAGGCTGGTTTTCCTTTTTCTTTTGTTTTTCGTTTTTCTTCAAATGTGAATAGTGTCGCTTTTGTAATTTTCATAGAAATTTGAAAATAGCTCCTTAAATTCTGAAAATTTTTGTAGAAGCTTCTTATGAGTATATGAATCCATGAAAAATTTGAACTTTGATTTTGAGTAGTTCTTGCATGATTTAAAAATACAATCTTTAATTGAAAAATGCATCTTCCATGATTTTTAGAAAATAAAATATTTATGCAAAAATCATGAAAATTTATTTGGTACTGTTTTATGATGTGTCCTACTTGTATAAAAAGTTTGGAGTCGTTTTGAAATGTTTAAATTATTTTCTATCTTAAGCTCTATTATTTTTATGTGTTATATAAATTGTTTAGTGACTAATTACTTAGGTTTTTGTGTGACTTTTGGGTTGTCTTGTGAAACTTGGATCATACCACAATCAAGTGGTCCTTGAGAACTCCTTAGGCAATGGTGATGCTATCTCTTAAGAGTAGTTCAACAAGTTGGTTTTGTTGGGTTGCAACTTTATCGTGAAATAGAGTTATATTCTGTGTTTATCATTTCATGCATTCAACGAGCATCATGTTTATCATTCCATCATGCTAAAGCATGCATCCTCATCTACGTGTAGAATATACGAGAGTGAGATGGTTCATGATGGTCGAACTTCGAAGAAGATTCATTCAACCGAGGTGTCGGTGTCGGTTTGGCGTTGGCAATCCAACTTCGAATCGACTTTCCTCGCAATACAGGCAAGCCCCGGAGCATAAACCCTTCTCTTTTTTATAAATATTTTATTCACCTTAAGTCTAGTGCAATGTGCATTAAGTTAGTAGGAATTGGTTGATACCGTTCTTTGCATAATTACCTTGATCTACGTTATTCGAGTTTATCCCACTAGTATGTGTAGGTCGATCTCTTATGCTTAGTAATGCCTAGACTTCGGTAGAAGTCGAGTGATGGTTTCATCATTCGCGAGATATAGGTTTTATCTTTGTTCCTCCCGGCTTTGGAAAAAGAGAACACCCACGATGGTGGTTCATGAGAATAAATATGGTAGTGATGAATTTGAGATCGGACGGGCGTAGGTTGAAAGCGGGCGGGATACCTAGCGTGCTTGTCCCGTGTTGGTCGTTTAAGGACCGTCCCGTTGTTTGGATTGTTAAGTTCGGGACTTTTTGAACGCATGTTGCTTTGAGGCCGTTTGGGTCAATGGGCGCGTCGACCGCGATCACCCGGTGTCGACGAAACTAATGGCCACATGCCCGGTAAGCCCGATCTCGGGGTGTGCCAAATCGGGAACGGACAACCGCAAGAGACCGGGAGTGGAGAGATGGCGGGGTAGCATGTACCCATCCCATTGGTCAAACGTCATTAGGGACGGGGTAGGGAGGTGGAGTAATCGCGTGCTCTCGGGTGGCGATGGACCCAAATTCCGTTTTGGACTAACGAGTGAGGGTTGATATATGCAAGCTTAAGTGCTACATATGTCGTGTGGTTAGGGATCCCAATTTGGGTATTAATCGATTCGCGGATCGCCGTTGCTTTCGGTTATGGAGACCCGTTCTTACGCCCATTCATCGTAGTAATTGAAGAAACAAGGTTACTCATGGTTATGCAAGGAAAAGAGATGCGAGATAAGTTGAGATGTGTTGCTTAAAAAGTGTTTGAGATAGAACAGTGCAAATCTAGCTTTATTTATGCTCCAATAAAATTTATGCTAAAGATATTGAAAGTAAGGATCCACTTGTAGTAAGCTTTTACGCAAACTTCTCTTTTCTAGCTCTACTTCCCTTAAGCCAAACATATCCTTGGAGTCTTTTCTTTTTGTCGGGTAAGTCTTGCGGAGTACATTGTGTACTCAGGGTTTGTTAACCCTTGTTGCAGGTGCTGACTCTTGCTGCTAACCAAGGTTGTGTCGGTGGGCTCGACATGATCTAGTTATCCCTTATAGTTCCTCGAGCCAGTAAATTAAGTTAAGTTTACTCAAATGTAACTTACTCACAATTGTAAAATTTATGTTATTATTCTTCCGCACTCTGATCTATATTTTTGTAACAAATGTTGTAATGTTGTAGCTACTCCTTTGTTGATCCTGGTATGAGTGGTGTAATCGGGTTTTCGATGACACCCGACAAAGCTTCTTAAGTTATTGGGTGCATCCGCACGGTGCCGAGGTCTTTGGGACAAAGAAAAAGTGTGGGCCCGAGAATTAGGAGGTTACGTCACATGCGCACCCAGGGCCAATCTTGTGGGATTTCGAGGGGCTACGCATGGCTGCATCCTCGTGGCCGCCGCATCGTGCGGATCGGGCGTCGGTTCGCCAACGCCGCCGCTGGAGCCGCCGCTCTCGGGGCACTTCCTCAGGACAAGTGTGCCGGGGGCCGGACTCTTTGAGCGCCTCCCGAGTCCTACGCCCGGCGTGTTCGCAGCCCGTGGGGCTGCCACCCGTGCGCCCTGTGATCGCCGGATTCACTTGAAGCCGGGCACCGAGGCCATCGCCAGGCGCCCGTACCCCGCTACCCGCACTTTCGGAAAGACAATTTGGAGCGTCGGTGCGAGTCCATGCTGCGCCAAAGGCGTCATCGGGGAGAGCACCTCGCCGGTTCTCGGCGCCCGGGGCCTACTGGTCAAGAAGGCCGACGAGACATGGCGCTTTTGCGTGGATTACCGGTCCCTCAACACGGCCACCGTCAAGGACAAATTTCCTATCCCTGTGGTCGAGGGAGCACGGACGAGCTCCATGGCGCCAAGTTCTTTACAAAGTTGGACCTCCGCTCCGGGTATCATCAGTGCGTGTTGTTCCCGCAGATGTGGAGAAAACGGCGTTCCGCGACGCACCATGGCCACTTCGAGTTCCCTGGTCATGCCGTTCGGTTTGTCCAACGCGCCATCGGCGTTCCAGCGCTCATGAACCTCGTCCTCAAGCGGTTCTGTAAGTGCAATCAAGCTCTAAGTGGGCTTTGGCGTTGATGACCACCGAATTAGGGGACTAATGAGATTTACGAAGATGACATGCGAGGGATTAAAATATGGAGTTGATGTACAGGTCCAAAGGCACCATTTAAGCTAGATGGCGGTGTTTCGATTCAAGGCGTTTAAATTATTTTATATTTTGAATCTTGAGTTTAGGAAATGCCGTGCTATCAAGAGGGATCCTAGGATTCTCGGGGCACTGTGGACCAAATGCTCTAAACATCCAATCCGGACACAAACACAACTCCAAAACTGACCCGGCCAAGACTTTCACATGCTTTTCACCCTTCTGGCATCGGGTTGGCGCTGGCGATGCGCAAAGAATGGTGCGGCGATGCGCGCGCCTACGCTGCGGCGATGCGGCGTAACAGAAGGCTTGGCGGTGCCACACTTAAATCCTACCGTTGGGGACTGTGGGGTATAAATACCCATTCTACCCCTCCCACAGCGGTAACCTAGCTCACTCCTTCTTCTTCCTCGCGACGAACGGCCCGGGAGCACCTTTTTGCTCTCTCTCTCCTCCATTGAAGTTGCTTAAGCTCCCCACTCAATCTCTCACTTCCCACCGGGGATTCTTGAGGGAAAAGGCAGCAAACTTCGATTGGAGACCGGATCTGACTTCCCCCACTCAAAAGAGCATTTGGTTCACGTTTGGTGGAACCCTAGGGTTCTTTACTCTTGGAGCTTGCTCCTAGACGGCTAGGCGTCGCCCTTGAGCTTGCCTCCTTCGTGTGGCAGCCTTGGGAGGTTTGTAACCTCACTCAACATGCAATACATTACCGCATCTCTAGGGTTAACTCCCTAGACTTGTGAGCGAGGGGAAAAAGCAAGCCGGTGGGCAAGCTAAGCCTTGTGTGGCAACCTCAACAACGTGGGCGTAACCCGGCTGTGTGTGGCGCGGTGAACCACGGGTCAAATCTCTGTGTCACTTGTCCCTTTACTCTTTGTTGCATATTTTGTCTTGTGAAAGGGCTTGACCCGATCTACCTTGTTGGAAGGTTTCTATCATATTTGCTGTCCTCTGCGGAAGTACTTGTGTGCGGGAAGGAGTGTGAACCACGAGCCTTGAGTTCACGGCTCTCGGATCCACCTCGAGTCACTTACGTGAGGCGACACGCGGCGGTGCCGCGAGTGGACGCGGCAGTGCCGCGCCCTCCTGCCAGAGAGAAGTGGTTTCTCTGTCTCTGTCAGTTTCTATTCGTTTTCTGGCGGCGGTAGCCTTTCTACGCGCGGTGCCGCGCATATCTATCTTGACGGGGTGGTTAAGTTTTAACAGTCGATTTTCAGGGGTTAAGCCTATTCATCCCCCTCTAGGCTTCCATCGATCCTACAAGTGGTATCGGAGCAAGGATACTTCATATACGCTTCACCGCGTGAAGTATGGAGGCGTAGGAGGGATCTAACAGAGGCAACAAGTCCACCATCCTAGCAGAGGATGTGGAAGCGGCGGCCGAAGCTTTCTCTCGATACGGCCAGCGAGAGCACCATCAAGGGTGATGCTACCGACCATGAGAGAAAAGCCGCAAGGGAAGCAAGGCGAAATGCAAGAAAACAAGAGCAAGAGAGGAAGAAGCTTGAAGAGCAAGCTAGTGAGAGGCTTGCCGAGAAGCTTCAAAGAAAAGATCAAAGAAGGTTGATTCATGAGGCAAGAGTCGCTAGAAGGGCAAGCAAGAGAGAAGAAAAAAAGGCAAGAAGAAGAAGCGGAGTCAAGTGAGCTCTCAAGTAGCTCCGAAGATGGAGATGATGACATCTCCTACAACAAGAACAAGAAGAAGAACAAGGGAAAGAAGAAAGATGAGAGCGTCAACAACAACAAGTTTGTTTGCCATATCCTTCAACTATTCTTCTTATTTGACTAACAGCGATAAAAAGTCCTTCATCAATGTGCCGCGGGGGGAAAGTTGCCCGTTTCGATGGGACCAACTATGCCAAGTGGAAGCACTTGATGAGAGCCTATCTTAGCGCCCTTCACCCCTGGCCTTTGGGAGGTTATGTGCAAGTGGATTCCAGCCACGGTGAACCCCAAGGAACCAACAAATGATGAGCTAGCGAGCCCACATAAATGGTCAAGCCACAAGCATTCTTCTAAGTTCTCTTGAAGGCAATGACTACAATAGAGTGATGAATGTCAATGAAGCAAAGAAGATTTGGGACACTCTAGTACTTGCACATGAGGGTGTTGACAAAGTAAGGAAGGCCAAGATTGACTTGTTGAAGGCCAAGCTCAACCGGTTTGTGATCCTTGAGGGAGAAGGGGCCCAAGAAATGTTTGACCGGTTGATGGTGCTAGTTGGCAAGATAAGAGGATTTGGAGATGAGGATCTAGATGACCACACCGTTGTCAAGATTATGCTTGAGGCATACACACCTAGGAATGACATAGTGGTCACCTTGATTCGTGACAAGAAGAAGTTTGAGCACTTCACTCCAAATGATGTGCTTGGTAGGCTGCTCACCTATGACATGCAAAGAGAGGAGGCAAATGAAAGAAGAAAGCTTGGAGAGTTGCAAGCAAAGCTTGAGGGAGTCAAGATCAAGGAAGTGGCTCTCAAGGCAACCAAGACAAGCAAGCCAAGCTCTTCCAACAAAGTCAAGGGCAGCAAACAAGCAACTACAAGTCAAGACAAAGAAATGAAGAAAATGCAAGAACACATCGATGCTACCTCTTCCTCAAGTGATGATGAAGATGATGGGGCTGAATACAAGAAGATTGATGATATGGCCCTATTCATGAAGAAGTATGGGAAGGGGATGAAAGCAAATGGATGGAAGATGGTGCAACGAAGATTCCCAAACAAGAAGAAGAGAACATGCTTCAATTGTGGTAGCACCGAGCATTTTATGGCCGATTGTCCTCATGAGAACAAGAACAACAAGTACAAGAAGGACAATGGCAAAGACAAGAGGCAAGACTATAAGAGAAAGGGAAGAAACATGGGTGAAGCTCACATTGGCCATGAGTGGGACTCAACCAAAGAGACAAGTGAAGAGGAAGTCCATGTTGCAACATTTGCTATGCAAGAAACCTCTACACCCAAGCTCTTCAACAACATGACCGATGATGAAGATGAGAACGATGACTCCACTCATGTTTGTCTCATGGCCAAGCATGAGAAGGTAAAATCCAAACCCAAGTCTTCTCCTTCTCTTAGTGATGAATCTAGTGATCTTAGTGAAGGTTCTAGTGAAGATGAATCTAGTGATGATGAAGAGTATGCAAGACTTACAAAGAACCTAGATCCAAAGACTAGAAACTTTCTAGCTCAACTAATGGCGGATTTAGAGAGTACCCAAGCGGAGTTAGCAACTAGAGATAGTCAACTTGATAGACTTGAAAAACTCTATGTTGATAACAAGGATGCTCTTGTAGCTGAGAAAAGTGAGGTGGCTTCCTTGCAAAAGAGCCTAGCTAATGAGCAAGGAAACCATGCTCTTACTAAGAAGGCTATGGTTACCCTAAATGGGAAATATTGTGACTTGCAAGACAAGCACAAAAGGCTTGAAAATGAACATAGCATTCTTAGTGAGAGCAACTCACATCTCCTAGCCACAAAGGTTACCTCTACTCCCTCCACTAGTCAAGGTTGTGGAAGATGTCACAATGTTGATATGGAAGCATATGCCACCAACCTTGTCAACATGAAAGCAATGGAGAAAGAGATCACTAGGCTCACTTTGCCTTAGTGAAGGAAAGTGAAAACAAGCAAAGCAACAGTGAGCAACAAGGTTGAGGCTCCAAAGAAGCCCAACTACATTGATGGGAGAAATCCAAGAATCAAGTATGGACTTGGACACAAACATGGAAACAAAACCAATGGTCGAAAAGATGATCAATGGTGTTGAATGTGTCAAGTTCTTGAGCAAAGGCAATGAGAGGTACAGAGAGACCGCACACGAAAGCGCTGGACACAAGCCAACCCGAGCTGCACCGACGATTGCCACACGCGGCAGTGCGTTGAGGACGGCTTTGTGTGCAGCGCCCCCAAGAAAAGGGAAGGTCACCTACACCGCCTCAGCTCGAGAATAGACCCAAGAAGACTGTCCAAAAGACCGTGAAGAAGGTCCGTGAAGTCGAGAATATTGTCCGAAATTTGTTCCTAAGGGTCACTCCTATCAAGCAAAGACAAAAGCAAATAAGTTGGACACCAATCCTTGCTTTGAAGTGAAGGCAAACAAAGGCAAGGGGAGGTGTTTGCAAAGTACTTGGGCAATGACAGAAAACCTTACAAGCAATACCTCTATTTGGGTTCCCAAAGTTCTTGTGACAAAGGTAAAAGGTCCCAAGAATCTTAGGGGACCTAAACTTGTGAACTAAACTTGTTTTGCGAGGCATACTCCTCGGTGGGTCAAGTTGGGTGTTTGACAAATGGCCGTACAAATCATATGACCAGGAGAAAGGAGTATGTTCACATCATATTCCCAAACCAATGACAACCGAAACAACATAAGGTTTGGAAATGATGATGTGAGAAGTGTGATTGGTCTTGGTAAGGTTGCTATCACCTCGAGCATGACATCTCTCGATGTCTTGCATGTAGATTCGTTGGGATACAATTTCTTTGTCGGTTTCACAACTTTATGAGAAAGGCTACAATTGTCTCTTTACGGAGGTTGGTGTGGAAGTCTTTCGCGGGAAGGATTCCTCTGTTGTCTTTACAGGCAAACTCAAGAATAAGCTCTACTTAGTTGATTTCAACAAAAGTGAAGCTAAGCTTGAGACCCGTCTAATGGCAAAATCTAGCATGGGCTGGTTATGGCATCGCCGTCTAGCACATGTTGGCATGAGGAACTTGGCCAAACTGCAGAAAAAGACAACCACATTATTGGGCTAACAAATGTTGATTTTGAAAAAGACAGGATTTGTGGACCTTGCCAAGCCGGAAAGCAAGTAGGTGCACCTCACCCACCAAAGAGCGTGATGACCTTTGCGCCAACCATTGGAGTTGATACACATGGATCTCTTTGGACCTAGGTGGCCTACCTTAGCATCGGGGGTAACAAATATGGACTTGTTATTGTTGATGATTACTCCCGCTTCACTTGGGTTTTCTTTGTCTTTGATAAGTGTCGGGGTACAAGAGAAGGTGAGAACCTTCATCAAGAGGGCACAAAGAGAATTCGATCTTCTGTCAAGAGGATAAGAAGTGATAATGGAACCGAATTCAAGAACACCCAAGTTGAAGAGTATCTTGATGAAGAGTATCTTGATGAAGAGGGCATCAAGCATGAGTTTTCAACCGCATATACCCCTCAACAAAATGGTGTAGTAGAGAGGAAGAACCGTACACTCATAGAGATGGCAAGGACAATGCTTGACGAGTACAAGACTTCGACATCTTTTGGTGTGAAGCAATCAACACCGCATGTCATGCCATCAACCGCCTCTACTTACACAAGAAACTCAAGAAGACTTCATATGAGCTCTTAATAGGTAACAAGCCTAAGGTGTCATACTTTAGGGTGTTTGGGTGCAAGTGTTTCATTCGAACAAAAAGGCCCCGAACCTCTAAGTTTGCACGTAAAGTTGATGAAGGTTTTCTTCTTGGTTACGGATCAAATGAGCATGCTTATCGTGTTTTCAATCAAACCGTGGGTAGGGTTGAAATCACGGTAGACGTGACATTTGATGAATCTGGATGGCTCTCAAGTAGAGCAAGTTGATCAAAGTGTTGTAGGAAAGGAGGATCCACCTTGTGAGGCAATCAAGCAATTGGCTATCGGTGACATAAGGCCTTAAGAGGATCAAGCTAATGAAGAGGAGGATCCACCGGTTGTTGCCGCACAAGATTCGCCGACGTACTCAAAGATCAAGTGCAGCACACACCGCCGGAAGTGTCCGGCGTGGCAAGCAGCCGCACTAACGCGGCGGTGCGGCGCCACCTACCTCGACAATGACCGATCCACCCGCATCACTGTTCAACCACTTGATCTTGCTCCAATCCTTGAAGCCGATGATGATTATGATGAAGATCAAGAAGAACAAGCAAAAGGAGTTGATCACCCACGACTCACGACAAATCATTCAACGGGATCACCCCGTTGACAACATCCTTGGGAGTCTTCGAAAGGGAGTTACAACTCGATCTCATTTAGCTGCTTTCTGCCAACATTTCTCTTTTGTTTCCTCTTTGGAACCGCAGAAAGTGGACGATGCTCTCAAGGATGCCGATTGGGTGTTGGCCATGCAAGAAGAGCTCAACAACTTCAAAAGGAATGAAGTTTGGGAGTTGATGGAAAGACCCAAGACGAACATCATTGGCACCAAGTGGGTCTTCCGCAATAAGCAAGATGAAGATGGGTTGGTGACAAGAAACAAGGCAAGATTGGTTGCTCAAGGCTTCACTCAAGTAGAGGGCTTGGACTTCGATGAGACCTATGCACCAGTGGCAAGACTAGAAGCAATTCACATTCTTCTAGCCTTGGCTGCTCATCATGACTTCAAGCTGTACCAAATGGATGTCAAGAGTGCATTTCTCAATGGCCCACTGCAAGAGGAGGTCTATGTTGAGCAACCACCCGGTTTTGAAGACCCCAAGTTTCCCAACCACGTCTATAAGCTCCATAAGGCGCTCTATGGGCTTAAGCAAGCACCTAGAGCATGGTATGAATGCCTTAAGGATTTCTTGCTCAAGCAAGGCTTTGAAATAGGCAAAGCTGATCCTACTCTCTTCACTCACAAAGTTAGCAGTGACCTCTTTGTGTGCCAAATATATGTCGATGACATAATATTTGGTAGTACTAACAATGTGTATGTTGAGCAATTTAGTAGGACAATGACCAAGAGATTTGAGATGTCCATGATGGGTGAACTAAAGTACTTCCTCGGATTTCAAGTCAAGCAAATGAAGGAAGGGACATTTATATGCCAAACCAAGTACACCCATGACATGCTAAAGAAGTTTGATATGGCAAAGGCAAAGCCAATCAAAACTCCAATGCCAAGCAATGGACATCTTGATCTTGATGAGGAGGGTCCAGCCGTGGACATGAAGGTATATCGCTCCATGATTGGATCCTTGCTTTACCTTTGTGCATCTAGGCCAGACATAATGCTTAGTGTGTGTATGTGTGCTCGTTTCAAGCCAATCCTAAGAAGTGTCATGAGGTGGCTGTTAAGAGAATCTTGAGATACTTAGTACACACTCCTAACCTTGGCTTGTGGTATCCCAAGGGTTCCAAGTTCAATCTACTTGGCTATTCGGACTGCGACTATGCCGGTTGCAAAGTAGATAGAAAAAGCACTTGAGGGGACATGTCAATTCCTTGGACGGTCCTTAGTGTCTTGGAGCTCTAAGAAGCAAAATTGTGTAGCCCTTTCCACCGAGGCCGAGTATGTTGCGTACCGGTGCATCTTTGTGCTCAACTACTTTGGATGAAGCAAACCTTAAAAGATTACAGATGTTATTTCATAAAGATACCTCTTCTTTGTGACAACGAGAGTGCCATTAAACTCGCAAATAACCCGGTAGCACACTCTAGAACAAAACACATAGACATCCGTCATCACTTCTTGAGAGACCACGAACTAAAAGGAGATATCGCAATTCGCCATGTGAGCACCGAAAAGCAACTAGCCGATATCTTCACCAAGCCTCTCGATGAGTCAAGGTTTTGTGCTTTGCGTAGTGAGCTAAACATTCTCGATTCTCGTAACTTGGTTTGAATTCTAGCACACATGCAACTGTTTGAGACACTAGATCGACATAGGAAAAGTTTGTGAAAATATTTTTATTGTGTTTCAAAAGGATTTCAAATTCTAATCCGAAATTCAATGCCATTGTTACATCTTGATGATCCGTCCCTAGCAATGAATTTTGGTGTCTTTGTGATCAAGTTTGAGGAGAAATAAGTCTAAAGTGGCAATATATAGTCGGGACCGGCCCGGTTGGGGCGGCAATCTGCCATGAGTCCCGCAGCGATGCCCGCCTTTGTGCGGCGGTGCCGCGCCTAGGGCTTCCGGACACGATTACTGTCCGAACCGCTTTCGGGCCAAATTTTCCTCTTTCCTTTTCTACCCCCGGTCCGACAGGTTATCTCTCCTCTACGCCCGACTTCTCCCTCACGCGCCCACATCTCTTCTTCCTCGCGTGCGTGAAGCGCCGTCCCACCCAGCGCCCGTACCCGGCCGCCTCGTGGCCTTCCCAAGAAGTCTTGCGTCGCCGCCGCCCGCCGGACTTCTTCTTCGACTCCGGCCGGCTCTCGCTCCCTCTCCCGAGCGGCTTCTCTTCTCTTCCCTTCAATCAACGAGGTACTACCTAACCCTAGCCATGGAAGTTCTTGTCGATCTATGCTCGGTAGAAATTAGTCATGGATTCATGCTTTCTAGGAGTGTATGAGTCTTATTGAAGTAATCTAGACAGGTGAATACGTTGGATTTCGTGTTTCGATTATGTGTATGATTTAGAGGGAGAGCACGGCACTGCCGTCCCCAAAATAGAACTTGACAGTTCTTAACTGATTCAATCAGTAAATATCCCTCAAATCATAAACCTAATGGAGATGGGAAGGAAATCGAGTTCATTTATCGAGGAAATCCTCACTTTGACTCATACCTAAAATATCTATCCATGGACAAATTCTGCACATATTCTGTTTTAGACTATGAAATTGTGATAGAAATGCAAATTGTGTTAAATGGATGCATGAGAAACATTTTGGTAGGAGAGAATTGATGCTCTGAGCAAGGGGGAGCGGCGCGTGCCGCAGCGCAAAGTCGCAGCGTCGTGCTTGCTTGCGCGGTGCGTGTCTTCTCTAGACGGCGATTACTTGTGCCCCGTGTTTTACTGCGGACGCTTGCTTTGCGAGAACATCATTTTTCTTCTCCTTAATGTTTCTCCTACATATGTTTGACCATTTTATACTCTATCTAATACAGTTTCTTAACAAAACCCTATCCTATGCATAGATGGATTCTGGAGGTGATCCCCATGGCAAGAGGAAGCAGAGGGTCAAGGTGATTGACAAAAGGGGCAGAGGTAGGAAAAATCTGAACAGAGCTGGTGGTAGTGAGGCAGCTCACCTCACTGAGGAGCAGCAGCAGCAGTATGGGTATACCATTATACCTACAGGAGAACAAGGCACTCCAGATCACCCAGCTGTGTTTGACAACAGCTACATGCAGCAGGTTGATGGTGTCTTTGAGATGACAGCTCCAGTCAATGATCCTCCCATCCCAGTAGTGAGCTACTTCAAGAAGCAAAGAGAAGTAGCAGATGCTAGAGCTATCAATGTCTATGCAGATGAGCAGACAGAGGGGATAGATGAGAGGTTTTGGGCTGCATTCCACTCCAACTTCTATCTGACAGTTCTCCTCCACTCCAACAGGAGCAAGATCACCACCATGCACTACATAGACTTTGACAGATTGGCAGAGAAGGAGGAGGATGCCTTCAATGAGGCAATAGAGGCTTGTGAGAAGTTTGAGCTGACTGACATCATGTCTTTCAAGCATGATTGGAATGAGGAGATTCTCAGTCAGTTTCATGCTACCTACTACTGGGATAGACCCTCTGACACTATTCACTAGATGACTGACAGGAGGCACTACAGAGTGGACTTTGTGACATTCTGTCAGATACTTGGCTTTGAGGCTGATCACAGAGAGTACACTGACATTCATGAGATTGACCCTATTGATGCCAAGGCTATCAGGGACTGCTGGGCTGATACTACACTTCTTGGAAGAAGGAAGGGGTTGAAAGACTTCTTCTATGTGATGAACAATCTCTGCAGGTGCACTATTGATCCCAAGGATGGGGCAAGCATCGAGACATCAATGGCTATGCTAGGAACTTATCGGCTCATTTCAGGAATGATGAAACTTTCAATGTTGGAAAGTTCATCCGAGGCAGCCTAGCCAATGCTATGGATGATGCTAGGAGGAATACGCCTTATGCTCCCTACCTCATATTTATGATTGAGAGGGTTTTTCGGGAACATTTATCCCAAGGACTGTTTCCACACAGTCTACAACATCGAAAAGACCCATGGCTTGGAGGGAGGGAAGACTAGTGGCAGAGCCGCACCCTCGCCGGGGAGGCACCTCAGCTGGCAGAGAAGATCTGGATGAGCCCTCCAGCTCTAGGCCCAGGAGGCACAGCAAGTCTAGATCCAAGTTGAGGAAGTGGATCAAGGCCATATTTGGGCATTGCACCTACGCATCTCAGCAGACTTATGAGTTGCGCAGGGAGGTGAGACAGGCATTCAAAAGTGTCAGGGAGAAGCAAGGACTCCCAGTTCCTCCTTCCATCCCTAGACCACCTCAGTATGACCTTCCAGAGCTCTCAGCCACTAGCAGCTCGGACTAGGATTTGTCGATATGCTTGGCTCCATTTCACAGCAGGTTCCAGCTCGACGCTCTACTCGCCGCTCTGCTCAGGCCAGTGCTACTATCTCTGAGGAGGGCGAGGACACCGCTTCCAGCAGCAAGGACGATAGTGAGGAGTGACTCCGCTCTCTTCTTCTCTTTTCTATGATCTTTTTGGTGTTTGACGCCAAAGGGGGAGAAAATTAGAAGAAATGAGAGGGGTCAAACTTTTTCGACGCCCTGGAGTTGGTTTGAGATTGATGCAAAGCAGCTAGTTCTTGAGTTTAGATCCTTTGAGAGTAGTTTCTTAGGTGTGAGTTTGAGAGAAACTCTATTTTATGTAATAATGCCACCTATGACTTGTTATTTTCGGATTTGATCGTTTGGATGCTTAAACTCTGTTTTATATCCTGCTGCCTGTTTAGATTGTTTTTCTTGTCATATATGCTGTGGTGTTCTCTCTATTTGTCCTGCTCTGTTTTTCGATTGACGCGGCAAAGTACCGGGCGCTGGCAAAGGCACAAGACATCGCGCAAGTGCACAAACACCCTTGTTGTGCTCTGTTCATTTCACTGCCTTATGCATCACGGATGTATCTATATGGCACTTCACCGAGCACCCCACAGTAACCATGGATGTAGGGGGAGGTTTCGCACCTTTTCTAAATGTATGACTTGACCTTCATGTCAAAACGAGAATTCAAATCTCATCCACACATTTAGGGGGAGGCCTCACTACGCCTAAATATGTGAACATTGACTTCTTATGTCAATATTGAGAATTCAAAACTCACTCACATATTTAGGGGGAGGTTCCTACATCCTTGGTCTTCGTAATCTAAGTTTGACTTTACATCTTATGTAAGCTCTAATTTGGTTGTCATCAATCACCAAAAAGGGGAGATCGTAAGTGCAATCAAGCTCTAAGTGGGCTTTGGCGTTGATGACCACCGAATTAGGGGACTAATGAGATTTACGAAGATGACATGCGAGGATTAAAATATGGAGTTGATGTATGTGTCCAAAGGCACCATTTAAGCTAGATGGCGGGTGTTTCCGATTCAAGGCGTTTAAATTATTTTATATTTTAAATCTTGAGTTTAGGAAATGCCGTACTATCAAGAGGGATCCTAGGATTCTCGGGTACTGTGGACCAAATGCTCTAAACATCCAATCCGCACACAAACACAACTCCAAAACTGACCAGCCAAAGACTTTCACATGCTTTTCACCCTTCGCAGTTGGGGTTAGTTGGCGCTAGCGCCCTAGCGTTAGAGCATGCCGGCAGAACGCAAGACCGCCACACTTAAATCCTACCATTGGGACGTGGGGTATAAATACCCATTCTACGCGGCACCGCCACACTTAAATCCTACCATTGGGACTGTGGGGTATAAATACCCATTCTACCCCTCCCACAACGGTAACCAAGCCGGTCCAAGGGCTGCTTCATCACAACGTCCGTCCACTACCTTGGCTATGTCGTCATCGCAGCAGGTGTGGCCAGTGGACACCGCCAAGATTGCAGTAGCCCAGTCCGGGGCCACTGACCGCGCTCCGTTCGTGGCCTCCGCAGCTTCCTGGACTCGCCGGTACTACCGGTGTGGTTTATATAAGATTACGGCACCATCGCGGCTCCGCTGACCCAGCTCTTGCGCAAGGAGGGCTTCCGATGGTCCAAGGCCGTGGACACGGCGTTCTCATCCCTCAAGGCAGCCCATTGCTTTCGGCGCCGGTTCCACTTGCCGGACTTCAGCGCGCCGTTCATCGCCGACTGTGATGCTTCCGGGCGGGCTTTGGGGCGTGTGCTGCACCAAGACGCCGGGCCCTTTGCCTTCTTCACCGGTCATGCTTTTAAAGATTTCGGCACCTCAAGGTCGCGGCCTACGAAAGGGAGCTGATCGGCCTCGTCCAAGCAGTCCGATATTGGCGGCCTTACCTCTCGGGCGCGTGCTTCGTCGTCGCGCAGACCGATCACTTCGCCCTCAAATATATGCTCGACCAAATGTCAGTCCACAATTCCACAACACCACTGGGTAAGCAAGTCGCTTTGGGTATGATTTCAGGATTGAATTCGCTCGGCAAGTCGAACGTGGTGGCGACGCTGTCGGCAGCGCCGATGGCGACACGCCCCTCTTGGTTGATGTCGCAGGGCTGTTCCGGTGGTCATGGGCGCCATCTCGATGTCTGCGTTCAGCCTCTTCGACGACATCCGCCGGGAGCTCGAAGAAGATGCAGCGCTGCGCCCGCACGACGCCAGCCAGCGGGCCAGCTCACGGCGACGCCGGGCAGCTCCACGATGGCTCGCTGCTTCCACAACGGCAAGGTTCGTGTTCTCATCGCCCGGAGCACCTTGAGGCGGTCCTCAGCCTTGCTCATACTGGAGGCCATGAAGGCATTCAAAAGACGCTGCAGCGCCTCCGCAGCCAGTTCTACGTCGAGCACGACCGTCGGTTGGTCGGCGACTTCGTCCGCTCGTGTGCCACATGTCGGTGCCAACAAGACACGCCACGCCGCATCCGGCCGGGCTGCTCCGCCCCTACCCGTTCCGTCGCGCGTCTTGGCGGACATCTCTCTCGACTTCATCGAGGCGCTCCCCAAGGTCCATGGGAAGAGCGTGCTTCTCACGATGGTGGACAGGTTCTCGAAGTACGCTCACTTCATTCCCTTGGGCCACCCATACACTGCGTCGTCCGTGGCCCGGGCCTTCTTCCACGACATCGTCCGCCTCCATGGTTTCCCGGAGTCCATCGTCAGTGATCGTGACCCGGTGTTCACCGGCAACATCTGGCGCGACCTCTTCCGTCACGCCGGGGTCCAGCTCCGCATGAGCACGGCGTTCCACCCCCAAACGGATGGCCAGTCTGAGGCGGTGAACAAGACGATCGCGATGTACCTCCGGTGCCTCACCGGTGATCGCCCGCGGGACTGGCTGGATTGGCTTCCGTGGGCTGAGTTCTGCTATAACACGGCGTACCACACGGCACTCCAAACGACCCCCTTCCGTCGTCGTCTATGGGTGGGCGCCGCCGACTTGCTGCCCTATATGTTCCCCGCACGGCAAGAACAGAGGCGATTGGACGCTATGTCGGCCAATTGGGATGAATTTCTGGAGGAGGTACGTGCTCGGCTCTTGCAGGCCCAGGAGCATGCTCGCAGGTTCTATGATGCTCACCACCGTGCCACGAGTTTGCCGTCGGACCTGGTACTGCTCCGCCTCCTTCATCGCCACACGCAGTCCCTGGTTCCCGGTGGCCGTGGCAAGCTGGGGCCAAAGTATGCTGGTCCCTTTCAGGTGCTTGAACGCATTGGTGAGGTGGCGTATCGGCTTCGTCTTCCCGAGGGTGCTCGCATACATGATGTCTTCCACGTCGGGGTTCTCAAGCCCTTCCGTGGCCCTCCGCCGCCGACCGACCGGTCTTTGCCCCTCTCCCGGCATGGCCGGGCTTTACAAAGCAACCCGGCTCGCGTCCCCTGCGTTCCCGCCTATGCAGGGGCCCCGCACGTCCTCGTCGAGTGGACCGGCATGCCACTCTCTGAAGCTTCGTGGGAGCCGGTGCCAGCATTTCGTGAAGCCTATCCCTCCTTCCAGCTCGAGGACGAGCTGTTTCCCGAGGGAGGGAGAGATGTTATGTGCGGGTGTAAGGTCCTAGATGGCTAGAGGGGGGTGAATAGCCTATAAAATTTTCTACAAGCTCACTTAAACAAACCGGTTAGAATAAAAAACCGGCAAAAAAGCGGTTTGCACTAGCTCTAATGGTCAAGCAAGCCTTCTAGTGACAAGACTAAATATTTCTATGATCTCTAGAGCACACAAAGTCTATGTCACTACTCTAGCTAATGAGCAATCCTAATATGGTCCTTATGCTAGCAAGAACAACCTACACAAGCAAATGCTAGCTCTCTACACAAAGTAAACTAGGAAGGTAAATGCAAGGGAACAAGCAAGATATACCGACGTGTAGAGGAATGAACCAATCACCGAGGATGGAGATGAACTATCAATCACTCGAAGGTGATGATCCACAAGCGTTTAAGACAACGAACAAGTCGATTTGTTCACCCGAGTTCACTTGTACACCGACAAGCTAGTCTCGGTTGTGCCGACCAACACAAGGATGGTGTTTGAGCTAGGCGGTGCCCTTGCTAGCCTCAACACACCACTCAACAAGTGTGGTACCCAAGACACGAGCAATGTATTCCTTGCACTTTATCTTCCCGACGAGGAGTGCGTAATCCTCTCACAAACCAACCGGAGGTGGCCAAGAAACAATCACCTCTTCTTGCCAACGCCTCCACCACTTCACCAAGCCGGCTAGGAGCGGTGCCTCCAAGAGTAACGGGAAATCCACCGTCACAACACGATCCCCAAGTGCCTCTAGATGCAAGAACTCGATGCAATGCACTAGGATCAACTCTTCTCTCAAGAATGAAGCTCAAATCAAGAGTGAGAGAGGAGGGAGGCTTGCTTGCTTGCTCAAAGGTGTTAGGAGTGATTCAAATGACCAAGAGAGAGAGCAAGAGGCAGCCAAGGGGGTATAAATACCCCACACCACGAAATGTGGCCGTTTGGGAGGAAACTCACTACGTTTCGCCGGCCCGGGCCGACCGACCGGACTCACCAGTGAGTCCCGGCCGGTGGATCCCGGCCACAACCGACAACCCCGAACAGTGGCTCGGACCCGGCCGGACCGGGTCCGGCCCAAGGTCCGATCGATGGTTCCCGATCAAGACCGGAAGCATCCGGGCCGGTGCGTCCGATCGCCCTCGGCCGAAAGTCCCAAAACATGCTTCTGCCAGACGCACTCACCGGTGCGTCCGGTCGCACTTGACAAGTGCCACTTGTGCTTCTTCTATCAACCTTGCATCCCCCATAGTCGGAGTCCGAATATCCAATAAGTTCAAAGTTTGACCCCTTGGGATACCATAGCCCAACATTTTGTGTGTGCTTCAAGTACCTCAATATCCTCTTTGATGCGGTGAGGTGACTTTCTCTAAGTGATGATTGAAATCTTGCACACTTGCCCACACTAAACATCACATCGGGCCTAGAAGCGGTCACATAGAGTAAGCTTCCAATCAATGACCTATAGTACCTTTGATCAACCATATTGCCACTTTCATCATTGTCCAATGATCCATTGGTACCCATCGGTGTGTTGATGCCCTTGGCATCTTGCAATCCAAACCTCTTGACCATGTCTCTAATGTATTTCCCTTGACTAATGAAGGTGCCATTCTTCATTTGCTTGATTTGAAGACCAAGGAAATATGTAAGCTCTCCAAGCATAGACATCTCAAACTCTTTTTGCCATCATCTTGGCAAACTTTTCACAATACTCTTGATTTGTTGATCCAAATATGATATCATCAACATATATTTGCATGACAAATAAATCCTTTCCAATCTTCTTGGTGAATAGAGTAGTATCAACTTTGCCCATCTTGAAGCCTTTCTTGAGTAAGAAGTCTCTCAACCTCTCATACCATGCTCTAGGTGCTTGCTTCAACCCATACAATGCCTTGTTCAACTTGTACACATGGTTGGGATGATGGTAATCTTCAAAACCAGGGCGGTTGCTCAACATACACTAGCTCATTGATAAAGCCATTGAGATATGCACTCTTGACATCCATTTGATAGAGCTTGATGTTGTGTGCACATGCATAGGCCAATAGAATTCTAATTGCCTCTAATCTTGCAACCGAGCATATGTTTCACCAAAGTCAAGACCCTCTACTTGAGTGTAACCTTGTGCAACTAGTCTTGCTTTGTTTCTCACAACAATGCCATCTTCATCTTGCTTGTTCTTGAAAACCCATTTGGTGCCAATGACATTGTAGTCCTTTTGGTCTCTCTACCAATTCCCAAACCTTGTTTCTATCAAAGTTATTGAGCTCTTTTGCATTGCAATGACCCATTCTTCATCCTTCAAGGCATCACCAATCTTCTCGGGCTCCTCTTGTGATACAAATGCAAAGTGTTCACAAAAGGATGCTAGCCTTCCTCTAGTTTGCACTCCACTTGCAATGTCACCAACAATTTGATCAATTGGGTGATCTCTAGCAACACTTGAGCTTTGAAGTATTGGAGCTTGATTGCTTGAGGTTGGTGGATCACTTGTCGTTGCTTGAGATGATGTACTAGCTTGTTGTTGATCTTGAACTTGAGCACCACTAGCTTGAGTAATTTGCACTTCATCTTTGTCATCATCAACTTGAGTTGGCCTAATATCCCCAATGTCCATGCTTCTCATAGCATTGACCAATTGAGTTCCACTAACATCATTGAGGTTCTCATCTTCATCTTGGGACCCATTGGTTTCATCAAACTCAACATCATGGACTTCTTCTAGTACTCCACTTGAGTTGTTCCACACTCTATATGCTTTGCTTGTGGTGGAATAACCAAGTAGGAAACCTTCATCACACCTCTTGTCAAACTTGCCAAGTCTTGCACCTTTCTTCAATATGTAGCATTTGCACCCAAACACTCTAAAGTATGCAATGGTTGGCTTTCTTCCATTCAATAGCTCATAAGGTGTCTTGTTCATCATGGGATGGCAATACAACCTATTGATGTAGTGACATGCGGTGTTGATTGCTTCGCCCAAAATGATTGACTCACATTGTACTCACTAAGCATTGATCTTGCCATCTCAATGAGAGTCCTATTCTTCCTTTCAACTAGGCCATTTGACTCCGGTGTATACTTGGCCGAAAGTTGATGCATGATTCCATAGTCATCACATAGCTCATCAACTCTTGTGTTCTTGAACTCACTTCCATTGTCACTTCTCACTTTCTTCACTATGATATCAAACTCATTGTGCACCCTTTGAGAAAAGTTTTGAACAATGAATACACATCACTCTTGTCATTGAGAAAGAACACCCAAGTGAATCTTGTATAGTCATCCACAATCACAAAACCATACTTGTTGCCACCAATGCTTGTGTATGCGGTTGGGCCAAACAAGTCAATGTGGATCAAGTCAAATGCCTTGCATGTGCTCATGAAGCTCTTCTTTGGATGAGTATTGGCAACTTGCTTGCCGGCTTGACATGCACTACATAGCTTGTCCTTGTTAAAGTGAACATCCTTCAAGCCTCTAACTAGATCATGTTGAACTAACTTGTTGAGTTGCTTCATGCCAACATGACCAAGTCTTCTATGCCATAACCAACCCATGCTAGATTGAGATATCAAGCATGTGCTAATTTGAGTCTCACTTGCACCAAAATCAACAAGGTAGAGGTTGTCAAATCTAATTCCCTTAAAGATCAAGCTTGAATCTTTTGTGCTCACAATCTCAACATTGTCTTCACCAAAGATGCACTTATAACCAAGATCACAAATTTGTGCCACCGAAAGCAAATTGTACTTTAAGATATCAACTAGTGCCACATTTGATAGTGTCAAGTCATTGGTTATTGCAATCTTGCCTACACCTTGAATCTTGCCACTTTTGCTATCACCAAATGTAATAGGCTTGCCATTGTCTTGAGTTGAATCAATGGTGTTGAACTTCCTTGCATCACCGGTCATATGTTGAGTGCACCCACTATCAAGAATCCAATGGTTGCCCCCAATCTTGTAATTCACCTACAAGGAAATCAATAATATTTAGGTACCCATTTGCCTTTGGGTCCTTGGAGGTTAGCAACCAAAGCCTTTGGTACCCAAATTGCCTTCTTCTTTGGGCCAACAATGGGTGTACCAACAAACTTTGCCTTGACACCCTTCTCACCCTTGGTAAGCAAATAACAAGAATCAAAAGATATGCAATGCACTTTGCTTGATTTCTTGTTCATGTTCATTTTAGCACATTTTAGCTCTTGATGCCCCACTTGCTTGCATCTATTGCAATAGGACCCATTGCTCTTCACAAAGCTAGGCTTTGGAGTAGCAAATGCCTTTTTGCCCTTCTTGGGGACATAGCCTAAGCCTTCCTTGTTAAGGGAAACCGTTGGCTACCCAAGCACTTTAGCAAGCGGGCATCCCCACCATAAGCCTTCCTCAAGGAGTGGGTGAGCTCATCCACCTCTCTTTTGAGAGTCTCATTCTCAACCTTTAGTGATGAATCTAAAATTACTCCATCACTACTAGTAGAGCTTGAGTGGGTTGATGTGGATGTGGAAGGAATAGATGGTTCTTCAACATCAACCACAAAGGGTTCATCTATGATGTCACATGTTGAACCAACATCCTTCTTGATGATTGAGCAAGCTCTATCATTCTTCTCTAAGAGCAAGGCATGGGCTTTCTTAAGCCTAGTATGAGCTAGCTCCAATTCCCCATGGTCTTCCTTTAGACCCTCATGGGTGGCCTCTAGCTCACTAAAGTTTTGCTCAAGAGCTTTTACACTCTTTTGCAAAGCTTTGCATTCCTTGTCCTTAGTCTTAAGCATGATATGAGTTTGCTTAAGCATCTCTAAGAGGTCATCTCTAGTGGGTTCATCATCATCATCATCTTCACTATCACTATCATATTTTATCTCATTATCACTTAGTTCATCATGCTCATGCAATGATACCTTAGTGGCCTTAGCCATGAAGCATGAAGGTGATGAGCCGAAGAGGGATGACTTCTTGTGTTGGCCAATTGCACTCATGGCCTTGGGCTTCTCTTCCTCTTCATCGGATGAACCATCACTATCCCAAGAGCAAACAAATGCACCATCACTTTTCTTCTTGAATGTCATTGACTTGCTCTTCTTGTTGGTCTTGCCACCCTTGTTTGCCTTGTGCATCTCCTTCTCTTTCTTGATTGGGCAATCGGCAAGAACATGATAAGGGCTATCACACTCAAAGCATTTTCTTGGTTCTTCATTTCCCTTGGATGAATCATTTCTTCTCTTGGACCCTTGCCCAAACTTCTTATCCTTCAAGACTTTGTTGAAGTTTCTCACAAACATGGCAAACTCTTGATCAATCTCATCAAGATTGACCTCCTCATTGTCTTCCTCTTGAGCCTTGGACTTGCCCTTGGCCTTGGATGAGGTGGTGGCGGCCTTGAATGCCACAACCTTCTTGTTCTTGTCATCCTCCTTCTCAACTTCATCTTCCATGCCATCAACTTGCTCGTCGGTTAGCACCTCTCCAAGCAAGTCACTAGGTGTCATTGTGTCCAATGCACCTCTAAAGAGTATCTTCCTCAACATGGCAAATCTCTTAGGCAAGCACATCAAGAATTTGTGCCCAAAGTCTCGGTCTAGAGTCTTCACTCCCAATGCCTTGAGGTCATTCACAATCACTTGGAGCCTATGGAATGTCTGGTGTATGCTCTCATCTTTCTTCATCTTGAAATTCTCAAATTCGCTCTTGAGAACATACAACTTGGCACTCTTCACAACCTTAGTGCCCTCATAGGTCTCACATAGCTTCTCCCACACTTCACTTGCCTTCTCAAGGTCCTTGATCCCCTCAAACACCTTGACATCCATGCCATTGTACAATGTGTTCAATGCCATGGTGTTGCATTGCTTGTTTGACTTGTCGGTGGGAGTGAGATTGGTTGGATCAAGGATGACATAATCCTTTTCGGTGACCTCCCATACTTGGTCATTGATTGATCCCAAGTACATTCTCATGCATCTCTTCCAATAATCAAAATTCTTGACCCCATCAAAGAAAGGAGGCTTCCCCCCAATATGGTTGAACACTACACTAGCCATAGCTTCACACCAAGGTTGTTAAGCCTTCAAATATGGTGACCACGGCTTTGATACCACTTGTAAGGTCCTAGATGGCTAGAGGGGGGGGGGGTGAATAGCCTATAAAATTTTCTACAAGCTCACTTAAACAAACCGGTTAGAATAAAACACGGCGTAAAGCGGTTTGCACTAGCTCTAATGGTCAAGCAAGCCTTCTAGTGACAAGACTAAATATTTCTATGATCTCTAGAGCACACAAAGTCTATGTCACTACTCTAGCTAATGAGCAATCCTAATATGGTCCTTATGCTAGCAAGAACAACCTACACAAGCAAATGCTAGCTCTCTACACAAAGTAAACTAGGAAGGTAAATGCAAGGGAACAAGCAAGATATACCGACGTGTAGAGGAATGAACCAATCACCGGGATGGAGATGAACTATCAATCACTCGAGAAGGTGATGATCCACAAGCGAAGACAACGAATAAGTCGATTTGTTCACCGGAGTTCACTTGTACACCGACAAGCTAGTCTCCGGTTGTGCCGACCAACACAAGGATGGTGTTTAAGCTAGGCGGTGCCCTTGCTAGCCTCAACACACCACTCAACAAGTGTGGTACCCAAGACACGAGCAATGTATTCCTTGCACTTTGTCTTCCCGACGAGGAGTGCGTAATCCTCTCACAAACCAACTGGGAGGTGGCCAAGAAACAATCACCTCTTCTTGCCAACGCCTCCACCACTTCACCAAGCCGGCTAGGAGCGGTGCCTCCAAGAGTAACGGAAATCCACCGTCACAACACGATCCCCAAGTGCCTCTAGATGCAAGAACTCGATGCAATGCACTAGGATCAACTCTTCTCTCAAGAATGAAGCTCAAATCAAGAGTGAGAGAGGAGGGAGGCTTGCTTGCTTGCTCAAAGGTGTTAGGAGTGATTCAAATGACCAAGAGAGAGAGAGCAAGAGGCAGCCAAGGGGTATAAATACCCCACACCACGAAATGTGGCCGTTGGGAGGAAACCCACGGTTTTACGCAGCTGGCCGACGCGATCGACCGGACTCACCGGTGAGTCCGGTCGGTGGATCCGTCACAACCGACAACCCCCGAGCAAGTGGCTCGGACCCCGGCCGAACCCGGGTCCGGCCGCGGCGTCCGATCGATGGTTCCGATCAGCACGGAAGCATCCGGCCGGTGCGTCCGGCCGACCCTCGTCCCAAAAGTCCCAAAAACATGCTCTCGCGAGACGCGACTCACCGGGTGCGTCCGGCCGCACTGACTTGCTTCCGGCCGGTCGCGTCCGGTCCGACCTCGGCTGGAAACCCCGAAAAACCAGTTCTGTTTGACGCACCGACCCGGACTCACCAATGAGTCCGGTCGGTGGTTCCGTCATCGGTCCGGCCGGCCGGCGTCCGGTCAACGGAAGGCTGCGAGACCGTCGTTTCATCGCCGTTTTTTCTTTTTGCTCCAAACCGACTTCCGTCACTTGTTTCTTGTTGCCGACACGTCGAAGAACACCCCGACACCATGTGTTAGCATTTTTGAAACCATTTCCGACAAGGACGGAGTTAGCACTTTAGGTTAGAATGCATGCATATGAGACTTGAACCTAAAGGCACGTGAGGATCGATATGTACGAAAGTTTTTCCCTCTTTATAGTACGGCTTATCGATCCTATAATCACCCACACCCTCTATGGTGTCTTGGGTGTGAAAACAAAAGCCCTATGGTTATACCTTTGCCTTGGGGACTTTGTTCTCCGAACTCCACCGAGTTGCATGCTTGATCACCTTTTGGATCACCTCGATCCATCCTCCATGATCACTATGCACCAACTTCGGCACGCCCAATCTCCAATCATGTCACACACTTAGCATTGAGAGATTAGTCCTTAGGTGTCACTAATTAGCCAAAACCAAACAAGAGATCTTCAGCGGGCAAACATATAGGAGGAAGAGACGCCATGGAAGTGGCTAAGTCT
Organism: Hyparrhenia diplandra; assembly: GCA_015847255.1. NCBI lineage: Eukaryota > Viridiplantae > Streptophyta > Magnoliopsida > Poales > Poaceae > Hyparrhenia > Hyparrhenia diplandra. The sequence continues at coordinate 162,705 of JADLZK010010244.1, forward strand.
CGCTTTTGGGTCGAGTCGGACTTGGGTCTAGTTGGTTGAGTCTAGTTCGGTGGAGTCCTAGCAGATTGGATTAACCGGTTGAGATTGGTTAGTTCCTAGATATTTGGAGAGCTGTTAGCAAGGTTGTTAGAAGAGTTGGAATTGTAAACGCTATAAGAGTCTTGGTTAATGAAGAGAAGAGGCCAGCCTGGGATTGTGACATATTGTCACCCTTGGGCGCCTGGCGCTCCTATTCCCCGTCATCTATTGTCGCTCCTTCCTCTTCCCGATCACGGCTCCTTCTCGACGCCGCAACAGCAGCCCCGCGTCCCCTTCTCTCCTCCCTACTTCCTCAGGTCCAAAGCTCGGCGCCGTACCATTACCAATCTAAGCAATGCTGCAATAATTTCATGGAAGCACTAAACTACTTTAGAAAGAGCACCTCCTTCAGCAGTGAAAGTTGGCTGTCTACAAATTAATTTGTTCCTTCATCTTTTTTTACAATTGATGACTACATGATATAGAAACAGGGGATAAAATAGCAGGACCTACTTGAGAGCCCTAGTTCCAAAACAATCAGTAATCAATAACAAAAAGGAGCAGAGCAATTTAGTCCTAAATAAGGTTCAGACAGAAGATGAATGACTAGACAAAAAGGTAAAGATTGAGCAAACCTCCTGCTCGAGCTCGGCGACTCTTCCTTTACCCTTTCCAAGGGGCGCCGACGCAGCAGGTGCCAGGAGGGCCTCCACCGCTCGTCAGGTTGATCGCAGCCGGCGTCGACCAGCCGGTCCATCCTTTGCCCTGCGGAGTAAACATCACCGATAATACTAAGTAATGTGCTCTATATATGGACCTATCATAACACCGCCACCGGTAATACTAAGTAATGTGCTCAGTTATTTCCATTCATTCATTCATCATCTTTTTTTTTTTTTTTTTTTTTTTTTGAAAAATTATCATTCATTCATCATCACACACATAGCAGGCCACTAGTACATGGACTTGGATCTTTCCTCGCTCTATATATGGACTTATCATAATATCAACGGTTTGGCTGCTTATGAAAGTGGCCTCTCTAATCCTTCAGTTGCGCTAATCATTTAATTATCAGCCATTCTTATGAACTATGCCTATATGGGATGAAAACAGACTAAAATATTGTTGGGGTTTTCCAACAGTAACATATAGTATAAGGTTTTTTGTGCAGGGCCCACAAAAGTCTGAAACTTAACAGGAACCAAATATCAACAATCAATTTTTTGCGTTGCAGTACAAGTCTATGTCTATGTTATAAAAAAGTATACCTGAGCAAGCTGAAGGCGTGTCTTCTCAGCTGCTTTAAACGCTTTCTCATGAGCTGTGACAGTCTTCTCTTGTTTACTTTCTTGTTTCTTCTTCATTTCATACCACCGTCTTGCATTTGCATGTGCAGAAAGTGCTATATCAACCTCCACCTACGGGAATAAAAAAGCCTCGAGTTGATAAGAGAGCAATGTGACGATAATGGCATTGCATTGTAAGTTATAGAAATATAGTATGTACATGTAAAAATACAAAAATGTATGAAAATTTAATGGGTAAGCATAAATAAAATCATGAAAAGTAGTGAAGTACTCTAGCACCATGGAGATGTGGACATGTGGCCTGAGGGTGTACCAGGAAATACTTATATATCGTATATGTAACTAGAAGTCATAGTCATCTTACTAAACACATACGGTGAGATCTAAACATTTTATTTTCTGATGAAATATAGTTTAAGCATCATAACTTTTCATGACTTTAAGGAAAATAATAAATCTGCTCATAACTTTAAGCATCAGTTGAAAAATTATAGCAAAATAAATCTAATTAGGCAATTACATTTACCTGAAGAAGCACGGGAAGGAAATGAGCATGCACAAATACCTGCACCCTCTCCTCTTTTGCAACACAGCCTTGTCCCACCTATAGCAACAGCAGGAGCAGATAGGGCAATTTGAAGACAGTGATAGGTGGTGCAGAAAGTCTCATATATGAGTAGTCTCACTGAGTTTCATGAGGTAAAGAAGCTACTTTAAAATGTACATATAATGAGTTAACATGTACTCCTCCGTCCCACCGAGTTTGTCACCTGGATTCCGTGCCATCTTATTCGATCTTGCGTCTTATTCAAATTTTTTTACACAAATATAATTTATTTTGTTACGACTTATTTTATCAATAAAAGATACTTGAATATTGATTAATTTATTTTCTGATTTGCATAAATATTTTGAATAAGACGGATGGTCAAACATGAAATTCAAAAGTCAAAAAAACGTCGGTCACATGGGACGGAGGGAGTAGTTAGTCACAGTTGATTGTTGTTGCTGACGCAGGGGTAACTGGAACATGACACAGTCTAGAAAGGTACACAAGTACTACCTCGGTTTCGATTTATAAGTCGTTCGCTAACGACAATACCAAGCCAAAACGACTTAAAAAAAGAAATGGAGGGAGTAACAGGCACGAAGGTGTACTACAATGAAATTATGAAGCACAAAATCTAAGCCTGTTGGCAACCAAGGTGATAAAGATTCTATGGTCCTCTTGTAACCACAGGCGGTTCCCCTAATTTCGCTCCACCTACCCAAAATAGGACCAACGCCCTCTCGCGGATAACCTCATCAATCACGGGAAAAATAGAAACAAACCTCTCCTGCCCTCGATTCCGCATCCACTGCGTCCTTGCTCGCGCGCAGCAACGCCGCCTCCCCAACCGCCGCCGCTACCGAGGGCAGCGACGCGGCCGCGGGCTGCATCGACGCCGACTCCATCGAGGGCGAGAGAGGCCGTGCGGCCATATCGCGCGAGGGGCCGCCATTGGGCAGGGCTACAACTCCTGCAACCTTCTTCCTCACCATCTCCGGCGGCTGCTGCACGTGCGATATGGCATCCCCGCTGCCCTCGTCGTCGTCCTCCTGTAGGCGCACAGCGGACGCAAGGAGGAGGCCCAAAAGACTAAGGGACTGGACGGCGCTACCGCTCGACGCGCAGAGGCAGGGGACTGGGTGGCGCTGCCGCTGCACGCAACATCCGGAGGCAGGGGCACCATCACCGTGCGAGGGCGGAAAAGGTAAATGTTCTGGACCCCCTGCCCGCTCAACTCATGGTGACCTTACCATGAGTTAAGCCATCGATGAAATGCCCCTCTACGTCACCTATGCAGTTCTGAGATGGTTGCAGGAGTGTTTGTTGCATTGTCCCTTGCTGATCAGATGGACTGACTCTCCAGTGATTCAAAATTTATGCATTAAAAATTTAAAAAGTATCCAATTTTTTGTTATCTAATTCTCTCCTCTATAGGATTGCAAGTTGTAGTGTGTGGTTGTTGAAACAAGGATCATCTATGCATCTAGACTTAATCCTCAACATGTTCAGGTTAAAAGCTAACAAACAAAAAATTAGCTAAATATTCAGTGGCCACACACTTGATTTCTTTTTTTCACTACAAAACGCCTCGTACATGATTTTACAGCACATGGTTGTGAAATATTATGCTCTTCGTTGAACAAAGCCAACAAGGCAAATCAAAGTGCCTGCACATCCTAGCCATTTTGCGTATCAACCATACTACTGAGAAATGCACTCAACATCTTGGGTAGGTGAGTGGCTAGCTCAAATGATTGGTTTACTCCATATCGAATAATTTATACAAAGCCTGTGTTATTTCAGACTGTGTTTTGTCAGATGACCACGTATATATGGTTCTGAACTCGTTAGGTCTGTTCCTCTCCATTCAGATGACCACGTATCTGACTGATAGGTGTCATGTAGGTTGTAATGAAAAACTGGAATCAATCTGACTGTAGGTTGGAATCAATCTCCCCGTCGTCTCGGGCTAGCCCTTCTCATTGTCAGTTCAAAAAACTTGCACTGAGGGCTTCTCCTGCTGTATTCTCGTTCAAAAAAAAAAAGCAAATATCTGGTGCTTCCTTTATCACTGTTTTTAAGCTTTTGTTTGCTCTTAATAATTTACCGTGTAAGATAGATAGACTGAATTCAATAGTATGCAAATGCTGGTTTAGGACATTTAAGTCCACCATAGTTCAACTATGCTCTCCAAATTCCTACCTGTATATGTTCAGATCTGCTCTAAGATCAGGTATTGTGATCCCAGGTGGTTATAAGAAATTAAGAACAATTTTTTGGTGAACTGTTATTCTAATTGATTGTAAACACATGTTTTTATCAGACCACATAAAAGAGGCTAGAAAGGATCGGAAGAGCTAATTTCCAACTCTAAAAATTGTTTCTTCTGATCGAAGGTAATTTTTTATCCTATTCTATCTATCCTGAATGTGTTTCTCTGAAGCTTTGATTTCGTTAATAGCCTATAGCCCCAAAGATGCCTCATTGCCGAAGTCACATCCTATTCTTGAAAGCAGATGCTACCTCAAGAAAGACTGAAATAAAGCTGTTAGTAAGAGCAGAAAGACATGAACTTTGCATCCTGTATTGAGCTTTAGATCTTTAACCCTAACTTCCCTCCGATCTAATTTAGTTAGTTGCTTGTTGTCAATTTTCCCTCAAATTAGTCAATTAATATTGTAGCTTTATAGTTGAGGCCATGAAGGGCAGTAGGTTCGACCTGCTAATATTAGGGAAGTTAGCGTTGACTACTCATACATTATAATATGCGATTTGGTTGTAGCATATCAAAGAAAGGAAGAGGGGTCCAGAGAAGCGAAAATACCTAATCAATTGTATACTTTAACTCAATAACTGAAGTCAATACGTGTTGCAGCTCATTTGAATTTGACATCAACAATAAGGAGCTACCAAATCTCTGGCTTCAAAGTCACAAATATCTTATCCCTGAAGTTAATAACTTTTGAGAAACATTATATAATTACAATGGTGGACATGTATTATATGCTTGCTAACTAGGGATTAATTTTTGGATCAGTTTCATCGTAATGGAACCTACGCAAAATAATGAAGGCCGTACACCATTTGGAGACTTGACAAACAACATCAATGGAGATAATTAATTGCTTGTTCATTTGGACTTTCAATTGTATTATTTATGGTCAACAAAATATCTATCCATCTGTTTTCAAAAAGTAATCCAGACAGCTTCATCAGATTCACAGGATCAAGTTGATGAACGTGCCAATAATTTGTTCTCATATAGAGATATTATAATTAATTATTATCTATAAACAGGTGTTCACGTTTATTCAAACAAGGAAAACACGGATGCTGTGAATCTAAAAAGTGAAAGGGAACTAAAAAGTGAAAGGGAAAAGGTAAGATTGGCGGCAATGACTCGGGGAAGAAATAAATGAAAAAAAAATAGAAAACGCCGTGAACAATATCATCATAGAAAAGGTTGTACACTTAATTTTTCTTTCGTAAAAAAACAGAAAATAGTGATGCCATCAATTCATTGAAATTTATATACATTGAGCTAATCTTTTTTTGAACAGTTATAGTCCATCAATTCAGTCAAATTATATTTTTGGTGGGTGTCGAGATGATGACATCTACTTGCAAGCAATCGTTGGTCTCTTACTATTTATGTGTAATTATGTTGTAGCAGTTGGACTTCAATCAACAACGGAAAACACGTGTGGCAATGAAGATGGTGACTGGCTACATCGAAACAACTCATACGAACCCATGGAGATCGATAAAGACAATACAAGTACGATTTTGTTTTTAGATGAAACTAATTATTTTAGCCGTGCTTGGAACTCTGACATGAGCTTCATGTTCCGCATGCCTACTGAATTTTATGTGATGCTCTGTGCAAACACACTTACTCGTGGATTTATTGGCGCCACGAGAGAAATGGATATTGAAGATATCTTTCGGCCACTATAAAACATTACCTTAGTACAATTACGGAAAGGCCCATAAAATAGAGTTCACAAACCTGCGAATCCATGATTGATTGTGTTATTTTCACAGAACTTGTTTGGATGTTATTTTCACAAAACTTGTTTGGATTAAATGTCACTTTTGTCTGGGTTAAATGTCACTTTAATATCATTGTTTAATTTCATATTATTACTATCTTATCATGCGATCTATGTTTTTATATATAATTTAGTTACCCCATAGCAACACACGGGCATTTAACTAGTTATTATAGAAGCCAAAAAGCTTTACCAATGCAACAAAAAAGAAATCTGTTTCAACGCTATGAAATATTTAGTAGAATCCCAACATGTAGCATGCTTCTAGCTCTTATCAATTTTGGGTATGCAAACCACTGAACCAAAATGTTTCATGCTTCATATTGTGAATTCAGAAAGCTCTTCGTACAATTACTCTAAACCAAAATGTTTCATGCTTCATATTGTGAATTCAGAAAGCTCTTCGTACAATTACAAGCAATCAACTCTAAACAACAGAAACAATATCCCCACAACCACAAATAAACCAAAATGAGAGTTGAATGCAATCCTGCCGAAGCAGGTCAGCTATCATCCTCCTGTTCATGAACCTCTGAAATGTCGACAGTCTGTAGTCGTTCTTCCTCTGGAACTAAACACCAATTTGGTGACTGCACTGCCTTGAGCCACTTGAAGTCATCCACATTAGCCCAATTACCAGTCTCCTCCTCAAGTCCAGAGTCCTTCAAATCTTCTTCAATCCCTTCATAATTCAAGACATATGGTGCAAATCTCACACCACTGCAATCCTCAATGATAGGCCTGCTCCTCACCCGCAAGTAGAAATCCGTGACCCTCGCCTCATGAATCCTGATCTGGTGTGCTGCCATCACAAATGTGCAGCCTTGGATGCCCTCTATAAGCACAGAACCAAGAACAGCCCCGACGAACACACGGCAAAGCGCCCGACATTTGCCCTTGAGATAGACCTCACAGGAAACTAAACCGCGGCGAGAAATCCCGTGTCGTTGGAGACGCAGATCCTTCACAAGGGTGGCGCCGTTCCTGCCCGGAACCCGAACCCTGGCAGGATCGCATCAAGACTAGGCCCCGGCTGCTCCGGAGGAGCAGGTGGCTGCGGTGGTGACGCGGGTAGTGACATGATCCTGAGGCGGGTTCTTGAGATTCCTGCCCTTGTTCCTAAAGGAGAAGGACTTCTTGGGGCGGAGCTCAGAGGCGGCGACCCTGTGTGCCGCGCGGAGGTCGGAGGCGGTGGCGAGGGCGACCCTTGGTAAAGACAGGCAGTACAATAGGTACTGGTTTTTCAAACGTGAAGGAAGGCTTTTCATTGAAAGTGCAGATTCCAGAGAATGGGGTTACTACAGCACTAAGGAAGAGGTGATTGTGGTGATGTGGTTGGAAATATCTATTTTCACCATCTGTGACTGCTATAATAAGATTTTTGTTTTTGAAATGGCAGCTTGATGCACTCATGGGCTCATTGAATGTGAAAGGTATAAGGGAGAGAGCTTTGAAACGGCAACTAGAGAAGTTCTATAGTAAGATAAGGTATGTTTATCTCCGCCAACCTTAGTTTTGACTGGTATTGGACATTGGTTTTTATTTGTATTGATCATATCAAGTACGTTAACACTAGGCTTGTTCTTGATACGAATATTAGTGTTTTTTTGCCTTTACAATCCCCATATCGTGGTTCATTAGAGAAGGCTTTGGTGATCTGCGTTGTCTTGGTAATCAGTGCACTTTTACTTGAGGCTTAGTTATTCAGCTCAGAAAGCACTTAATTTTATCTTGAAACCTGAAGAATTCGCCCTTGTACTCTTACTTGTTCAGTTTTATATTCTGGCCATAATTTTCACCACTGCTGACCCTTCAGTGTGTACTGTCTTCCATACATGGCTTGATGCTAAAGACTCATTTCAAAACTGCAATATTTATTCTTGGCATGCCGAAGTGCATATCACAACGTTAGTATTTTAAAAGGTTTCATTAAGTGCCAACTGACTAATTCTTCTCCTGTTCAATATTACAGTAATGCCCTAGAGAAGCGATCAAAAGATATTGCAAACAAGATGCTACTTGAAGAGGGTGTGCTGCGCCGTTCCACACGTGTCCGGGCTAACCCAAAGGACAACCCGTCCATGGCATTCCTCAAGTATGTCAACAAGTGGAAGGATAACTGAGGTAGATGGCGATCCGCAAGTGGTGGGAGGATAACTGAGCCCACTGGGTGACTGGTTTGCAGTAGTAGTAAGTTATTTAGGGTTTTGCTTGGTTAGGTCTTCACAGTGGCACGCCGCCATACTCATGGCTAGTTCATTGACAACTCATTAGCTAGTGAAACCTGTATCAGAACCCAGTTTTCTTCTTTCTTTCTTTTGCTTTTCATGTGTTGGACACTGGTTCACAAATGAAACCCTTTGCTCCTTGACTGAACTGTGCCAGGCTTTACCTTTTCTAGAGCAGTTACCAATCCTTTACATGAATGATGTAAACGTGTTGATGCTTCGATTTGTAAGTGTGGGCCGCGGGCCGATGTTGCTGTTACCGTGTTTGTTCGTTGAGTAAAGCGGCTGCCTGCTCGGAGCTTTCTGTGGGTACGGTCTCCTCTAGCAGCTCCCAGCCATCTCTGTCTGAGTTTCAGTTTTGCAGCGATTTTCTGGAAAGGGTATTTATGAGTTTATACGGTGGCTGTGCCGTTCAGGAAGGCCAAGGCCCAACCCAAGGGACGAACTCCACAGCAGCCAGCGCAGCAACGTGGACGGACTGGCGACCACAGGCAAGAGACTGCTATCACCAGAAAGATATTTGTGGTCGCGATGCTTACGGCTAACGGCAGAGCAAATATATAATCAAAAAACAAAAACAAAAAGAAATATACTCACAAACATCTGAGAACGGTGTTCTTGCTTTGTAGGCTCCCATTGCAAATTGGCACACATCCAATATCTCCGCCTAAAGGTTTCCTCTTCTTCATCCATTTCTACATTGTAAGGATCGCCACAATAGCACATGAGTACACATGAGTACTAGAACGCCCTGTGGGAGAGACTTAGGGACATAGGTATCTTCTAGCAAACGAGCATAGCTACAATCAAAACAATTTCATTCTATTTTTTGAGAATAACACGAGTACAACGCAGACGCTCACAACACGCACGCACACTCACCCCTATGAACACACGACGCAAAACCCTATCCCTATGAGCACCTCAGGAAGGACCGAGCACCCGGCAGATCCGGAGATTCTCGAAGTCACCATTGGCGCCTCGTCGTCGACGGAACGCCGCTACCACTTAATGCATAACGCCGGAAAATCCTAGGGAAAATCCCGGGGAAAGGTGCGAGCACCGGGATTTGAACCCCTGGTGGGTAGCGTCCCCACTGGACCGTCCTACCATTGAACTACAAGCCATCAATCACCATTTCAAGTCTAACTAATCAAAACGACGCAATCGACAATGACAATATCCTACCTTTGTTTCTTAGCTTTGCCACGCCTTGGCATCCTACCATTACATGGAAAACCAACAAAAAATTATTGCACATACTAGGGTATTGAAAAACTAACAATATATATGAAATCAATGGAAAAAAAAAATTGAGGAGTAGGGATAGAATACCTTGCTCTCGAAGATGTATGGACCAAATCCAAAATTTCAAGATAAAAATCAACGATTTGAGAGATTGGGAAGGTGGGGAGGGGAGAAACCGAGAGGGAGGAGGAACAAATGTAGCCTCGCGACTAGGGTTTAACGCAGCGGCGGGAACAAATATCCGGACCTCGGAGCCCGGATTTGTGGCTCGAGCTCGGCGCCAAGATCTCTGACTCAGGTCGTGGTCACGTCAGCTCCACCTAGTTCGCTAGCGTGTCTTAGGCCAAATATCTCGGCGTCGTGCGGGCTGGCGTCGAGACGTTGAACCTCGGCACCGAAAGCTCTGGCTCCGATCCCTAAGGTTCAAAGGCGCAGATACGTCGCTCGGGAGGTAAATGTAAAGATTGTTCAAAAAAAAGGATCAAAATGTAAAAAAAAAAAACGGTGTTCTTTGGCCACCCAACCACCCTCACAGCCAATTCATATTACAAGTCCAAAGCAAAAAAATGGCCTAAGGCCTTACATAATCTTGCGGCCCAAGCCGACTTACCGGACCGGATAACGTAGATACTATAAGGACCCTCCGGGGCTCGATCAGGTTGTGACACACAACTAAGGGCTCGTTTGGCAGATGGAGCACCAGCTCAGGCTCCTCCTTGTTGGTCACCTTTGTAGTGGCTTTGCTCATAGGAGCCATTTTCTCTCTCTTCCTTTGCTCTCTCACCGACACAAGCAAAGCAACGGGAGCCGAAAATCGAAGCCGCCGGCTCCGGCTCTGGCGTGCTACAGGGCATCTACGGTGCGGGAGCCGGAGCTACGGAGCCCCTGCCCAAGAGGGCCTAAGATGAAGACTGAGAATGACGTGGTTTCCTTTTTGTTCTATGGTGATCAAGAATTCAAGACTGAAGACGTGGTTTCCCTCAAAAAAAAAAAAAAAAAAAAAAAAAAAAAAAAAAAAAAAAAGACTATAGACGTGGTTTCGCTTGGATTTATGCAGCCGATTCTTGGCTGTGGTCAGTTACTAAAGTAGGATAGATGCGATTTTTATATCTAAAAAACACTGCATGAAAATGCTCACACGCCAACGCAATGTTTTACTGGTCAGTCGAAATTAACAAGGAATCTGAATTCATACACTCTGAACAGAGAGAGGTCTCGCATAAATGCACGGTTCATGAATATGTCACCGCTTGGCCAGAGCACTATGCACCTGTATCTATCTACCGTTTAGCCTACAACTCCAGCAAGTAGAGCTGTAAATATTGCGTGGCCTTGTTTGAAAGGAAATCTATATTATTATCGTAAGCAATTACACGTTGCCTAATAATCTTACTGCTAGCCCTGCGTGAGCATTTGGAGTTCAGCTCACAGTGAACAAAAAGGCAGCTAGTCTGCCCGTAGACGTTACACGTCCTCCCACACTGTAATTTTTTTCTGTTTGCGTCATTGCGTGCACGCATCTGTGGACGGCTACCAAGTCGGCGCTGCCGCTGCCTCTGACAACGGCCACACCGCACATCCCAACAACAAATGAATACTAACAGAAACAAAAACCTAGACGATGCGATGCCAAAATGAAAAGGCAAACCAGCTGACGACCAAAACTAGAAGTACATCTGAACAGGTGTCTAATCTACAATTACTCAATTAGTAATCACTTTTTATGGCTTTTGTTGCCTGCAAAAATAATGATCAAGAACAGGAAGCCTCATAGTTTGTATCCAGGCTTTCCTGGTAATCCCGCACTCAACCAAATGATGCTCTATGCCAAATTCAAAACAATCTAACACAAGACATACAAGAGCTAAGTTGTCCCTCATTTTGCAGGTGCACCAGCAGCTGCTGTGCGGCCACCACGACCACCAGCATATCCAGCATGGTCAAACCCTCAGCTCCACGTGCTTTGCCAACCATTGGTGTCCCTGAATCAAACCTCCTGCCTCTAGGACCTTGACTCCTGAAGTTGTTTCCCCTGCCTGGTCTGCTGATGCCTAGGAGGAGGATGAAATATACGAATTGAATTGGAAGATCATTTAACAAAATCTTATAAGAGTTGGTCTTAAGTAGCATGTATAAGAAATAGATGCCCGGATATATTGTCATTAAAACCACTCGATGAGATTCAGAGGAAGAAAATTTGGGTGTACTATGTGAGATCCTTCAAACTTTTTTTTTTTACAGTTTATTCAAGTACTCACACATTATGCTCCCATGTCATACACTCATACCCAACAAAATCTAGCTCTATGCAGACATGCCCTTGTTAGCAAGGAAGCGCCCAAAAGTGGGCAAGTTTGCTTACCCCTAGATGGCTAGATCAAATATACTTTTTGTGTGTTATAGAGAGAATTCGAAGCGATTCTCTAATCTAATAATGGATCTACAAATAACGTAAATTCTGGTTGGTTCATCCATCTCCTATGATCCATATGCTAAAAAGCAGTCATTTAATTTAATGCTAGTCATACTGTTACTGGGATGAGTCACCAGATTCATATGACTCAATGATATAACTGGCAAAGACACTGCATAAGTATTAAGTACTAATTTGTATATAGACTGACCTCATGAACCAGGTGTCCTCTTTCATCAGGGTAACACTGATGACCACCAATTGTTCCTTCAGAAGCCTGTAAATCAAAAGCACAACCAGTTAAACTTCGATAATCAATAAACAAAAGTACTTTTAGAAATCCAACTCTGATAGCCACTACATAATGATACCAATAAAGTAACAGAACAGGACTGGACATTTCAGTCATTGTGCATATTACATTTAGAATTTATTTATCAGTACTGTACTAGATCTCAACATACTCCCCCAATATCACCTTTAGAATTTATTTATCAGTACTGTATAGATCTCCAAAGCACAACTTTGATTTCTCTTTTCTATAAAAATATTTATTGGAAAGTTATATATCTATATTTTTCTGAAAGTAATTTTCAAGACAAATCTATTGAAATGATTTTCACATTTCAAAACTCAACAACTTGAAAGTTATTCAGGATTTATGTTCCCAACATTTGACCCAAAACTTTTCCAAAATGTGCTCTAATAGTGATACGGAGAGAGTATATTTGAATAGCTAAGGAATATAAAGTAAATCATGCTGCAAGCAATATGAACAGGTGAACTGAAAATTATCAGCATCTAGAAATAGCATTATATACCGCAGGGAACATAGAGCAAAATGACAGAATCATAATCAAACAAAAAAAAAAACCCATTTCACTCATATATCCATTGGGACTTTCGCACAAAACCAAGTGAATCCTATATGTGAAAAATTTGCAAGAAACAATTTTCAGGTTCATACATGATCAATCAATCAATGTGTAGTCCACAGGCAACCAAAGAAGGGTTTATCCATGTACATATATTTGCCTGTCTACCCAGAAAATTCTGCACAAAATATTTCACAAAGGACTTTGCCATTTCCTATAAAGGTGTTGAATTCAAAACCAAGTACAAGAACTTATCTAACTATGTTAAAAGGAATTTTTTACTTAAAGTCAATTTGACCATCTGGAATTAAAAGGTGTCAATGTCCAGAATAATCAACACAACAATAAGAGTTACTGGCAAGACAGTTCACACTTGTACTCACCAAATCAAGACAATACAGAAATCAACCTGCCAGAGAATGAATACATGATGCGATGTTCCCAAAATGAAGAAGGGAATTAATTAATCTACAGGATCACTAATGGCACTAAACTAGATAATTTTCATACTGTGTATTGCAGTTAGAAATAAAATGAACAAGCTAACAGCACAGAAAAAAAAAAAAGGAGTTGGTCACATTAACAAAATTAACTCTATAGCACTCTGGACAGAAGAGGAATCCTTAAATTCAACAAATCCGTAAGAGAACCCATGGATCTATATTTACATATGGAAAACATTGGTCAAACATGAAATTATAAAAGCAAAAAGAATCTCCAAAAGCCAGTAGTAGGGGAACATCCTCCACTTGACTCACAGTGGCATTTAAAGGTGCAAGAGCAGCAAATGGAACTTCTTTCAAGACTTTGACCTACAGCAAGTAGAAATTGTAATATTTGTTAATAGACAATGCGGAAAAAGTGAAACACTAATTGAGGAAATAAATCGCCTTCTAACAAAAAGGCAATAGGCTATTCTGTTCTTTTAAAGCAAACAAATACCATCTCCACAAGCATAACAATTTTTGCACATACTAAAGACATACATCATGCACATGCACATCACATGAGCTTCTCTTCCAGAGTGATCAGTCCAGACTAGCCAAGATCGTAGGTAACAACAGATATTGGAATTGAGAATTGATTAGCATTTATCTTTATAAACCATGGACATGCAAAGAAAAATTGCACAACATATAGGATAAAGTTATAAACAAGATGGCTAAATCTGCATGTCTACATCATCCATGAACAGGGGTAAACGCACAAGCAACAAATGAGTTTAGAACATGAGAGAGTTGCTTTTGAATAAAAACCTACAATTGTGGTGCATGACTTCTTTGGTGCCTCTTCCTGCAACACTGGGATGTCTTGAGTTGTCACCAGAGGCGCCACATTGTTTGGAACTTCATTTATCACCACCTCAGCCTTTTCCTCCTCCTCAGGTTGGGATCGGTCCACAACATGGTGTTCTTGTTGTGGCACAGCATCTACAAACAGTGAAAGAAGAGTCAAACAGTGAAAGAAGAGTGCTGTTACCATTAGCCTCATGAGAAAACACAACTGAACTGCACGCTCTGATTTACACACCATTACCAATAGGAATGGCAGGCTCCACAGCAGGCGCAGCCACAGGCGGAGCTACAGTTGGATTCTCCCCAGCAGCTTCCAGCGCCCGCCTAAGGAATATGAATTCAGATAGCAATGATTACTTCATTTAAATGTTATTTAGGCATTCTCTGTTATTGGGCATGAACGGAGAGTGTATTTTTTGTTACCTTTTGAATTGGCCATGAACGGAGAGTTCATAGCCCAGCAAACCAGCTACGGCCAGTGTCAACATCCAAAAATGCATAGTCCCAATAATTTCGCCCATCCATCCAAAGTAACTCAGCCCCAACACAAATAGAAGAATGCTCAACCCAAGCCAGGGGAGAATGCAGAGCAATATAATGTTGCTAAGCTGATCAACAGAGAGGAAGGAATCATAGAGCTCATACCTAGCCACATACGCAAACCCAAGAGAAAACTGAGAAACCTTCCAGAAGTGAAAGGAAGACAACAGATATGTGACTTTCTTTCCGAGGCCCAAGCCACAAGGGAAGTGGTCCAATTGTAGCTAACACTACAGACATTAGACAACAAACAGCAGAGCAAACTTCACGAGCCACCTCAAAGCGCCTCTTATCGTCCTTTCTTAAGAAGGTTGGGGTGGTAATGCGCCAGCCAATGTGAAGGTGCTCAGCATATGTATAGCCAAGCATGCAGGCCAGAAATCCCGTGAGGGTGTGCATGACCCACAATCCAAGGAAAGAACCTAGAAACCTTTCGGCAACGATAGCCATAATGACCGGGACAATAGACAAAGATGTCTTTGAAGAAAGATTGGAGATCAGAAATGTGATGTAACCAGATAGAACTAGTGACATGGCGCATAGAAGGGTGTGTGGCTCGCTGAAGTGGTAAAAACGGCACAGCAAGAGGGGAGAGTTCAAGACTAACAGGAACGACATCACAACCATGCAAAATCCAAACCAATCGCCGCCAATCATGCCATCGCACCGCTCCTGCTTCAGCTGCTTCCTGATGTGAGCGTCTGAGCGTCCGAGTCCGAGTCGAGATCAGAGGGATAAGTATCGTAGACGGGGTCTCCAACGAAGTGAACCGTGGTCGAATCCAGTGGACCGCCGATACCGCCGCCTCCGCGTCCTGGTTCGTCACCATTCGCCTATCCACCGCCGAGAAGGGGAAAAAACAGTGTATTAAAACGAAGCGGAAAATTCATGGAAGTTGGGGGAAAACGAACGCCGATCCCGACCAAACCCTAGCACGAAGGAAATCGCGGGAACGAGGATTGGATGGGAGCCGAGCTTACCGTGAGGTGGAACGGAAGGCGGAACGGGCTGGATCGCGGCGGAGGACCAGCGGCGGGAATCGTCCTCAGCCGCCGGACTCGGCGGCGGGGGAGCAACGGTGGCGGCGGCGGGGGCGGAGGAGCGGCGGGACTCGGCGGCGGGACTCGGCGGCGGAGGAGCACCGCCGGCGGCGGCGGCGGCGGCGGCGGAGCATGAGGAGGAGGATCTAGGGAAGGTGGAGCATGAGGAGGATCTAGGGTTTCGCTTCGGCCTAGGGGAAGGGAGCAATTGCAATCCAGACAGCACTTGCTGCAACCCATGGTGTCTGGTCTGGCTTCGGCTGTGGCCTTTCGCATATGTTTGGGTTTGGTTTGGTATATACTCCAAGGGGTACTGGTTTCAGGCCGTTTCGTTTACACGCGCCGCCCAATCGAAATGAGGGAAAGAGCTATTGGCCCATGAATCAATGACCATGTGAGGATGCTTTCAGCCCAGTCCCCAGTGAAAATTAGCCTTCCACGGCTCTCAAATACGAGTACTATTAGTGCAGGGAAAAAGTCTTAGTTTCGGTCCTCCAACTTTTACGAAAGTCGATTTTGGTCCCTCAACTCCAAAACCGGATAAAATGGGTCCCTCAACTTTTCAAACCGTGCAGATTTCGTCCCTCGACGGGTTTGGACGGTGGTTTCGCTTACAGATAACTCCGGTTTTCTTCAAGATAACCGTGGTTTCGTTTTTTCTTTTCTTATTTATTTCGGCTGAATCTTTCAAAAATCATAGTAAATCACAAAAAAAATTCATAAAATAGAAAATCAAATTTTGTTGGACTCCATATGAGTAGAGCTACGCAATGAATATATAATATAATATACTTTAGTATAAAGTTTTTGCTAGAAGGTTTTGCCTTTTTTCTTTTTTATTTATTTCAGCTCAATATTTAAAAAATTTTAGTAAACTATAAAAAATCATAAAATTGAAAAACCAATTTTGCTAGACTCCACATGAGCATATTTACACAATAAAGATATATAGGTGTACTATTTAATTTATTGGCCGGGATCCATCGATCGGGTTCACGGCTCGTGTACGCACGCACGCAGGATCGACAAAGAAACCTAGCTAACCTAACCCAGCTAAAGAGCCACAAGTAACTACGTCTTTGTGTTATTGCGCGCCTCATGTGGAGTCCAACAAAATTGAATTTTTTATTTTATAATTTTTCCTGTAATTTACTAAGATTTTTTAAAGATTGAGTGAAATAAAAAAAAGAAAAAGGCAAAAACCTTCTAGCAAAAACTTTGTACTAAAGTATACCATATTATATATTCATTGCATAGCTCTACTCATGTGGAGTCAAACAAAATTGGATTTTCTATTTTATGAATTTTCTCAGGATTTACTATGATTTTTGAAAAGATTCAAATTTAAAATAAATAAGAAAAGAGAAAAAAATAAAACCAAAGTCACTGTAGCAAACCGGAGTTAATGTAGCGAAACCAGCCTCCAAACCCGCCGAGGGACGAAATCTGCACGGTTTGAAAAGTTGAGGGACCCGTTTTGTCCGATTTTGGAGTCAAGTGACTAAAATCGCACTTTCGCAAATTGAGGGAAAAAAAGTAGACTTTTTCTTAGTGCAGTCATTGTTAGCCCATGGAGGCCCACGACTTGTAATGCCAAC
Source organism: Hyparrhenia diplandra (assembly GCA_015847255.1). Lineage (NCBI taxonomy): Eukaryota > Viridiplantae > Streptophyta > Magnoliopsida > Poales > Poaceae > Hyparrhenia > Hyparrhenia diplandra. The sequence continues at coordinate 179,869 of JADLZK010010244.1, forward strand.
TCAAGAGAGGCCCACTCTCCACACTGGTGCTGTGGTGTGCGTAGTAGTAGAATGCAAGATGTAATCTCTCTCAAAAAAAAAAAAAAAGTAGAATGCAAGACGATAACCAAATAAAAAGGGGGGGTGCAAATGTAAAAGAATCAAAAAAGGTTTACGTGAAATCATCATTTTCATCCGGGATGTTTATCCCATATTTTAATCTTGTTTTCAATCTATTTAGGATATGCCTAACAATTACATGTCCTTGTGTTGAGAGCGTATCATGTGCACACTAAACTTATATGCACACGTGTACACTAACTAACAATCTAGGCCGGAGATCTCCCATCCGAGGACCAAAGCAAATCGAAGTGGATTTTTTACGAATAACGCCCGCAACGCTTGGTCCTTTTGCACTTCGCACCCTCACCCGCGCGGCAGGATGGGATTCATTGCTTGAAGCGGTATTCGAAACTCGCCCACTCGCGTGCCCTAGTTTCGGCGGGCCGGGCGAGGCACCCCAAGGCGGCGGACCGGTGGCGCTCCACGGCGAAGGAACGGCGAGGCGCCCACGACGGAGGACCCGCCCCTCCGCTTCCCCGACCAGCGACGAGCCCCAAAGGCGGCGGACCCGGCCCTCCGGTTCCCGACCAGCGAGCAACCCCACGGGCGGGACCTGCTTGCGCCTAACGGCGGCGGACGGGCTGGTGACCGGTGAGTCGGCGAGGAACAAGGGGAGGCTGGAGGCGCGATGGCAGGGAGGTGGCTCTGCTCGGAGGCTCTGCCATGGGCATTTCTGAATTTCCGATTGCTGATTTGGGGCGTGGGTTTGTGCAGGCAACAGAAGCGTCAGGTGCGGCCAATTTGGTTGCTGCAAACTAGTATTGTTAGCTCTTGTTGTTTGCCTGACCGAATGTGTTCCCTATCCATTGCAACAAAGATTGACAATATCCTATATGAGTGCTAAGGTCTGGAAAACTGTGGTTACAGGTCCAAGATACATTCAAGCAGATGGACACTGCTGCAACAGAACTCGAATGCTTCCTAGAGGTGCAGAAACAGGGACATCTTGCAGATGACAGCCTCATAATTGTGCCTGAAATTGTGCTTCTGAATGGAAAACTGGAAAAGCTTCATTATTGTGTTCAGAATGAATTATGTTAGGTAGTCCAGGGAACTACAAGTGTTTGGTAGCAGAATGTTCAGCTTCTGAATGGATAAGCTAGAGTAGTTAGGCCTGATGTCCTGATGTATTGGCAATGGCAATTGTGCCTTATTTGTAATGAGCTTATGTGTAATGAGCTTGCACGATTCATAGTGAAACTCCACAGAATGTTTAGCTTGCAGAGAGGTTTGTGGAAAGAAACTAGAATGTCTGATGAGCACGGATGCATAATGATTGTCTATAATGACCAGCCTTGTACTCATTGTTGTATGGTTACAAAAACAAAATGAATAAAAATACTGATTGTTGGGAACTCAATTTTTTGGTGTGAACCTTGTACTACTTGTATCTAAACAGGATCCATATCTTCCAGGACAGTTTGGTGCCACAGACATCATCTTTAATGTTAGCACAAAACTGTAAACCTGATGCATTACAGTCGTTCAGAAAACTGTACACCAGAAATTTGATAAAGCTCAGGCCTTATTTACAGCTTCTTTTAGGAGGCACAAACAGCACCATGCAAGATTATCCAGATGAGAAGATTAAATTGAATGCCATGACATATGTTAGCACAAAAAGGTTTTATACAGCACAAAAATGTAACATCATGCATGTCTTGGTTTTCATGTCGACAGGCATGAGCAAAAGATATTTATTTCTTACTAATATACAAGACTTGGTGGCGTTCAGATTGATCAAGCGCAAATATTCAGTCAAGTTAAACCATCAAACTTCAAATTTTTTTCAAACTTCAACGTTGGCATTTAATAAGCTACATGATGTGCAAATCTGTCGACTGCTGACAGGCTAGTCTTCTCATTACAAGAGAGAGAGGCACTCTCACCACGGCGTCGCCGCCTCGCTGGTGCTGCTGCCATTGAGAGACTCCAGCACACGATGGAATCGGCTGTGAGCACCTCGACCGGCCCTTCTTGGCTGCCTGGCGGCGACGGGAAGATCGATGGATTCGGCGCTCATATCCTGCAAGCCGTATCCCGGTCTCCTGGCGGCATGATCATGGCGATGGTAACCGCGAGGACCGCGCGAGGACGGGATTCGTGGCGGCGTGATTGGATTCGGCCGCGCGGGAGGTGGGACTGCAACATTGCCAGGGTCTGCGGCGTCAAAATGAAAAAAGCGCGGCATGAACTTGCTGGACCTAGGATGGGAGATCTCCGCCCAGATATTTGGTGTGTACGTGTGCATATAAAGTCCCGGTGTGCACATGATATGTTCTCCCTTTATATTATGTTTGTACACCTACTAATCACCAATTATTACATTTTAATACACACACAGGATGTTTAGTTTCCAACCCCAAACTTTTCAGCTATCATATCGAATGTTTGGACACATGCATACGTATTAAATGTAGACTAAAAACATAATTAGTTATATATGACTTTGTAAGGTGAATTTTTTAGCCTAATTAATCCATGATTTGACAATATTATGCTTCATGTGCTAATGACAAATTACTTAGTCTTAATAAATTGTCTCACGGTTTCCTAAGGGAATTTGTAATTTTGTTTTCTAATTGGTATCCGAATACCTCATCCGACATCCCACATGACATCCGACAACTATAATTCAACTAGTATAATGTCCGTGCTAACACTACGGTAATTATAACAGAAACACCACCTCTTTTCAAAGAGAGCTTTATTATCACGAATTGAACAATATCATTACAAGACAAAGACTACCGACACAAAACTTGAAAAAATACTCACGACTTGTTATCAAAAGGGAAAAACATAAGAAATTTGATGACTTGTTAGACTCGAGTATGTGGCCGCTTATGTTTCTGCTTCTACCAAATCCCCTCCAAGCATGCTGCAGCTTTTGCTTCCTCGACATCCCTGCAATGTTACACAAATCACGTCACCCAGTTAATTTTGGTAGACCATCTCTTATCTCTATACTATATAGTATCTAATGCACTCAATAGCAGCTAGATAAGCTAGAATTACTTTGCATTATTTTTGCATTCCATAATTGCAGAAAATAAAATTCCAAGAAAAAAGATAGCTAGCACCAGTTTCTACCGAGGAACAATGCAATTGTGTATTGATTTTGAAAATAGAAACAAACATCGATCACTTTACAAGTCACACAACGTTAATTCAACAACCACGTTAACACTACAGGTTATTGCACACATTTGTTTCACATAGAGTACGCCAAGAAAGTGTATATTTTGCCAAAGTTCAATTTAGGGCAAACAAAAAAAAATCCCAACGCCGACCTTGCTGTGGAAGGATGATTAGGCATCAAACCTGTACACAAGCTCGTCAATTTTAAATTGAGTACATGAAAAAAGATTTTTGAGGAATTCACCTGAATTATCTAGCAGGCTATACCTTTGTTGTGGTACTGGTGTGTCATCTAAGGCACGACCATGTGTCACCGTGTTTTCTTTTAAATGCATCATCATAAGTAAAAATATAAAAGCATCAAGTCCAATTTGATACGTGTGGGGGGGATCTATCCTCTCACGGGTCACTTTAGGTTAGCCCCCTCGGGCGGCCCGGGACGGCGGAATAAAGCCCTCGGGCTAGAAGACCGCAATCATCGGAGATTACGCCCAGACTTGGTCGTCAAGATAGTTACCTAGTATGGTTCAATCGTAATCAATATGTACTTTCCTATTGTAACCGATCGGGGATAGCTCTTGTCGGGATAGATCCGACTTTCGTAACCCCTCGCTCCCGGACTATATAAGGAGAGCAGGACCCCCAAGGGACGCATACAATTCTCAATCAATCAATACAACTTAGCAGACGTAGGTTTTACGCCATCAAGGAGGCGAACCCGGGTAAAACCCGTGTGTTTTGTCCTTCGCCGTTTTGCTTAACGTCTCGTTAGCCGCCTAGCACATCCCTAACCGCTCAATCTATTAGCCGGGCATACCCTCGCTAGACTATCGCCGGTAAACCCGGCGGCTGCTTGCGCGCGGTAGGGGGTGTGTGCACGAAGGCGCCATGGTCGACAAGATGGTGATCTTTTCCCGATTCCATGGCGGGACGCCTCAATGGAGAACATCCAATTTGGGACGCCGTCTCGAACAACGGCGCCATCCTTGGCGTCAACAACCCCGCTACGGCCGGATCCAACCCAAGATCGGCTTCTACAAAGATCGGCACCGACTCCAACCTTGGAGGCGTGGCCGCTCGGACTCCCCATCAAAGCTCACCCATCCGTTCAGACGTACACGCGATGCTTCGTCCACGACGCCGACAACCGCTTTCGGCGACTTCGACAAGTTCAAGATCGGCACGAAGCGAGCCTTCTCCTTTGGTCGATCGGCTACATCGCCGCCAACAGAACAACGCCGCCACAACAAGGGCCGCCCGACGCTCCCTCGGGAGAAACAGATCCGTCGAGAGCCATCCGCCTCCGGAGGGTCCGATCGTCACTTCTACCCCTGTTGACACCTGTTATAGCATAATATTACTAGTCAACTAAACATGAAAAAAGGGCATATTTTGAATTTCAACATAGATTAGGGGTCTAACTAACATAATTCCATGAGCTTTGGTGATTTATGACTTTACAGGACTTACGGATAAATACTGAGAGAAGAATGTAGAAAGTTCCGAATATATCTCACATATGATGACAAGACTTGACCGTGAAGCAACTCAACCCGAATTGTGGACTAAAACATTCTAGAAGACACCGTAAGACACCGGGGAAGGACGGCGGCGGCTGGGCCCACCCATGGCTTTGGCGGCCGCTAGTGAACAATATGCCCGGCGCCGGTGGGTCCCACCTGCCGGGTCTCATCTTCCTAGGTCGGTTTCAAACCGACTTTGAGGTTGTATCTACACCGTTGCCAAGGTCAGTTTGATCCAAGGGTTCACGTTCATCGCCAAGGCCTATATAAGAAGACCCCCTGACCCCAGGGTAAAACCCTAAATTCATTCTATCTCATTATTCATTATCTCTCAGTTGTAGAGGTGTCCCAATGTAAGGATAACCTCTCTCTGGGATTAGTGAATTAGAGGTAGATTAGAAGTAGATTAGAGATAGATTAGCCATGTAATTAGAACTAGATTAGATCTAACTTAGATCTAATCAAGAATAAAGGAGAGAGAAGCTATGCTCCTGTTCTGGAGATGTCTTCAGAGTATGGTATGTCTTTGTATCTTCTCTACAAGACTTATGATTCATATATTTATCTTCTCTAATTACTTCCATTACTTTCATACATTTGGTTAAGTATAGTTGTTATATTATTGCATGGGATCTCCGCTCGTATTGAGTGCTCTAGTTATTCATGGTAGCTAGAGTAGTAATCTATAGTATAGACATGGTGTCTAGGCCATAGGTTACCTGAGGTTGCGCCCAAACCTACGGATAGTTGTGGTAGCCCCAGGGGTGACAGCCTGTCAGGCCGTTGTAATCCACCACGTACGGGTTGGTGTTTTCGTAGAGCTTTTGGCAGCCTTCTCCCAACTACCTTCTTCCCAGTCTTTCTCGAGAGTTGGAGAGGAACTGTTGCTCCAAAGTGCATTAGTATAATTGCTATCATAGAACCTAAGTAATAGAGTAGTACCCAGGAACCTTTATCTCTCTCTTTGACCTCTTGATTAGTTTAATTACTCTTTGATATCTTAGGTAGGTTAGTATTTTATGTTTTACTTATCCTTTAACAATTACCCCCTCACTATAGTCTAGTGGTTTGCTAAGTTAGTGGATACATGATTGTGACTTATTAGAATCCTTTAGCCAAAGCTTCCCCTGTGGATACGATACTCTAGAATACTCATCCTAGAGAAAAGCTACAATGGTAGTTGTTACGTGGCGCTGCGTAATCCTTCATATTCTTTTTAGCACTTAACAAATGCCAACATACCCCCAAGGGGCGGGTCGCCCGCTCGACACCCACGGCCACCGGGGAGCCCGGACTCTGGGATTGGTCGGAAGACCGCCCGGACCCTACGACTTCATCGACGCACCGACGCATCGCGGAAGGCTCCTCGTCGACAACCCGCGACCACATTTGCATGGCTAGGCTCTCTCCGATCCTGGAGGGAGCCGAGGAGGAAGAGGAAGGCACCGAGCTCCGCGACGGATGCACCGCCCCTCGACCTCGTCCGACGCTACAACTACCGGTCCTCTAGGACCCGATGGAGGCGGAGATCGGCTACGACTCCCGACTTCGGACGGGGTACCGCTCCCAGGAGACTTACGGCGGAGTTCCGTCGGCCGAGGACTCGCCCCTCGAGGGGAAACCGACGCCGTGCGCGCGGGGGAGGAACGGAACGCCAATCGCGCACGCCGTCGTCAAGCGGAGCAGAATCTGTCGCCCGGCCTCAACCGGTGGTACGGCCGGGCGTCCGGTTGCCCGAGGACTCTTCCGGTGTCTGAGCTCGTTGACGAGGTGGCGTGAGTTCCCGCCCACACAACACCGAGCGTAACATCGCCACGACGGCAGCTCTCTTGTTCGAAAACGCCACCATCGACGACGCTCGGGGTACATCATCGCCACCATGCTTAACTTAACCCCGCTTCTTGTTCTCTCGGCACCCTCGCCGCCGTCGTCGACAGACGCCATCGCCAGAGAAACCGCAACAACCGGCGAGGGAGAGGCGTCCTCCATGCCGGGACGTGAACCAATCCCAAGAACGCGACAATGGAGCCCCCGGCCGCACCCGCTGAAGGCGTAACGGGGGCAAGGGGTGGAGCGCGGTGCTCGCCGGTGGCGTGGGTGGGAAACCACCCCGGCGCCCCGCCCAGATCGAAACCATCTCCCCCAACCTCCGTAGTAGCATAGAGGTCGCCGAGATTCTCGCATCGCATCTGACCGGCCCAAGAGCCCGTGAAGACGCCGAGATTGGCGGCGTGAAGAGTACAACATGCCGTAACGGAACCCAACGGGGAATCTCATGGTCACTACGATTCGGCCCTACCACCCGGATCTCCGTCGGGTCCGCTGGCCCCGGGCTTCAAAGGCACCAATGCTCTCTCAAAGTACACGGCGACCAAGATCCCGAGGCCCGGGTCATGATCTATGAGATTGCAATCCTGGCCGGCCGGGCGGCGGAGAGGACGCCATGGAGAACTATTTCCCCCATCGCCTCGACCAGCAAAGCTATTCGGCTCCCGCCCTCCCGTAAGGGAGGCTACGTGACGGGCAAGACGTCAAGGACATCTTCATCGGCACATACAAGTCCACGGGCAAGCAATCCGCACGGCACGACCTAGAGCGGTTGCGTCTTTGGCAAGACCGAGCCCCTTTGGGAATACATCCGTCGCTTCTCCGAGGTGCGCCTAACGATCCCCGGATATCACCGACGAGGAGTGCGTCGGGCGCATTCACCAAGGGCCTCGTCTCTAATGGTAACGCCGCAGCCCAAGAGCTACTTAAAGAAGTTACACAGTCCAAGATCACAACCATGTCCAAGCTACTTTGGATGTGGCTCGAGGTTCGCCGGGGGCAAGACGGCCGAGTATGTTTTCCACAAAGATTATGGCTATTCCTCTCGCCGAGAATACCCCCCGCCGCGATACCCCCCATGATGATAAACGGCGTGGACGAGTGTCACGATAACCGCCGCCCCTCGACGACTCCCCACGACGTTGCTCACGGGGAAGAGGGTTGTGGCAACTATCACGCCGCCGTGACCGAACCGTCGGGAGGCGGCGATCAACAACGCCAAGGTCGGTGACAAGAAGTATTTGAACCGGCAAGATCCGATCCAAAAGCTTCTTGCACGGCAAGTGTCCTCGACACCCGGATCTAAACCACCCTCCGGGCGGAGTGTCGGCACTTCAATGCCGAGTATGAAAGCGAGCGCAAGAAGCTCAAGATCGGGCGACGAACAGCCATCAGGAAGCGCCCAAGATTGTTCGCAACAACCGTGAGGAAGAACTGGATGAGGATGCCGCGGCCTAGGCATCGCTATCGTGCGAAGACGCGGTCGCTCACACGATCATGGGCGGACAAGACGGCTGCGAGGTGGGGCAGATCATAAGATGTCCGCCCGTAATGTCCTCGGACCGCCAAAGACTTCCAGCGAGGGGAGTCACCGACCGATATGGCCTACTTTCTCCGAGCGGGTCATAACCTTCACGCGATGACCAATGGTGTAACAACCCATACCCCGGGCGATTCCCCCGGTCCTTGACCGTGTGATCGGACGCCACGCTTCGAGAAGGTCCTCATTGATGGAGGAAGCGCCCTAAACATGCCGCTGTTCGAGCTCGATGAAAGCTCGACATTACGAAGGATGATCTCAAGCCATATGAGCACCCATTCTAGGGGATTCTCCCGGGAGAGTTGCCAATCCCTCTCAGCGGTGACACGTGTGCAATGGGCGACGCCAAGCATCATCGCATCCAAGACATGAATTTCGCCGTCGCCGACTTGAGTCATCGTGCCATGCCATCATCGGCCGACAGGTTGACCAAGCTCATGGCAATCCCAAGACTACGGCTATCCGATCCTCAAGATCCCCACGGAGAGGGGGTCCTCACGCCGGGCCAACGCACATGGCCTACGCCCGCGAGAAGGAGGGCCTCGACAAACGCCGAAGTTCATCCTCCCGGCCGGTCCAGAGAGAGGAGGTGATCAAGAACTCGAAGAAGATGAATCCCTCCGACCTTGAGATACCCGAGGAAGAGCTTTAAAAAGAAGACCACCAAGCCATCGGATACCAAAGACATCCGGTGGTGGAAGGAGACGCGCGCCCAAGACGACGAAGATAGGCGTGAACCTTGACCCGAAATAGGAAGAAGCGCTCGCTCGGTTCCCGAGGGATAACGTGAGCATCTTCACACGGAAACCCGCCGATATGGCCGGAGTACCTTAGAGCCGGATAGAGCACCGCCTACGTGTCAAGCCAACGGCCGGGCCGTGCGCCCGAAAAATACGCCGCTTTAATAAAGAGAAATCCATGACCATTAAAGCGTAAGTAACTAGGTTGTTAGCTGCTGGCTTTATCCGTGATGTGTATCATCCTGACTGGATAGCTAATCCGGTCCTTGTAAGGAAAAAGAATAATGAATGGAGGATGATGCGTTGATTATACCGATCTCAATAGGGCTTGCCCTAAAGACCCTTCGGTCTCCCTCAGATCGATCGGTGGTTGACTCTACTGCAGTTGTGAGCTACTTAGCTTCTGGATCGCTACTCGGGCTATCATCAAATTGCCCTTGCGGTCGAAGACCAAGAGAAGACTTCCTTCATCACTGTTTGGCTCCCCTTTGCTATACTACCATGTCGTTCGGGCTCAAGAACGCCGGAGCCACCTACTAGCGGGCCATACAGGGCTGCTTAGGGAACCTTATCCCCGACCTCGCTCAGGCTTATGTCGACGACGTCGTGGTGAAGACCCAGAGCGCCCCCTCCCTGGTAGACGACCTGGCGAGGGTCTTTGCCAAGCTTAACGAGTACCAATGGAAGCTCAATCCGGGAAAGTGCGTCTTCGGTGTCCGCTTGTTGACGGTCACTAACGACATATTTTTCCGTCAACTTACTACCATAAAGGGAATAAAACTATACCTTTTATACTCATATACTCCCTCCGTACTGGTATTAGAAGTCTTTTAGGACATGATTGTGCATACCAAGGAGTGATTAATTAGGGGGAATTTTTTCGTTTCTACCCTTATTAAATACGGCGAAGGGTCCACTTGAAGCACTAATATTGTATAGGCCTGCTGGCTTCCGTGACGTGTCTTGAGGCACTCCAGGCTGTTGGTTGCAAGATCGATTCCTGAGTCTCGCAATTTTTGTTTTTTTCCTCTCCGTTCGTTTTTGCATGCGGATGAGCCTTTAATGTGGACGGGGAGACTCACGCATGCGAACGGCCTCGAGCTAAATCGAGGCCAGTATTAATCACGCATGCATGCGCAGGACACGAAGCAATTAGAGGGGTATTTTTGGCCAAAACCACCGCATGCAACCGGAAGGACTTCTTTTGCGCTCTAAGCGTTTGGACGGAAAAGGACTTCTATTAATGTGGACGGGAGACTCACGCATGCGAACAGCCTGGAGCTAAATCGAGGCCGGTATTAATCACGCATGCATGCGCAGGACACAGCAATTAGAGAGGTATTTTTGGCCAAAACCACCGCATGCAACCGGAAGGACTTCTTTTGCGCTCTAAGCGTTTGGACGGAAAAGAACTTCTATTTGCATTACGGAGGAGTACATTTATTACTAACATATTTCCACTTGTAGTGTTCGAATGTATTTTGTTGTATTTATAATAAATACAGGTGGAAATACGACCAAAAGGCGCGACCACGAAAGCGCACTCTCGAAGATCACAAACCCAGGGTGGAAATGGACCAAATTGTCGAATTGGGCCAAGCCAACATCGCCCACACACTTTTCGTAACGTAAGACGACGACCCACGAAGACTTGGGCCGGGTCGAGCCCAAAGGGCGCACCCTGGCGGTGAAAGGTCCTAATGGCTAGAGGGAGGGGGTGAATAGCCTATTAAAAATTCTACAAACAACACTAAGCAAGGCGGTTAGTAAATAAAACGCGTAATGCAAATGCTAATGCTTCAACTAGCTATGCAAGCCACAAGCCAATTCTATTGTCTCTAATTCACACAAGGCTAAGTCTCTACCTTTACTCCTAGGTGAACAAGCAAGACTAACTAGTTCTACTACTAGGAGCTAAACAACTAACAAGCTACACAACCTAGCAAGAGAACTAACTAGCACACTAACAAGCTAAGCAAGCCTACACAAGTATACTAGTGAAAGTAATGCAAAGAGGCTAGAATACAATACCACCGTTGTCGAGTAGAGGTGGAAACCAATCACCATGATCACCGAGAAATCTCCAACGAGCAAAGGCAAGTGACACGATGATTTTTCACCGAGGTTCACGTGCTTGCCGGCACGCTAGTCCCCGTTGTGGCGACACACTCACTTGATGTTGCCAAGCTTAATGGCCGATGCCAAATCCCCTATGGGAGCTCAAGCAACAATCACAAGAGAGGGTCCAACAAGCCACGAGCAATCCACTAGTGCTCCTTTCGCGATCTCCTTGGGGTAAGGAACGGACCCCTCACAATCACCACCGGTGTGGCCTCGAACAAGCTCCAATCGAAGGCTCAACACCGCCTCTTGCTCCAAGCCGCTAGGGAACCGGGCAAATTCCCAAGATAACAAGAATCCCGCGGCTTCTCCAAGGATGAAGTGCCTCTAGATGCAATCACCAATGCAATGCACTTCTATCACTCTCAATCTCACCAAGAATATGAATTATGGATGGAGAGATGAGTGGAGAGGAGTCTCAAGTGCTCACTAGCAAGTTAGAGTGTTCAAATGTCCAAGAGAGAGAGCATGTACCCGGCCATCCAGTATATATAGGCTCCTCTCAAAAAGGAGCCGTTGCTCTAAAAATTTGCTCTGGCAAGACCGATCGGACGCGACCGACGGAACCACCAGCGGTCCGGTCCAGTGGTCCGGTCGGTGCTTCCGGCCGCTACCGACAAGCATCCGGGCCCACTTCAGCTGGCTTCCTCCGTGCGTCCGATCACAGGGTCCGATCGTGACCGGAAGCATCCGGTCAGTGGTCCGGTCGATCGTCCGGCAAAATTTGCCTCGCAGAGCTCTCGCCAGACGCACCCACCGGAGCCTCCGGTCGATGCGTCCGCCAGCGCCGCAGCCGTCCGATCACCTAAAAACAAAGCCAAATCTTCACTTTTGCTTTGCTCTTTGCTTCCATCTTGCTTCGCCTCTTGCCAATGGTTGCCAACACGCCCAAGATGATCACGTTATCACCAATGTTAGCATGTCACGATGTTAGGCAAGATCGAAATTAGTGCTCTCATGTCCTAAATGCAATATGCAAGTCAATTGGACCTAGAAGCACTTCGTGCAAGGATTGTCGCGGCATTCCCTCTTGATAGTCGGCTATCTATCCTATAATGTGATCACACGCTCTATCGTGTCTTGATCACCGAAAGAAAAACCCTATCAAGTATACCTTTGCCTTGATCTCCGGGTTCCTCTCAAGCCGATCACCGAGCTTGACGATCCACCATGTTCACCAATGTTGTCCATGTCCATGATCATCATGCTCCTTGTCATCCATCTAATCCTTCCTTAAAGTCATCACTTAGAGCAAAGGATTAGTCCACAAAGTGTCGTCATCAATTTCCAAAACCAAACATGAGATTTCAATCTCCCCCTTTTTGGTAATTGATGACAACCAACTCACAAAGATAAGAAATAAATTCAATTTAACTTGAATTGCTTGCCCATTAGAGTTTTGAACAAGAGTCAAGGAATGGACAATCATTTCAAGGTTCGGTTTTGGTAGTAGTAGCTCCCCCTACATATGTGCTTCCATGTGTTTGGTTTAATTTTGGCACATATGTTGGATAGAAATCATGGGGAGAGATACTAATACCAAAAGGATGCTAAGGTTATAAAATTTGGACCTTTGAAGCGTGAAACCATCGGAGTCCTTAGCATCATGTATCTAGACATTCATCAAAAACTCAACATACCCCATGAGATCAACATTATAGGCTAAAATGTGAGCTTTGTCTAGATACATCCTATGCATGCTAGTTGGTCAATACACCAATCAATTTTCAAAAACTAGCATACACCAAGCAATCATGTATATTGAATTTAAATTGCCAATGCAACATCACATTATGATCATGCACATACAAATGCACAAATAGTCTATGAGCTTGCTCCCCTATTTGTGTGATCTTTCCAACATCTTTGTGACATATTTCTCCCCCTTTGTCAACAATCACCAAAAAGGTGTAAATGAGAGAAATAAAGTCAATCAAAGTTTCACATATGGTCTCATCTAGATCACTTGCCTTTCCATGTATTCAAGTTTGAACCAAGGACAAGCTTTTTCACACCTCATTTGCATAAGGGTTATCTTGCACCATGTTAGAATACACATTAATAGTGCATTTTCTAGAGTCGACACTAGGATTGCAAGCACATAAACATGTCATATGCCACCACTAGTTCATAAAACCATTCAAAGCAATAGTGGTGCCACACATACATTGAAAACATTTGATTTTCCATGAATGAGCCTATTAAGCATGCATGATGTCTAGATGCACTAACAAGTCCTTAGCATAATATGAATGCCATGACAACCAACTTTTATCTTGGGGTTTGTCGAAGGAGAGGCATGTCATAAAAGTGGGGTGCATCAACTCAAGTTGGAGAAATCAATGATGTTCAATTCTCCCTTTAGCATGCAAAATCTCTTCTCATCAAGTGGCTTGGTGAATATGTCGGCTAGTTGATCTTCGGTGCCAATGCCCATGATACAAATATCACCCTTTTGTTGATGATCTCTTATGAAGTGGTGCCTTATATCAATGTGCTTTGTTCTTGGATGTTGAACCGAATTTTGGGTCATCTTCCTTGCACTTTCATTGTCACAATACAATGGGACCTTGTCAAATTGGAATCCAAAATCCTTCAATATTGACCTCATCCAAAGCAATTGAGTGCAACAACTTCCCGCACTAATGTATTCGGCCGGCGGTAGAGAGAGCAACACTATTTTGCTTCTTTGAAGACCATGATACTAGTGACCTTCCAAGGAATTGACATGTGCCATTTGTGCTCATTCTATTGATCTTGCACCCTCCATAATCGGAACGAATATCCAATCAAATCAAATTTGGATCCCTTTGGATACCAAAGTCCAACATCTTGTGTGCCCTTCAAGTACCTCACAATTCTCTTTGTTGCTTTGAGGTGACTTTCTCTTGGATCGGATTGATATCTAGCACACATGCCCACACTAAATGCTATGTCCGGTCTTGATGCGGTTGCATAGAGCAAGCTTTCAATCATAGACCTATACTTCTTTTGTTCAACCATGTTGCCACTTGGATCGGGATCAAGGCTTCCATTGGTTGCCATTGGTGTGGACATTGACTTGGCATCTTGCAAATCAAACTTCTTGATCATGTCTTTGATGTACTTGGTTTGACTAATGAATGTGCCATTCTTCAATTGCTTGATTTGGAGACCAAGAAAGAATGTGAGCTCTCCAAGCATTGACATCTCAAACTCATTGGCCATCATTTTTGCAAACTCTTCACAATAATCTTGATTGGTTGACCCAAAGATAATGTCATCAACATATATTTACAACACAAACAAGTCCTTGCCAATCTTCTTGATGAAGAGTGTGGTGTCCACCTTGCCCATCTTGAATCCTTTAGAGAGGAGAAAATCTCTCAACCTCTCATACCATGCTCTTGGTGCTTGCTTCAAGCCATACAATGCCTTCTTCAATTTGTAGACATGGTTGGGATACTTCTCATCTTCAAAGCCCGGTGGTTGTTCAACATACACCAACTCATTTATGAAGCCATTCAAGAATGCACTTTTTACATCCATTTGATAGAGCTTGATGTCATGTGCACATGCATAAGCAAGCAAGATTCTAATTGCTTCAAGTCTAGCAACCGGTGCATTGGTCCAAATGGCTTAGTTAAGAGAGGATCCCATGGTAAAAGTCCTATAAATAGATGGGCACTCCCTCCCTTGTAACACACACCACACAATGTAGCCTCTCTCTTCTTCTTCTTCTTCTTCTTCTTCTTCTTCTTCTTCTTCTTCTTCTTCTTCTTCTTCCCCCTTTCTTCTTCTTTCTTCTTCTTCTTCTTCTTCTTCTTCTTCTTCTTCTTTTTAGTTTATACCTAGGAGGAGTTTGGCAAGGATAATAAAAGAGAGCAAGACATCTTGGAGCTATGCGGTATGAGCAATTTAGAGTTCTTCATCTTGTTCTTGTTCTCTACTTATCAATATAGTCATGTTCTTGAATTAGAGCAAAGTTCTTGTGATATAATCTTGGTTGATGAACTAGTCTATAGTTTTGATATCATGATCTTGTCTTATAGAACTTCGTGCTTAGTCTATCATACATACCTGTTTTGACCAAAGAGCCAGATCGATATAATGAGTTCTACCTAGAGTTAGCCTTGGTTGATGTTGGGTTGCGGGATTGATAGTCGTTCCTTCGGGGGCGGCGCTCTAGTAGAAGGACCCCGGGGACGGGTAAGCCTTGTTAACACGCTAGAGTGATAATCACTAGTGTAGACGTGGTGTCCGGGCTAGGGGTTGCCTATCTTTTGTGGCGCATCCCACGGTTGAGGGGTAGGCGGTTTGGTCGTGACAAGCCTTGTCCGTCCCTTGAAATCCCCCCCACGTTCGGGTGCGGCGGTGCTAATTGCCGGACTCTACCCGCTTGGGAGCGGCCGGTGCCCGAAGTAATTCGGCAGAGACCTTGGCTTTCTTGAATTAGAATCTCTAATAGTTGAACATGTGTGTATCTCGCTATCTTGACGTGACTATCTAGGATATGCACGCTCCATATTAGATTTATTCTTTTATTCATTCTTTTATATTTATCCTTGAGATTGGCTCGAGTGTGTGTGTCAAGTTATCCTACTACTTATCTTGTTTTTACCCCTATTATGAGCATTGATCTGTTATACATTCGTGTCATCTTGACCATGTCCGAATTAGAGACTTTTACACCATGCCTTCCTTTGGGAAAAATATAAATAACGATATACCTCGAATACTTAGGGTGAAATGCTACAATGATAGATCCGTGCGCTGCGGATGAATATCTTCTTTGGCAAGATCTATCACCCGTTGCGTTCCCATTCGGATCACCGACATGGTGGTTTTACTTGGGAATGTCACGAGGCGCATTTCTCGGCGCCGTTATTAGAGATGGGTTCTAAACCCGTTTCTAGTTATTGCGCTTAAGAAATGCAACGGCATGCATGATGTCTAAATGCACTAACAAGTCCTTAGCATAATATGAATGCCATGACAACCAACTTTTACCTTGGGGTTTGTCGAAGGAGAGGCATGTCATAAAAGTGGGGTGCATCAACTCAAGTTGGAGAAATCAATGATGTTCAATTCTCCCTTTAGCATGCAAAATCTCTTCTCATCAAGTGGCTTGGTGAATATGTCGGCTAGTTGATCTTCGGTGCCAATGCCCATGATACAAATATCACCGTTTTTTGTTGATGATCTCTTATGAAGTGGTGCCTTATATCAATGTGCTTTGTTCTTGGATGTTGAACCGAATTTTGGGTCATCTTCCTTGCACTTTCATTGTCACAATACAATGAGACCTTGTCAAATTGGAATACAAAATCCTTCAATGTTGACCTCATCCAAAGCAATTGAGTGCAACAACTTCCCGCACTAATGTATTCGGGCCGGCGGTAGAGAGAGCAACACTATTTTGCTTCTTTGAAGACCATGATACTAGTGACCTTCCAAGGAATTGAGATGTGCCACTTGTGCTCATTCTATTGATCTTGCACCCTCCATAATCGGAATCCGAATATCCAATCAAATCAAATTTGGATCCCTTTGGATACCAAAGTCCAACATCTTGTGTGCCCTTCAAGTACCTCACAATTCTCTTTGTTGCTTTGAGGTGACTTTCTCTTGGATCGGATTGATATCTAGCACACATGCCCACACTAAATGTTATGTCCGGTCTTGATGCGGTTGCATAGAGCAAGCTTCCAATCATAGACCTATACTTCTTTTGTTCAACCATGTTGCCACTTGGATCGGGATCAAGGCTTCCATTGGTTGCCATTGGTGTGGACATTGACTTGGCATCTTGCAAATCAAACTTCTTAATCATGTCTTTGATGTACTTGGTTTGACTAATGAATGTGCCATTCTTCAATTGCTTGATTTGGAGACCAAGAAAGAATGTGAGCTCTCCAAGCATTGACATCTCAAACTCATTGGCCATCATTTTTGCAAACTCTTCACAATAATCTTGATTGGTTCACAATAAACATGAGATTTCAGCTGGGGGCGGTTCGAGCCCGTCTTCGGCAGGTCGGTACATTAAGTGTCCTGGAGGGCGGTGCGGTGCTTGGGTGGCCGATTTAGTGTACCTGGACGCGCTAACAAGGTCGGTTTAGGGGTTAGGTCATTTATCTCACTCTCCCTTGTGTATAAATACCTCCTCCCTCTCCCTCATTCCACACACCACACTTGGAGTCACCACACCAGCACACTCACACTGTCCACCTCACTCTCCACCTCCACTTCTTCTTCTTCTTCTTATTTGGCTAGCATTGGAGTAGAGGAGCTACAAAGGAAGGACTTATAATCTTGGAGCAAAGTGAGCTTTGGTAATATATATCTTCCATGGATCTTTCTCCATTGTGCAAGTTCTATTTCTATGACCATGGTCTAACTTATGAATTAGAGTATAGTCCTGTTCATGTTTTAGTGTTGGTATATGAACTAGCATATAGTTTGTATATCATAATCTTAACGTGTTCATATTTGTTCTTCATCGATCATCGTATGCATAACATGATTATAGATGGGATAACGGTTCGTCGTTCTTTCGAGTTTGCTCTTGTCTTAGTCCGTCCATCCGTAGGGTGGGGATCCTGGGGGGACAAGAGTAGTGCTCGTACGCGGGCATGGTGCCTGGGTATTACGACACCTTCGAATATGAGAGCATGTCATGGTCGTGAGGGTAGGCGGCAGGGTTGTGACAGCCCTGTCCGTGCCTTGTAATCCCTCCACGTTCGCATGTGATGTAGAGTTCATAAATGCTTTCCATTGGGCCGGATGGTACCAGGAAGTCTCGCTGTTATCCTAGACATAACCATGCTTAGATCGTGTTAGCATATGATCCTAACTATTCATTGTAAGACCATGACTAGAATACATTAGATTACTCCATAGGACATTCGTTTATTCTTTATCTATTTTCTTTATCCTTTACGGTGGATTCCAATGTGTGTGTCACACTACCTATAAACCGTATTGCTTACCCCCGTTATGAACGAGTTGGTCTTTGCGTGCACACATTTCATCATCCGGATGCCATGCTACTTCTTATACAACATGCCTTCCTTTGGGAAAATATAAATAACGATACCCCTCGAATACTTAAGTGAAATGCTACAATGATAGATCGCGGCGCTTTGCGGATGAAATATCAACTATGGCAAGATCTATCATCGTTGATTGAAAGTGCGTTATCACCGACATGGTGGTTCCACTTAGTGATATCGACGGCTCGTCTCCCTAGCGTAGTCATCGGGGTTGGGTTCTAAACGATTCTAATGATTGCGTTAAGAAACGTCAACACCCCTCGGGCAACCTACTCGACAACATTATTTAGGCATGGCATCGAGCCAAACCTAGAGAAAATCGGCGCCATCATGCGGATGAAACCGCCCCAAAACGTAAAAGACGCCCGAAGTTATTTGGATGCATGGCGGCCCCTAAGCCGCTTTCGTCGCGCGGCTCGGCGAAAAGGGACCGCCATTCTTCAAATTACTGCGTGCGAAGCTTTTTAGGTGGACCAATGAGGCTCAAGAGGCCTTCAACGGCTTCAAGAAGTTCCTTACCACGCCAAAGTGTTGGTGGCCCCGAACGGCGGAGACGATATCGCTCTATATCATTTGCGACCAATCGGGTAGTTAGTACCGCCCTAGTTGTCGGCCGCGGCGGAAGAAGGGCATGTATATCCCGTCCAGAGGTCGGTCTACTTTATAAGCGAGGTACTCAATGACTCCAAACAAAGGTACCTTCACATACTGAAATTGCTCTACGGGATCCTCATCACGTCTCGCAAGTTGCGTCACTACTTTGACCTCCATCCATTCATGTGGTGTCGGACTACCCCCGTTGGGCGACGTCCCGCGCAACAAGGACGCCAATGGTCGCATATGCAAGTGGGCGTCGACCTCACTGTTCACCATTGACTACAAGAACAAGAGTACTATCAAGTCGCAAGCGTTGGCGGACTTCTTATGCAGTGGACGGACTTGAGACTCCTCGGAGGATACCAGCCGAGAGCGCTGGACTATGTACTTCGATGGATTCCTCAACATCGACGTGCCGGGAGCTGGCGTTTATATCATATCACCCTCCGGAGACACGCTCCGCTACGTCCTCCGCATTCACTTCCCGGCATCTAACAATGCCGCGGAATACGAGGCCGCTCTCCACGGCCTCCGTATTGCTGTCCAGCTTGGAATTCGCCGGATACAAGTATTTGGTGACTCGGCTTTGGTAATCAAGCAGGTCAACAAGGATTGGGATTGCAAGAGCGAGAAGATGGATGCGTACGTCGCGGCCATAAGAAAGTTGGAAGGCAAGTTTTATGGGCTCGGCTTTGATCACGTAGTTCGGGACTTCAACCAAGCCGCCGATGAACTTTCCAAGCTCGGTTCGTCCCAGGCAAAGATACCGGTCGGCGTCTTCGTCGAAGACCTATGGAAGCCAACCATCAGTGATCCCGCGCCTGGCCCTCCACTCGAGACAACGGAGCAGATCGTCACCACCCTATCCAGTGCCATTGATGAAGACTGGCGAGTTCCCATAATTAAGTACCTGCAGGAGGCTCTAGTGCCAGAAGATAGGACGGAACAAGAATGACTCATTAGACGCAGCAAGAATTATGTCCTGGTCAACGGATTCCTTATGAGAAAGAGTATTGGGGACCGGGCATCGCAAAAAGTGCATCTCAGGAGGATGGCATAAAATTGATCGACGAAATCCATGGCGGGATCTGCGGCAATCATGCGCCTCCTCGCACTCGGTTGGGAAGGCGTTTCGAGCAGGATTTTACTGGCCAACGGCTGTCGCCGACGCAGAACACCTGGTACGGCATTGTGAGAAGTGTCAGTTCTTTGCGAAACAGACGCACGTGCCAGCACATGAACTCCAGACCATACCCGCAGCATGGCCTTTCTCGTGCTGGGGACTTGATGCTATCGGGCCTTTTAAAGCGGCCCCTGGTGGTTTTAAGTGGGTATTCGTTATGGTCGACAAGTTCTCCAAGTGGATCGAATATCTCCCTCTGGTCGACGCTAACCAATACAAGGCCGTCGAGATGTTAGATGAGGTGGTTCATCGATTTGGTATCCCCAACTCCATCATCACCGATCTCGGCAGCACATTCACCGGCGGTCACTTCTGGGATTACTATGAAGACAAGGGCATCCGGGTGAAGTATGTGTCTGTCGCCCATCCTCGCGCTAATGGGCAGGCCGAGCGAGCAAACAGCATGATATTAGAGGCTTTACGGAAGCGCCTCTTCCGGCCAGACGACAAGTACCCTGGTCGGTGGCTCAAGGAGTTGCTGCTGTTGTCTGGGGACTGCGCACTCAGCCTAGTCGCAGCACTGGCGTATCACCATACTTCATGGTGTTTGGATCAGAAGCGGTCCTTCCGGCAGACATCGCCGCTCCCCAGCCGAGAATTATAACGAGGAGATCTCCCCGACGCTACTCGAGAAGATGAGCTCGTCGTGCTTTCGAAGAAACCCGCCTCGCAATCTTTGCCGCACGCGGAATGCTAAATACCTCGAGGGTGTTCGAAGATATTATAATCGCAATGTGCGCAATAGAGCCTTTGCGGTTGGCGACCTAGTCCTTCGAAGGAAGCAGAAAAGCGTTCACAAGCTGGGATCTCATTGGGAAGGGCCTTTCAAAGTCAAAGAGGTGACTCGGCCAGGAGCTTACAGATTGACGACCATGGAAGATATCGATATCCCTAACTCCTGGAATATCGAAAGCATCGACGATTTTACCCGTGAACTCGGGGACTCAGAAGCTACCTTATATCGTTCTTTACTTTACGCCGTCGCATATTAATGAAAGTTTATTGGAGCATGTTGACATGGTTATATTTTCTTTGACATAACAATTTATCTCCGTGCTCAACTAAACCTCCCGTCCTTTGGACCCCCTAGAGCCGTCTCGTACTTGGTCGTTTCACAAAGTATCGCGTGGATCGGTGTACTCCCGCATAGGCGCGATGGCGGATGACTCCTTAACATGATCGAATAGCCCAATAGCTTGCTTGAGCATCGTGTCTCCTTGCTGTGGCTATACCGACACGTTAAGGCTAGGACTGGCGTCTACCATAGGTGACTACTTTTTTCGTCTACTGTCTACGCTTCATTGTATATCATGATCGTATGCATGCTAAAACGATTATGGAAATAAAAACAAAGTATTAAGCTAATTATGCCACCACATCCGGGCGTGGCTCGGCTCAACCATAAGTGTTTTTCTCTTTGTTTTTTCACTAAATTTTTTCTTGCAAAGAAAAAGAAGCAAAGTATTATGCCTGGGGCAACGTCACCCAGGACTTTACCTTCAAGAGCTCACAGGAGCGGGTTCATCTCGTCGGCAAGTGTCGTTGCCGCCTCGTCGGCCTCCTCACGCAGGGCCAGCGCCGCCTCATCCGTCCCGAGTACGTAGCCTAAGCGGACGCGCTGAAACTCCACCGGGATGGTGGGAGCGCCACCGCCAGAGCATGTCGAGCCGTGTCGCGAGTGGCCTGGCGGGTGAACTCCATGAAGTTTTCCCAGGCCGCTGCGCTGCGCTGCTCCACGTTCTGAGCATCGGTCAGTGGCGCTCCCTCTGGATCAGCCCCGCCAACTGCATAGCCATGGATGGCGTCGAGGACTGGTCCCACACCTTGCAGCAAACTTTGTGTGCGACTCCTCCATAGAGCATACGCAGCCTCCAGATCACGAATCTGATAACTATGGGCTGCACGCATTGCTGCCAAAATTACATGGTAAGACAAGCACATATTTTTTCCAAAATTCTCTCGGCGGTAATTGCTTGTTTGCGAGAAAAGCGACGCTGATCCACGGTTGGCGGTGGTGTTCCGAAGCTCCTCGCGCAGTTCACCCGTCAGTTGATTCGCCATCATCAGCTGCTGCTGCAGGGTCTCGATGGACGCTTCATGCTCTGCAAAGGTACTAGACAATCACCATTTACATTATTATTATTACTAACAGTTTTCGCAAAGCTGTCTTCAGGTCAACTACTCAAGGAGGCATGATATATACCAAGAATCTGGGTTTGGGCCTCGTTGCGCGCCCGCTGCTCCTGAGTGATGAGTTCCACGCGCTCTTCCTCCATGCACTTGCGGTCGGCAGCGAGATGAGCACGCCTCCTTCGACAGCCTTTGCCCTCCCCCGGCAACCCGGCGGGTTCGCCGCCCCAGATTTCACGCCGCCGCCGCCTCCCCGAGCAAAGGCTTGACGCTGGGCGTCGCCGTTCCGCCAACAAGCGGTCCCTCTCAATAGCAAGCACCGCTCGCTAATCAGCAAGACGGTTGCGCTCGCGGGAGAGCTCATCCCGCGCCTGTTGGGCCTCAAACAGGGCGCCCTGGCACTGCTCCAGCTCTTCACGCAGCTGGCGGATCTCCTCGTTTCGGATATGCTACACAATCACATACAATCACAGGACATCTATGGTACTGTCACGGTGTAGAACAAGGCGGTCGAGTACTTACGAGCAGGTGGCTGGCTCCCTCCTCTACTTGTTGTGCTATGCGCGTTGGTTCGTCCTCCTCTTCGACTTTGGCCCAGCCCCCGCTCCACCCGATGCCCCGAGCTTCAGCGGCGCGTACCAACCCTCCACCTCCTCCATCTCTTGATCATCGTCCACATGCTCGGATGTCATCGATGGGGGACTCGGCGGCGGATGACCACGGTGCGGCGCCTCGCCTCGTGCCACTTGTTCCCGGGCATCGCCGATCGGCTCCTAGAGCACCTGGTGACCTGCCACCTCTTGAGGCTCCTCGGGCGCTGCAGCGTCTTGAACCACCGTGATCCCTCGGGGACTACTGCGGCTACGGGCAGCCGGGCCGCTCATCCCGGCGAGGGGCGTCCGTAGCAACCGGCATCGGACACAGCTCGACGCGGGTCCCCCGCACCAAAGGGATGGTTCACGCCGATTTATTATCGGCCGTGAAGATGGCTACTAGCATTTGACAAGATAGAGCACTTACACATTTGCAAAACGCAAACGCCACGAAGCCGACCACTGAGCCGCCACCACCGCGGCCTCCTCCGCTCTCAGGCGCGCCGACACGCCACCATGTGGCCTGGTGGGATCGCTCGGGTGATCGACCAATGATCGGTGTTTCGTCTCTACTGGTTGCTGAAAAAAACACAATGTGACGGTTAAATCAAACAAGCTTACTCGGGGACTGGATAAACACAGGGAGCATACTTACAAAGGCCGTCGACTCCACGAAGGCCTGCAATTCCTCATCAGCAAGAAAGTCATCATCATACGGTGGCGTGTCACTGCGGGGTGCCGCCCTGCTTTGTCACTCTACGTCGGTGACCACCGGCCCGATGGGCTCTCCATAGGGCACTTGCCGTGGCGTCGCGCGACTCTCTACCGTCCCGCCCTCGGGCGCCCTCGGTGCTGCCGGTGCGGGGCACGGGATGGCAGCGGAGTCGAGTGCGCGGGCGCGCACGACGGCGCTTTCTTCAGCGACGGTGAAGTAGCGGTCGTGTCATCCCATGGATGCAACAACGAGAGATAAGTCGACGGTTGCACAATATAGCAATACGAATCTAACTTGTGTGGATTTCACTCACCCACCGGTGGCGGGTTCCGGCTGTGGAAGGTAGGCACTCCCCGGGGATTGTGTGGCTCATCACCTACTGTCAGAATCTTAGCCACCCGGTCTTGAGTTCTGACGACGGCAAGAACTCCGCCGACTCGCTGGTCGGGTCGGTCGTTCGGCCGGTATATTCAAGTCGGGATGCTCCCTTCGTTTGAGTGGCTGGATTCGACGCTCCATGAACACGTGAGCAAGGTCGATGCCGCCTACGCAAATCGGCGATCATATCCAGCAACTCCCTCACGCGCGGCATGTCGGCGGCTGCAGGTTCCTCATTCCAGCTAGCTTGTCTCACCGGAACGTGGGTGGGGTCGGTTGGAATGGGAAGATTCGCCTGCGGCGGGTAGAACCACCGCGCGTATACCAACGCGGCACGTTCGGGTCGGCAGTCGGATCGACGGGGAATTGGTTCACACGGTTGCCCCGGAGCTTCACAAACACGCTCCGGCAATCCGCGACCCGAATCTCCCTTCATCCCCACAAAGAAGAAATATTTCCGAGACCGAGATTGGGAAGGATGCCAAGGCAGCACTCACAGAGCGTGACGAAGGCGGCGATGTCGAGCATGGCGTTGGGTAGCAGATGGCGAGCCGGAGCCCGTAGAAGATGAGGAGCTCTAGCAGAACGGCGAGGCCTGGCATCCCAAAGCCCCGCCGAGAAGTGGCTCTCGAACACCACCACCTCCTCTGTCTGCGGCATCGGGTACGGTTCCGCCTTAGGGTCCTCCAACCGGCGATGACCCTCTCCGGCAGCACGCGGGCGTTCACCAGCTCCCTCACCGTCGCCTCGGTGGACGACAAGCCTGGCCATTCCCAATCCATTAGGATGACGGGCTCCACCGTTGCAAGCAAAGACGGGCTCCCCGCCGCGCCCGCAGCAGCGGCCCCGCGGCCCGCCGGGCGCTCCATGTCCGGCCGGGCGCCCCGCGCCCTCCGGCAGCACCACGGCTGCGGCGACCTCCGCGAGGATGGCGGTCCATCCCACCAAACTAGCTCTACATTTCAAGAAGATGAACAGTGTTGGCTCAAAACAAATCGGATCAAATCCAGGCTCAAATCAACCACATTGGGCCTCCGAGCGACGGCAAATCCATGGATCTACAGCGATACATACCTCTTGTGGCCGGTGAATCGACACAAGGCGGCGGCGGCGGCGCAGCTCCAAACCCTAGCCGGTGCTCACTGTAGCAGGGCGAAAATGGAGGACTCGAGAAGATGGAGGGGCTCACAGGCGGATGAGACGAGGCGACCACGGGGCATCGGTATTTATATCACTGTCGGCCCTAGGGTTAGGGCATTGGCAACCGTGCGCGCTGTGGGCCCGCGCCTCCCCATTTTCTCGGGTTGAGTGCGTGCGGCAGCGGCGACGATTGCCATCATTACCCTTTCCAGCACGCGGCGCCGTGACGCCGCCACGCAGCGCCCTATCCCCTTGATTCTCACGCCCGGCACGTTCCCCTACATGATCCGGGATATTAATTGCCCAGATATCTTGCCGTTTCTTGGGACCCGAGCGGCCCTATCTTCTCAACGAAGCTTCCTTAAAACACGGGCTATCCAGATCTCCTGACGCGGCTCGGATATTCTTTTGGTTGGCATAGTCTATGCACCGACTCTTGCATGGTGCATGCGCACCCTACGTTCGAGTAGAAATGTCGGGCTCGGGGACTCCTACGCGTACGCCCCAATGGGCGTTTGGAGAGTGCGCCAGTTAGGTTTCCGATTACCCGGGGACTATTTGATCGTATTTTTTCTGACCTTAGCAGTACGTGATTATCCACCTACTCCTAAGCTCGGGGACTAAGTGGGCACACTTCACCTATGGTGAATCGTGCTTGAATAATTTGGTACTTACATTCTGTAGTGTTTTTCCACTACACGTGGGCACACTTCGCCAGAAAGAAAAAGATTTTTTTCATTGAGCACCCAAAGATCCAGCCAGCGGACTCGTCAAGACTAAACTGGTCGGAAGCAAAGGAAAAGGCTACAGAAGGATAAGACGGCTGGTCGAGAGCTGTCCCAAGCTAGTCGACGATTAACTAGTCTGGTCGACACCATACGAAGACTGGTCGACAACACCTCCCGATGGTTGAGGCATCAAGACTCTTACACCGCAGCATACAAAGCATGCTCGGGGGACTAGCCGTGGGGGATAAACCCCTATCCCCTCACGGGTCACTTTGGGTTAGGCCCTCGGGCCGCCCGGGACGGCGGAATGAATCCCTCGGCGCTAGAAGACCGCAATCATCGGAGATTACGCCTGCACTTGGTCGTCAATATAGTTACCTAGTATGGTTCAATCGTAATCAATATGTACTTTCCTATTGTAACCGATCAGATAGCTCTTGTCGGGATAGATCCGACACCTGTAACCCCGCTCCCTGAGGACTATATAAGGAGAGAGAGGGATCCCCCCAAGGGACGCAGACAATTCTCAATCAATCAATACAACTAAGCAGATGTAGGTTTTACGCCATTAAGGCGGCCGAACCTAGGTAAAACCCGTGTGTTTTGTCCTTCGCCGTTCTCGCTTAACGCCTCGTTAGCCGTCTAGCACATCCCTAACCGCTCAATCTACTAGCCGGGGCATACCCTGCTAGACTATCGCCGGTAAAACCGACAACAATACGACGCGAAATTTAGATTTATAGGTTCATGGTAATGATATAAAATATTCTAGTCACCATGTTTCATTTTAAATGGACCCCGAAAAATAACAATAGATATAAATAAAAGATATTAATGTCTAGGGTCAAGTTAATTTTCACCTGTTTGCAAGGATGCTGGAATTATTATTTCAAAACGTCAGTGTTCCGCGTCTCTTGGCTTGAGGCTTCGTTTTTGCATCATTCTCTGTAGTAATTTCTTTCGTATCCTTATGATCAAAGCATTAAATAATAACGTGCTTGTAAATAACAACTAAAAAGCAAGCAAGAAAGGCAAAGTTCATAACGTGCTTGTGCATGCATACATTGTTGAAATATAAGGCAATTTCCAGATTAATTCCATATTATAAACCATGATGAAGGCGATCTACTAGAATAAGCATGTGAAGCAAACAAGCATGATTCAAAATCATATAACGAGATCATAGCATGATTGAACAACATAAAACATGGCATGATCATGGCAACCGGTGTAGGCACAACTAGCACAACACAAATACCAGATAGATTGAATAGATTGAACATGTTGGACAATAAGATTAGATAATAGATGTAATATCCGTCGATGTAGAAGTACATGGTGATGAAGAAGCAAACGATGACCGCACGTCCTTGTTGATGATCCGGTGCGCGAGCCTTACGATGATGAGACGACATGCTAAAATTTAGGAGCGATCGCGCCAAGAGCGCTTCCCAAAAACCTTATTCGCCTTCTCCGGTGGCCGGATCGCAAAGACGACGGTTCCGGAGACTGCTTTCGCCCGGCCGCCGGTGCACGCGAACGATCGGGCTGGAGACTTGGCAACGGGCGGCGCAGCAAAGTGAGAAGAGGAAAATACTATTTTACTACTTTAGGATTTTCTAATTGAAACTCCCAATTGTAGTTGTTATATTGTGTCCGTTCCCCGAAGGCTTGGTACAAAATATATAGGGAGGAAAACTCCCTACCTCCACATCAACTAGCAATATGGTACTAATTGATATTGCACCTCCCACTTTTTACTCATGGGCTGAAATAAAGCCCATTAGAGAACACAAATATTGGGCCTTTGAGATTTATCGTAATTTCTTCATATGAATTTTAGGGGAACTATTCATATATAAATTCTAACAATCCCCCACCAGATCTCAACCGCCCAAGATAGATATTTTCCTTATCTCACTACTTTTTTTATATACTAGTGTTTCAGAGAGATGTTAAGTTGAACATCCGCCTAGAGCTTCAAGTTCTACTCATCCACAACTTGAACAATGGACTACGCCTTGAATTGCAAGTTTTGTGTGAATAAATTTTGCTCAAAAGTCAAACTAGTACTTGGTCGCCAATAGCCTTTCTCCGTGGGTGGAGCATATACGTCATACTCCTTAGTCTCTTAATGAGCTTACTAGAGATCACCCAAATCTCATAGATCTGCGACGTTTAACGGTCGAACTCATATAGGTATGCCCTTTCAAGAATGCTCAGTAGGATAGCATCTTTACTTATAAAGTCAATAGGACATATTAAGGCATTCTCGCCAACCTACCATACTGAGCCTCTTTGCTCTTGAGAGTATTGCATCTTCACATAGAGAGGGTTTATTATTTTACTCTCCTCGGTTTACCAATAGCTTGTTCTTCCCGGATCCTTAGTCACGGGATCTCCGATCAAAAGATTGGGTACTACTACTGTAAACTCATATAGGTCTCATACCCATCTCCCTAGATGCAATTTCTATCACATTACGTGATAGCCCTTTTGTAAAGGGATCTGCTAGGTTTTTATCTGTCTGTATATAAGATACAGTTATTACTCTGGAGTTTCTCAATTTCCTGACAGATTTCAAACGTCTTTTAACGTGTCTTGTTGTCTTTGAATTATCCTTAGCACTATTCACCTCAGTGATCATAGTTTGATTATCACAGTTCATAAGGATAGCGGTACTAGTTTTTCAACCACCCGGCAAGTCGATAAGAGCTCACGCAGACCACTGCGCCTCTGCAGATGCTATATCTAAAGCGATGAAGTTACGCTTCCATGGTTGACTTAGTCAAAATAGTCTGTTTAAAGACCTCCATGACACTGCGCCACCTCCAAGAGTAAATACATACCCACTTGTGGCGTAGATTTGAGCTATATCAAAAATCCAGTTCGCATCACTATATCTCTCTAGCACAGCTGGGTGCCTAGAATAGTGAATTCCATAACTCATTGTACCTTTAAGATAGCACAAGACCCTTTCTAGTACATGCCAATGATCATCACCCGGGTTGGACATATACCTACTCAATTTGCTTACAAGAAAAGAGATATCTCGGTCCGGTTGCATTCGCTAGATACATGAGTGAACTAACAACTGAGAGTACTTGAGTTGATCTCTAGTACGCTTCTTATTCTTTCTCAATGTCACACTAGGATCATAAGGTGTTGGAGAAGGCTTTCTATCCATAAAGCCAAAACGGCTCAGGACCTTCTCAACATAGTGAGATTGCGATAAAAGTAATCCCACTCTCTTCCTTAATAAGCTTAATGTTTAGAATTACATCGGCCTCTCCTAGATCTTTCATATCAAAATTCTTTGACAAGAAAGACTTGACCTCATTTATAACATCCATGTTTGTTCCAAAGATTAGAATATCATAAACATATAAACATAATATAACAGATTCACCCCCACCATGTCGATAATACACACACCTATCGGCTTCATTAACAATAGCCGGCACTAGTTAATGTAGTGTCAAACTTCTCATGCCATTGTTTAGGTGCTTGTTTCAAGCCATACAAAGATTTCAATAATTTACACCTTCGCTCTTCACCTTTTACTACAAACCCATCAGTGATCCATATAGATCTCCTCATCCAACTCTCCATTAAGAAAAGTTGTCTTCACATCCATTTGATGAATGATCAGACCATATGAGGCAGCCAAGGATAGTAGTGTTCGAATAGGGGTCATTCTAGCAACAGGTGAATAAGTATCAAAGAAATCTTCTCCTTCCTTTTGAGTGTAGCCCTTAGCCACAAGCCGAGCCTTATACTTATCAATAGTACTATCAGGTCTAAGCTTCTTCTTGAACACCCACTTACGACCAATTGGTTTATAACCAAAAGGTAGTTCAGAGAGCTCCCAAGTTCCATCACTACGAACGACTTCTTTCCAATCATGCATCCGGAGATGCATATGCCTCTGAAATAGAGGTGGGAGTATCATCCACAAGGTACACAATGAAATCATCATCAAAAGATTTTGCAATCCTTTGTCTCTTGTTCCTCACAGGAACTTCATTGTCATCCTCCTCAAGTGGTTGCTCAAACGACTCAATAGGAGACTCGATAGGTATAGTAATATCAGGAGCTAATTCACTAGAAAACTTAGCATTGCTACGCATATCTTTTACAGGAAATATATTCTCAAAAAATGTAGCATCACGAGATTCAAAGATAGTATCAACATGCATATCGAAACTTCAGATTTTACTACTAAAAATCGATAGGCAATCTTTGTTATGAGCACATCTAAGAAAGACACAATCTACCGTCTTTGGTCCAAGCTTACGCTTCTTATTAATTGGAACATTGACTTTCGCCAAGCATCCACACGTGCGCAAGTATGAAAGTGATGGTTTCCTTCCAACCCATATGTCATATGGTGTTGTCTCTTTATTTCTGGTTGGAATTCTATTCAGGACATTACTCGCAGTCAATATAGCTTCCCCCCACCATGCCTTAGATAAACCAGCAGTGTGTAACATGGCGTTAACCAAGTCAGTCAGCGTGTGATTTTTCCTCTCGGTAACCCCGTTGGATTCGGGCGAATAGGGAGGTGTCCTCTCAAGAATAATACCATGTTCCGCACAAAACTCATTCACCACCACGATCTGACCTTAGACGTTTAATCTTTCTTTCTAGTTGATTTTCAACTTCAGCCTTAAAGATTTTAAAGTAGTCTAATGCCTCATCTTTAGTTTTCAGCAAGTAAATATAGCAATATCTAGAAGCATCATCAATTAACGTCATGAAATATCTCTTTCCACCTTTAGTCAACACACCATTCATCTCGCATAGATCAGAATGTATGAGCTCTAGAGGTGCCAAGTGTCTCTCCTCCACTGTCTTGTGAGACTTTCAAGGTTGCTTAGATTGCACACAACTATGGCACTTAGAACCTTTGGCAATGGCGAAATACGGAATGAACCTCGAGCTAGATAAATGTGACATCAAACCAAAATTCACATGACATAAACGAGAATGCCAAACACTTAAATTATCATCAATTGTGCCACAAATATGATTCAACGACTTATTATAAAAATCGCCAAACTTAGGCGGAACAAGCCACCACAGTCATAACATTTACCAATAAATTGTCCATGCTTAGACATAACTACTTTATTGGACTCCCATCACTACCTTAAACTCATCCCTTAAAAGAAGGGAAACACTAACAAGGTTCTTACAAATAGTAGGGACATGTTGCACGTTCTTCAATTTTGCACAATTTTCCCGTAAGTAAACTTCGGATCTACCTGGTGCCAATGCCACAGCACGAAGCATGTGACCCATTCCCTTGTAGCTCTTTATAAGAAGAAAACAAAGAGATGTCAGCACACACATGAATATTAGCACCTATATCAACCCACCAACTTGGTGATTGAAATACCGATAGTAGGGTATAGGAACATTAGTGTACTCCTCATCAAGATTGCTAATAGTCACGAGGTTAACATTCTTATTATTCCCATTGGAAAAAGTGACTAAGCTGTCCACAAGTGAAGCAAAGCACCTCATCATTATTTTTCTTCTTCTCAAAGGTAGTTGTTAATTTGGCATTGGAAGATTTATTCCCTTTGTTCCCATGTGGGTTTTTTTCGCACAAAATTAGTGCTAGAATGGCTCTTGTTCCCCTTATCAATAGTATTCTTCACCGAATCTTTTTTCTCAACATCAAGAGATGCTATCAGGTTTACAACTGATATTTTTTCTGTCTCTTGTGTTTAAGAATTGTGCCGAGGCTCTTCATTAAGAAGGCAACTTAGCAATATTGCATTCGGTTACAAACTCATCGGGTATGACATACTTAAGGAGTTCAAGTTCTCTTGCCATGTGTTGAACCTCATGCGCTTGCTTGACTATAGATTGGTTAGCAACCATCTTGTAGTCATAAAAGCTCTCCATAATGTATAACTCGGATGTACCAATGGTTGCATTGATTGATCCCACAATGCCTTCTCATCTTGGAAGTGCAAATTTGCATCTTCTAGATGACTAGCAAGACTATTTAGGATTATTCTTCTAAAGATAGTGTTGTCTCCCGGAATCTTCTCTTATCTCTAGAGATATTTCCCGAGGTGATCCAACAAGTAATCCGTAACATTTTAGGCTCTAGACAGAGCATGTCCTTAACTCGCCATCTCTTAAAATGTGCACTAGAAAACTTTCTAGTCTCAACACATCGGTGAAAACAGCCATAGTTAAATCAAGAAAAAGCCTATAATAAGGTTTTTGGATTGTTGAAATATAAGGCAATTTCGTGATTAATTCCATATTATAAATCATGATGAAGCGATCTACTAGAATAAGCATGTGAAGCAAACAAGCATGATTCAAAATCATATAACAGATCATAGCATGATTGAACAACATAAAACATGGCATGATCATGGCTTGGCGGTGTAGGCACAACTAGCACAACACAAACACCGGATAGATTGAATAGATTGAACATGTTGGACAATAAGATTAGATAATAGATGTAATATCTCCCGATGTAGAAGTACATGGTGATGAAGAAGCAAACGATGACCGCACGTCCTTGTTGATGATCCGGTGCGCGAGCCTTACGATGATGAGACGACGTGCTGAAATTTAGGAGCAATCGCCAAGAGCGCTTCCCAAAAACCTTATTCGCCTTCTCCCGGTGTAGGATCGCAAAGACGACGGTTCCAGACACCTTTCGCCCGGTCGCTGGTGCACGTAACGATCGGGCCGAGACTTGGCAACGGTGGCGCAGGCAGTGAGAAGAGGAAAATACTATTTTACTACTTTAGGATTTTCTAATTGAAACTCCCAATTGTAGTTGTTATATTGTGTCTTTCCCGAAGGCTTGGTACAAATATATAGGGAGGAAAACTCCCTACCTCCACATCAACTAGCAATATGGTACTAATTGATATTGCACCTCCCACCTTTACTCATGGGCTGAAATAAAGCCCATTAGGGGAACACAAATATTGGGCCTCCCACCTTTACTCATGGGCTGAAATAAAGCCCATTAGGGAACACAAATATTGGACCTTTGAGATTTATCAGAATTTTTTCATATGAATTTTAGGGGAACTATTCATATATAAATTCTAACATACATATATACATACACATGCAAGCAAACAAGCAAGTACTGAACCTGCTTTGTGCAAGATCATATATACAGCTTGAGAGGATGATCCACATGAACGAACGCGATTGAGAGGATGATCTCGCCGATGAATATGCATGCGAAGGCCACGGCCCACAGCGGATAGGTAGCAAAGCAAGTCGGGTGTTTGAATGAATTTGATGATTGTGATCCGAGAAGGCGAGTACTGCAGGTGCGATAATGAAAACTTATCGTAAAGACCGAAAGAATGAGGGCAATCTAGACGGCAGCCGTAGACGGAGACGCCCCGCTCCCATCTTGGGCTTGCGGGAGAGCACCGCGTTGTCGCAGGAATCGTGCCGCCCGAGAATCCCGCCTACGGGCGAGCTGGTCCATGAGGAACCGACGCACCACGACGTTCTCGCCCAACGCCATGGCTGCCACGTGGTCGCCTCCAATTCTCCCCGAACGCGGAGGTTGAACACCGGGGAGATTAGCGCCGCCGCCGGGCGGGCGAGATCGCCGGTTAGGGTCGGCCCTCCCTCCTGCCGGTGTGACGCCCCTCCTCCGGTCGCTCCAATTCTCCCCGGAATGTTTGGACACATGCATATGTATTAAATGTAGACTAAAAAATAATTAGTTATATATGACTTTGGTCGATTCCGGCTCGATTGGGCGGAATTGACATCCGATTGCTGAACGTCGGCGATCTTGACGGCGATGACGGTGACGAGGGGATGGTGATGACGCGACCGGGCGGCGAGGTGACGTAGATTGATGAAGATCGCGAGATAGTAGAGAGGAAGAAGAAGAAGGCGGCTGGCGTTGAGGGAGGTGGTGGTGGTTGGCGGCAGGCGGCATAGCGGCGCAAGGTGGCGGGGGCGGCGGCGGTGATGGCGTGCACGGCGCCGCGGGAGGAAGAGAGAGAGAGAGCCCGAGAGCCAGAGCTGTTGGGAGTTACCCCTTTAATTTATTTCTTTCTTAAGATCCAACCGGCTACATGCCCCTTGTATTTATAGTCCGAGGGAGACTTGCATGCTAAGCAAACTCTAGGAGGTTTCCTTATAGATTGGAATACCCCTCTCACAAGCAACCTATTTATTTCCTATCTTATTCCTATCTTTATTCCGTACTTAATTGCGAAGCAACTATTTATTCCCTATTTTGTTCCTATTTTTATTCCTTAAATATTCCTTACTTAATTGCGGCGAAGGTGACATGGCGCTGCGGGGGCGGATGACGGCGGCCGCGCCTCGAAGCCTCGATATACAAGACGGGCCTTGGGCCTAGTGCGGTATGGTCATGACATTTCTCCCCCTCACGACAGTAGCGTCCCTCGCCGGCCCTTGCACCGTTGTCGTTGTTGATGTGCCGGGCGAAGATGGAGACGCCGACCTTTCCGGGCCGCGGACCACCCGTACTACCTTTAATAAGGCCGAACGTAGTGGCGATGTTTGTCGAGGAAGACGATCTCCATTCTTTGGCGCCCAAGTTGTTGCTCCTGGTTGGAGCTTGATGGTTCAGCGATGCGGGCAGGTTGTCGCCAATTTGTGTTGCCATTTGATGAAGGGTGGGAGCCTCGAGGTAGTGACGGCCATCTAGGTAGGAAGTTGATGTGGGTGGTATGTACCTCTTGTCATCGTCGGTGAAGCTCACAAGTCGAGGCATGCTGAAGATGGAAGCGTAGGAGTCTTGGGCGCAGGTGGATCGCCGTTTTCTCGCGGTATGGTGCCTCCCGGTGTATTGCAGCCCACGGCCCGTTGGCGAGTCGTGACCGGACGTAGATGTCGTTGAGGAACAAGGGAGCCAACCGATATGGCTCGGGTCGCCCCCACGCAGTCGCGTAGTTGACGTCGCGATGGTTGTTGGTGTCGCCATTGAAGGACGTCCCAAAACCAAGAGTGGGGCACCATGGTATGTTGTCTCTCGTTTACGCGTGGCGCCTTAGGGATGCGAGAGGAGCCAAAGAAGGAGGAGTGTCGTTGTTGTCGGTTTGGGGTACCGTGTACGATGTTACGCTTTGCGTGGTGCGATGATGATGCCTTTGCTGGAGCTGCAACTTGATTAATGGTGTTCTTCACCATTGGCGATGTCGGCCGAATGTCCAGTAGGCATAGTAGTTCATCGGCGAAGGTCGGCAAGTGAACGACCGTCTCCTTGGTGGTGGTTCCCGGGAGCGTCGGTGTTCTCATCACCGTGGCGCCCATGTGTGGAACGCCGTGGTTGCCAATGTCGAGGTTGGCTGCGAGGATGTCGTCTTGGTTGATGCCCTTGGAGTTGTTGTCGATGGTAGGCATGGTAAAGACGTAGTCGACATCAGGGGGAACGTCATTGGCGTTGGCATCCTTGAGGACGTCGTTGTCGTTCACGGCGCCCATGGTAGCGTCCTTGTCGTTGTCGACGTCGTCGATGCCGCAAGCATTGTGGCTAGCGACATTAATGGCGATGTCGGGGATGTCGTTGGCCTTCGGGGGTGTCGTTGTTCTCATCGATGATGCCAGGGTCGAAGACGTCTTGGTTGACGACGTCGGCGACATCGTTGGAGCATGGATGATAGGGGTAGAAGCTCCTTGTTGAATGGGATGGACTTGCCTGGTGACTATGGAGCGTGTGATGTCCTGGTCGGCGAAGTTGTTGGCGTTGTTGTTCATGTCGCCGTTGTTGTCCAGGATGATGTGGACGACAGGATGGAGATTGGCAATGTCGGCGACGTCGGCGGCGTCTTTGAGTCGTCCATGTTGGCACCCGGATGTTCCCGATGTCAAGGAGGATGCTTGTAGTGACCGGGAAACTTATCTCGTGCCATTGCGTGAGTCGCGAGACGTTGGCCTAGTTGGGTAGGCTTTTTCGCCGAACAGTGGTGGACGTCGGTGGTAGCCTCCCCGATCCGATCCGATGCGGGTCGTAGCCGGGGAATCCTTGGGGTAGGCATGCTTGTTGCTTGCGGCGTCGATGATCTTGGAGGGGGGTGACGTGGCGGTGCGGTAGGAGCATCGTCACCGCCGGCGGCGCCCATGGCAGGGACGCCGTCGGTGGTGGCTGAGGTGACGCCGTAGGTGCGTCGTCGGACAGCAAGGCCGCGTCTGCCGCGGTGTTGCTGCTGTCTTGGCCACGGGTCGCCTTGGATGTCGATGGGAGTGTCATCCGCCTCCTCGGGCTGGGGGATAGCGGGGTCGGAGCCGACGCCGAAGTCCGAGGGGGAGGGGGGGCGGCCAAGGCCGCCCTGTGCGGCCGGGCGACGGCTGCATTTGGGCCGCCCTCCGGTGTGGTCGTGTCGTTGTTATGCGCCGTCGGGGCAGGCGGTTCATCCAACTCTCGAGGAGGGGGTGAACATGGCCTCGATTTTCCTCCGATCATCATTTAAAGTCCCAAATCTCCATCCGAGCTTGGTGATGTTGTGGCTGTCCATCGGATCTTGGTGTTGGTGGTGGTCGGAAGCCGCCGGTGGTGGGAATCGTTTGGTCTCGGATACCCGGCCGATTCCGGCATGATTGGGCCGGAATTGACATCCGATTGCTGAACGCCGGCGATCTTGACGGGCGATGACGGTGACGTAGGGGATGGTGATGACGCCGATCGGGCGGCGAGGTGACGTGAGATTGATGAAGATCGCGAGATAGTAGAGAGGAGGAAGAAGAAGAAGGCGGCTTTTTGAGGGAGGTGGTGGTGGTTGGCGAAGCGGCCACCGGGCCTTGGCTGGTGGCACGGGCGGCGCTTGGGCGGCGGCGGGTGGTGGCGGCGTGGTGGCGGCGGCGGCGGTGGTGATGGCGGGCGCGGCGCTGGGGAGGAAGAGAGAGAGAGCCTGAGAGCCCGGAGAGCATTTGGGAGTTACCCCTTTAATTTATTTCTTTCTTAAGATCCAACCGGGCTACATGCCCCTTCAGATTTATAGTCCAGGGAGACTTGCATGCTAAGCAAACTCTAGGAGGTTTCCTTATATATTGGAATACCCTCTCACAAGCAACCTATTTATTTCCTATCTTATTCCTATCTTTATTCCGCACTTAATTGCGAAGCAACTATTTATTCCCTATTTTGTTCCTATTTTTATTCCTTAAATATTCCTTACTTAATTGCGCGGCGGTGACATGGGCGTTCAGGGCGGACGACGGGCGGCGGCCCTCGAGCCTCACATACAAGACGGGCCTTGGGGCCTGTGCGGCGGCGGGTCATGACACTTTGTAAGGTGAATTTTTTTAGCCTAATTAATCCATGATTTGACAATATTATGCTTCATGTGCTAATGACAAATTACTTAGTCTTAATAAATTGCCTCACGGTTTCCTAAGGGAATTTGTAATTTTGTTTTCTGATTGGTATCCGAATACCTCATCCCACATCCCACATGACATCCGACAACTATAATTCAATTTTTCGGCTTTCCATTAGTATTTGTCCGTTTTATATATGTATGTATGCATAGCCCTCGATCTTGGTTTTTCCTAAACAGATCCCTTTTTTTCTAACAAAAATAAAGAAACAAAAATGGGAGAGGGAGCATGTCCTACAAACTCGCTATCTTGCTCGCGTTTCGTTAAAATAGAAGAAAGCGCGTTCCAACAGCCTCGTCAACTGGCTCTGCAAAATAGCGAACTCGTCATCCTGCTTTCGACATTGGCTCGCCATCCTATCCATCACGCTTAGGTGGTATCCCATATGGAACAACTGTTGCCTAGTCTGTGCTACTTTGTTGCTGTACTTTTTGGTCGTCACCATTCCGAAATGGGCCTCTCCGTTCCAAACAGGCAGCCGCAGTTCACATACCTCGTCAAAATAGAAAACCAGTTTGAAGAAGCTGCTGTGGAACTTTTCGAATAGTTTTAGAGAGCCAATTTACCTTAACCATGAAAAAATGGATTACCAATAAGTAAAATCCATTTAATTTTTTTTTATATAAAAAATCCATTTAATAGGATAAGATAAATTAAGATAGCAATGTATAAGGCGTATGAAGTAGTAAACTACAGAAGGTTCGAAATTCATCCTAGTAACTTCTCCTTAACCATGAAAAAAAATAGATTACCGATAAATCAAATCCATTTAATAGGATAAGATAAATTAAGATAGCAATTTCTAAGGCGTATGAAGTAGTAAACTACAGAAGGTTCGAAATTCATCCTAGTAACTTCTCCTTAACCATGAAAAAAAATAGATTACCGATAAATCAAATCCATTTAATAGGATGAGATAAATTAAGATAGCAATTTCTAAGGCGTATGAAGTAGTAAACTCTCAAGTAAAGTCCTAGAGAAAGGCCTACAGAGCGATTTAGAAATTGAGAAAGTGTTTGATCATGTTGCTGAGTAATGGAAACAAGCTATACTATTACTTCTAGAAATTATATTGAAGCTCTGACTTATCAAATGAAGAAATTTTATTCATTATAAATTGATCGAATTCCATTGAATAGCCTCGACAACAAAACACTTGCTTAACAAGTACTACTAATACGAAGAGAAATAATAAGAGGACTAATTGACATCCTCCCTAGCTTGCGTAGCACCACCATGCTTAATCCTCCTTCTGAACGGAGTTAACGAGGTTGTAGACGACAGTGGCAGCGAGCATAATTCCAGTGCCACTGCCAATGGCTCCGGTCATGTCGGCGAAGATGGAGAGAGCTCCGACACAGAGGCCTCCGACAGCGGCCGCCGTGGGGATGTGACGTTTGAGCTGTTCGTAGGTAGCACCATCACGCCTTCCAGGAATGGCCAGGCGCTGGTCCGCGAGTTGCCTCGCGACGTCCCTCGCCGACGACCCCGAAGTGATCACCCAAAACTGAGAGAGGACCGCGCACGAGGCGAGCATCAACACGGTGTAGATGAGCGCGTGGAGCGGGTCAGCGAGCACACTGGACGGCGGGGTGACGTAATAGGCGAGGCCGCCGACCGGGACGGCGGCGTAGCTGGCCTCCTTCCATACACCAAGCAGACGGCCGAGCACGCCGCCGCCGAAGCGGCTGTAGTGGAGCAGCTGCGACATCATGTAGAGCGCCGACACCATGGCAGAGTACAGGAAGATGGGCGTGGTGGAGGTGTAGAGAAGCTTGATCGGGAAGCTGACCCGCCGCCCACGCCTCTCCCTCGACTGTAGCGGTAGCAGCATCCGGATGCCCTCGAGATAGACCGCCGCGAGCAGGACGAGGCATGTCGCCAGCAGATTCGTCACGTTCGGGAGGTGTCGGCGGAGCATGGTGGCGACGAGCGCGCGGGTGTTGCCGGCCCCGACGACGGCCTGGTGGATGACGGCGAGGACGATGCCCTCGAACTCCGGGCCCCGTCCGGTGTTCACGGTCACAGGGCTAAACGCCTGCCAGATCACCTTCCCGCAGGTGTTAGTGGCGGAGAGCAGGGAGACAGCAGAGCACCCCTGCAGGCCGTATCCTTTGTCGAAGAGCTCGTCGAGGAAGACGACGAGCACGCTGGCGGAGAAGAGCTGGAGGACGACGAGCCCGCCGTTGAGGGCGCCGACGGGCCCGTACATCCCGAGCAGGACGTAGGCGGCGGCCTCCCCGAGCGCGATGGTCACGGCGAGCACCTTCCTCGCTCCGTCCAGGAGGTCTCGGTCCCGGCGCACGTTGTGGTCGACGCGGATCAGCTTGGAGGCGGTGAGGAGCTGCATCACCGTCCCAGCCGTGACGACGGGCCCGACGCCGAACTCCATGAGAGTGCCGCGGTTGGAGGCGAGGATGGAGCGCACCCAGTACAAGG
Organism: Hyparrhenia diplandra; assembly: GCA_015847255.1. Taxonomy (NCBI): domain Eukaryota; kingdom Viridiplantae; phylum Streptophyta; class Magnoliopsida; order Poales; family Poaceae; genus Hyparrhenia; species Hyparrhenia diplandra. The sequence continues at coordinate 219,167 of JADLZK010010244.1, forward strand.
GGTCGGCGCCGGAGGCCGCGTAGCGCACGCCGTAGAGCGGCAGGTGGCTGCACACCATGAAGACGGACACGGACAGCCCCGTGTAGAGCATGCGCCGGTGGAACGGCACCGCCCTCTCCGCCGGCCGCACCGCCGGCATCAGCGCAGCCAGCGGCCGGACCATGTCCAGCGCAAACGAACCGCGGGCGGCCATGGATCGCGCGATGAGTTGGGACGTCTTGGACCTTCGTTGGGCACGGTGTCCGATCCTTGGACTTGTGATGAGTTTGGTTGCTCGTGTCTCTCCTAGGTCTTTGCCTGCTGCGTTTTTATACAGCCCGGCCTTGATCTGAGACCTGAGGCCGGGGAAAGTCCGGTTGGGGTGGCTTCCGACTCGGACCCTGCTCCATCTTGGAAATTCGAATTGGAATCTCCTTGACAGCCGCTGCCTATTCTCCTCCGGAACGTATAACTATCTTCCACGTGCAACGTGTGCATTCTTGCCATAGATGGTCGATCCGACGGCAACAAAACGCCAGGTGACGTGGGCACCAGGGAGTAAAAAAAAAGAAACATAATAAGTAGAGAATAGATGGTTATAGATTGTGCGCATATAGGATTTAGAAAAAAATAGATTTATTAGTATTATTTAAGGTGTTGACTAGGGCATGAGTGGTGCGACTCCAACGAAGGTTTTGCCTCTCAACGAGAGGGTGAAAATGAGAGGGAGTGAGGAATGGCTGACACGGGAGAAAGTGATCATAGACCGATAATCTTTCTCTCTTTATTATTATTATTACTAGGAAATGTGCCCGCATGCGTTGCTACGGGTGTTGTTTTTCCAACTGAGTAAACTTAACTTAATTTTTCGCTTGATTGAACTATTTTTTGATTAAATATGTTGTGCATTTGTGTAGAATAGGAAATCTTTGAATAATAAATGTGCAATACAATATGTTAGAATTTTAGGGAAAAATATGATGTACTTCTTTTTTTCGAAAAAACATATTGTACTTCAAAGCAAGTAACAATGGAGGGGGGCGACGTCGCGCGCGGCCTCATCGCCCTTGTTGAGCTCCTTCTGGTGCGCGGTTATGCTCCCGTGCGGCGCCATCGACTATGAGCTCGCACCACAGCTCGGCCAGCGCCTCCCACATGCCGCCGCTCGTGTTGTCGTGCGCTACCACGCTCTTTAGATCTTTGGCGAGCTTCTGAGACTATATGTTGGCCTCTGCTTGTTGGCTGTCATGTGTCAGTCCCTGCCCTCCTTCCCGTTGGTCGCCGCCACCGCCAGTTGCTTCTTTCCCGTCGATTGCTTTCGCTTCGTCGAGGAGGACCTTATACATGTACCACACGGAGTTGCTGACGACGGGGAGCAACTTAGGCTTGTAGAATACCAGGTAGGCGTAGTACTTGGACATCGTCGTAGGCATGAGCCTGGTTCAGCGGACAGACGGCTCGGCTCCGCGCGTCTTAGCGTCCTATTGTCTCCCTCCGCGACGTATTTGCTTGCTGCATCGTCGTACGTAGCACCCATGGACTGCCCTCCCCTCGCGTCGTAGCTGCTTTACGCAGCTGCTGGCTTCAATCCCAGTACGATGCTGAATTGGGTGAGATGGAGGAGTTCTGGATCAGAGAAGGCTGTGGCTCAAGGACTGGTTCACGATGGTAACGAGCAGATGTTTGGTGAGTGCATCAGCGTGTGAGACTTTGCTAAGGAAGTTGACGAAGATCGAAAATTACTCGTGTGCTTTCTCAGCAATGCACATAAACCAGTAAGCATCATTACATAATATCCGGGTATCCTGGACCTCTTGGTCCCATTTGCCTCTGTACGCTGCGGAGCCGGGTAGGGTTCGCCGCCGCCCTTCTCATGGCTGTCGCTATGAAGCAATCGGACCGGGAGACGATTCGACCCAAGGGCGATGGCGGCGCTACGACGTACTACGAGAGACCGATTCTTTCAGAAAAGAAACTACGGGAGACCGATCTACAGGAGGGGCGAACCGTCCGCTGCGGAGGCGAACGTACGACTCAGGAGCCGGTTAACTGGGGGTTCACGCAATTTGTTTCCGCAGCGGGACGGGAAGGAGGGAACAGCGTACATGCTACGGACTCTCTGGTGGCGACAGACGGGCAGAAAAGAGCGGACAGGGGAGCGGATGAAAAGAGTGCAGATTGGTAGAAATTTTCTCTCTTTATTTATTAGTAGGTATAGATTATTATTGTATAGGTGTATAGAGGTATGGATTAAACAAACATAAATATAATACAACAATATAACACACAATTAACGAACAAACTTAACACGTACTCTGGCATATGGTCCAATGAATTAGCTATAAGGACCTTATTTTAGCTAGGGTAACCTTTATACCGGGTTTATATAAGAGCTATAGTCCTTGGTTGATGTTTATATAAAAGTTATAGTTTTTTGGTTGATGTTTAAATTGTCAATTTCCCTCCGGTTTGAGGTTGCTAGGGGCGTGGAGCACCATGGTCTCAATTGTGATCCCCGGTCCAAAAGCCATCATCACTCCCCACTCCGGCGCTTCCCCTCCCTCGCTTAGTCGCCGCGGCGTGACGGCGGCGCAACTCATCGAGCACGAAGATCACCGTGGTGCCGCTCATGTTGCCGAACTCGCTGAGCACGTGGCGACTCGCCGCCAGCTTGTCGTCGTCCAGCCCGAGCACTCCCTCGATGTGGTCCAGGATGGCACGGCCGCCCCGGGTGGATCGCCCGAAAAGGTCATTCCACGGCGGCGCCGACGCCGTCGCGAAACGCGTCGACAAGGCAGCGTTCCACGTTGCAGCCCAGCAGACGGGGCACCTGGTTGGAGATGTGGTACTCCATGCCACCTTTGTTGATCTGCATGGAGATAGCGTCCTCGGTCTCCGGTATCGTCGACCGGTGGCGGAGCGAGGGGCTGGCGGGGGGCCATGGCCCCCCTAACATTTCAAGAAATTTTTAATAGTATAAATTCATGATTTTTATTTATATTAGGGACGAAGAATATAACAAATTCTTGTCACATATACCTTTTAATATCTTATAGATAATTAAATCATACAAAACATGATTAGATATATAATATTACGAAGCACATTAGAAGGATGAAACATAGATATCAAAGTTTACGAAATCATCTTAGATACCTTTGTTATGGGGTTATTGTCTACAACTAAAAAATAGCGTCTTACTTGTGTCAAGTCGATAAATTAATCTAGATAGTCACCATGAAAAATCTAACATAACTCGTTGTGCTCATTTTTTATAAGTTGGATTTGCTCGGGCCCCGTTATGAATAATTCCTGGCTCGGTGTTTTCATGCCGTCGGGTGGTTTTGATTTGGTGCAGCAACACTACGGGCGAAGGGTCCTGCAGGCGGTGCCCTTCTCGGTGTGGTGGTGTTCCGCTCCCGATGTTCCACTATCGTTGGATCATTCGAGAGGTTTTCGATGTTCGCAAGAGTGCGGTTGGTGGGTGAAAACTGCGGTTGTGCTTCCGTCTCCTCCGCCGTGATGTGTAGTGCTTTTTGGCCGTGTTGATGTCTCAATCCAACCGCCGGTGAGTATAGTTGGCGGTAACCCGTTGATGTCCTAATCCAACCGGGCGAGTTTTTTTTTTTCTATTGTGTTTTTGTACTTGTTTGGTCATTTTTGTACTTCGCCTTCTTGGCTTCTCCTACTTTTTAATATAGCGGGTAGCTCTTCGCCGGTTCATTTCAAAAAAAAAAAAAAACTCTCTTCCACGTTGAAATCTCATGTTTGGTTTTGGAAATTGATGACACACTTGTGGACTAATCCTTGCTCTAAGTGTATGATTTGAGAAAGGATTAGGTTGATGACAAGGAGCATGATGATCATGAACATGGACAATGTCGGTGGACATGATGGATCGTCAAGCTCGGTGATCGGCTTGAGAGGAAACCGGGAGATCAAGTCAAAGGTATCTTGATAGGGTTTTTCTTTCGGTGATCAAGACACGATAGAGCGTGTGATCACATTATAGGATAGATAGCCGACTATCAAGAGGGAATGCCGCGACAATCCTTTGGAGAAGTGCTTCTAGGTCCAATTGACTTGCATATTGCTTTTAGAAAAATGAGAGCACTAACTTCGATCTTGACGAACTTATCGACGACGAGCTAACATGCATGATAACGTGATCATCTTGGGACGTGTTGGCAACCTATGGCAAGATGCGAAGCAAGGTTGAAGCAAAGGCGACAACAAGATGAAGATTTCGCTGAAAAATGGTGGCCAGGACGCATTCGATCGAAGCGCGGACGGACGCCTGACGCGATTTGACCGGACGCTCCGGTGGGTGCGTATGGCGAAGAGCATGTTTGGGCGAAATCGACCGGACCCGTGACCGGATGCTTCGGTGTTCGACCGGACCGGTGGACCGGACGCATGATTGAGCCGTCATTTGTGGGGCCGAAGCTTGTCGGTAGCGACCGAAAAGGTGGCCAGGACCCGCGGCAGGACTCGCCGAAAGGTCCTAAATGGCTAGAGGGGGGGTGAATAGCCTAATAAAATTTCTACAAAAACACTAGAGCAACTTGTTAGTAAATAACAAAGCGTAAATGCGTTTTGCTCTAGCTCTACTTGTCGGCAAGCCTCCTATTGACAATTCTAGTTGCTATAGTCTCTAATTCACACACAAGGGCTAAGTCACTACTTTACCACTAGGTGAACAAGCTAATTACTCTAGCAACTAAGCAAGTCTACTCAAACTACACTAGCACAAGATATATGAAAGTAATGCAAGTGTGTAGAGGTGATATACCACAATGTCGAGGCTAGTCAATCCAATCACCAAGAATGAATCAATGTGATAACCAAATTGAAGCCAATCACCAAGAGACTAGTGGAGACACACGATTTAACCCGAAGTTCACTTGAGCACCCTCAAGCTAATCTCCGTTGTGCCGACCTTCTCATGTGTGGGTCGAGGTGGAGCTCACTCCAAGCCAAATGTCTTTAGGCTTCTCGCACCCAATGCAAATGAGAGGTACCCAAGACACGAGCAATAGATTACTCACACTTTGTCTTCCCGACGAGGAGTGTGTGACCCTCTCACAAATCACCGGAGGTGGCCAAGAACATACACCTTCTCTTGCCAACGACTCCACCAATCACCAAGCCGGCTAGGAGTGGTGCTCTCCAAGAGCAACAAGAAAACCACCGGCTCACAACGATCCACAAGTGCCACTAGATGCAAAGATCAAAGTAAGTGCACTTGAATCACCTCAACTCACTAGAATGAATGCTCTCAAGCAAAGGAGTGAGGAGGAGGATGAGTGCTCAGCTCTAGAGGTGTTAGGATTGATTCAAAATGACAAAGAGACCTCCTAGAACCGGCCAAAAGGGTATAAATACCCCCCACCACGAAATGTGGCCGTTGGGGTGCAATCTGCGCAAAAATCAGCCTGACCGGACGCACTGACCGGACTCACTAGTGAGTCCGGTCGGTGGGTCCGGGTCACAACCGACAACCCCAACCGGATCGCCGACCGACCCGCTGGCCGGGTCCGGTCGCGCGGCCCGACGGGCTTCCCGGTCAAGACCGAAGCTTCCGGTCGGTGCGTCCGTCGCTCCTCGGCCGATCCACCGAAAAATTGCTCTCGCTAGACGCACTCACCGGAAAGGCCCCGGCCGATTTCCGTGCTTCCGGTCGAGAGTCCGGCCGACTCGAACAAAGCCGAATTTTCGTCGTTTCTCACCGCCTTTGCTTCGACATGCTATCCACCAAGTGTACCAACTTGAGAACAAGGACTAGCATGTTTTTACCACCACGATGCATCCGGCGCAATAGAAAATAGAACAAGGACTAGCATGTTTTTACCACCACTTGAGCGGTACCCAAACCCATCTCAACCCACGCAACCATCACCGCCAAGCAAATGTGCCAACACCACCATGTGTACATCACCATGTGCTCGTGTGTTAGCATTTTCACAATCAATTTCGAAGGTTGGGTTAGCTCTCTAGGTTAGAATGCATGCAAATGATTTTGAACCTAGAGGCACATGAGGACCGATATGTACGATAGTTTTCCCCTCTTTATAGTACGGCTTATCGATCCTATAATCACTCACACCCTCTATGGTGTCTTGAGTGTAAAATCAAAATGGCCCTATGGATATACCTTTGCCTTGAGCCCATTTTGATCCACCATCCACTCCAAGTCATGCACTTGATCATCATTTGAATCATCTCGATCCATCCACCATGACCACCATGCATTGTCCTTGGCTTGGCCAATCTCCAACTAAAACAACACTTAGCATAGAGAGATTAGTCCTAAGGATGTCATCAATTAGCCAAAACCAATCTAGAGATCTTCACTGGCCGGTGCGTCCTGGTCGGCAAGGCCCCGGCCAAAGACGCCTTGAGAGCACCTAATTTGAAGGCAACGGCTCTATTCTTTGGAGGAGGCTATATATACTTGGATGGCGGGTACATGGTCTCCCTCTTGCACATTTGAAGCTTCCAACTTGCTAGTGAGCATTTGATACTCCCTCTCCACTCATCTCTCCATCCATAACTCGAATTCTTGGTGAGATTGAGAGTGATAGAAGTGCATTGCATTGGTGGTTGCATCTAGAAGCACTTCATCCTTGGAGAAGCCGCGGGATTCTTGTTTTCTTGGGAATTTGCCCTGGTTCCTTAGCGGCTTGAAGTAAGAGGCGGTGTTGAGCTCAAGTGGAGCTTGTTTGAGGCCACACCGGTGGTGATTGTGAGGGGTCGTTCCTTACCCCCGCTGGAGATTTGAAAGGAGCACTAGTGGATTGCTCGTGGCTTGTTGGACCCTCTCTTGTGATCGTTTGCTTGAGCTCCCCGTAGGGGATTTGGCAACCGCCATTGCTTAGCATACGTCAAGTGAGTGTGTCGCCACAATGGGGACTTAGCGTCCGGCAAGCACGTGAACCTTGGTGAAAAAAAAACATCGTGTCACTTGTTCTTGCTCGTTGGAGATTTCTTGGTGATCACGGTGATTGGCTACAACCTCGACACTACATCGGTGGTATTGTATTCTAGCACCTCTTGCATTACTTTGTTAGCATATCTTGTTAGGGTGCTTAGTGTGAGTAGCTTGTTTAGTTAGCTTAGCCTTGTTAGCTCCTAGTGGTAGAATTAGTTAGTGTATCTTGTCCACCTAGGAGTAACTTAGCAACCTAGCCTTTGAGTGTGATTAGAGATCATAGAATTGCTAGAATTGCTAGGAGGCTTGCATAGCTAGCTTGAAGCTTTTGCTTAATTGCTACGCCGTCTTATTTACTAACCGCCTTGCTTAGTGTTGTTTGTAGAAGTTTTAATAGGCTATTCACCCCCCTCTAGCCATTAGGACCTTTCAAGTGGTATCAAAGCCGAGGCAACCGTATTTGAGTGGCTTAACAACCAACGGTGACAAAATGGTAATGACTTTTCATGTCAACAACACCAAGAAGGCGCCACCTTTCGATGGCACCAACTTTGCCTATTGAAAGGTGAAGATGACCGCACACCTCAAGTCAATCAATAGAGAAGTGTGGGTTGTGACGGAGAACAAGTTTGAGGTGGCAAAGCCAAATGAGCCAACCGCGGCCGAAGAGAAGAAAATCTATGCAAATGATCTTGCCGTGAGCGCATTCCATGAAGCCTTCAATGATAGAGTGTTTGAGCAAGTCAAGTCACTCACCATTGCTCATGAGATTTGGAAGAAGCTAGAAGAGTGCTATGAGGGCACTGAAGGCGTCAAGCAAGCAAAGGCGTATATAAAGCTTGAGCAATTCAATAGCTTCAAGATGGAAGAAGATGAGAGCGTGCCGGAGATGTTCCACCGCATGCAAATGTTGGTGAACGATCTCAATGCACTTGGTGAAGACATCAAGGACAAGACCTTCAACATGAAGTTCTTGAGGTGTTTGCCTTAGAGGTTTGGGATGTTCATTACCGTGCTAGTGAGGACAAACTTGAAGGACTTGACCCCAAACCAATTGCTTGATGAGGTCATGACCGATGACTCATATAGAGATGACAAGAAGAAGCAAGAGCTCATCAACAAGGCAAACAAGAAGGTCAAGGAAGAAGAGAAGAAAGAGGACAAGAAAAGCTTGGCACTCAAAGCAAGCTCATCATCCAAGGGCAAGAAAAAGAAAGAAGAGTCAAGTGATGATGAAGAAGAAGCTTCTACAAGTGGAAGTGAGATTGATGAGCACATGGCCCTCTTTGTGAGGAAGTTGGGCAAGTATGTGAAGAAGAGCTATATCTCATCAAAGAAGAACAAGAAGAAGCAATCATCAAAGAAGACCAAGGATGGCAAGAATGAAGGCAACATGAAGTGCTTTCGGTGTCATGATGATTGTCACTTGATAGCCGAATGCCCATATGAGAGTGATGATGAGAAGAGCATCAAGAAAGCTAGAAAGAAGAATGATGCCAAAAATGAGAAGGAGAAGAAGCCCAAGAAAAAGAATGAGTCACATGTGGCTACTTGGGATAGTGATGGCTCATCCTCTTCAAGTGATGAAGAAGAGGAGAAGAAGAAGAAGAAGAAGAAGAAGAAGGGACAAGCTCACCTTGCTATGCATGACAAGATTTCCCTCTTCGACACTCCCTCTTCGTGCTTCATGGCTAAGGCCACAAAGGTACAATCTATACCTAAAGATGATGATGATGATAGTGATAGTGATGATGAGGAGCCAACTCACACTAGGGAGGAGTTGAAAATTATGCTTGATGATTGCATTGACATGTACAAGCAAAGTAGGAAGGAGGTCAAGGGCTTGCATAAGGAAACAAAGAGCCTTAAGCAAGAACTTGATGAGCTTCGGGCATCTTATGAGAGTCTAAAGGTAGACCATAAGAAGCTTGAGAAATCTCATTCTAAGCTAGAGAAAGCTCACTCCTCTCTACAAGAAGAGCACAAGTTGTGCCAAGTTATGGAAGATGTTAGTACATGCAATGTTAGCATTATGTGTGATATTCTAGTTGATGAATCATCTCCCACATGTGTAGCCTCCACTAGCCCTATCACTAGCACATCCATCTCTAGTGAGGATAATGACAACCCTATGCTTATTCATGAGAATGCATGTTTAAAGAGGGAAGTAAAGGAGCTCAATCACTCCTTGGCTAAGGCCTATGGTGGTGAGGACCGCTTGCTTATGTGCTTGGGTAGCCAAAGGGCATCCTTATTGTTGACGTTTCTTAACGTCGCGAGAAGAATCATAAGCGTCTGTAATTGTCGTTGTAGCTTTTTCACCGGAAATATTCAGGGTATCGTATTTTCCACAGGGAACGGAGGTATTCTCTCCTAATTAGTTAAGCCCAAGGACACACAAGGCCAAAGATGGGGAGGATTATTGAGAAGGATTCGTACACCTTTAAGGTCTATGGACAGCCTCGCTTTAGAGCTACTTGTTCACTTCGGCACCCGCAATCGCCCTAAAGCGGGATGGAGATCGGCATTTAGCACTGCGCCACACCCGAGCGTGGGGGGATTACAAGGGACGGACAAGGCTGTCACAACCCGGCCGCCTACCCCCTCAACCGTGGGATGTGCCACAAAAAGATAGGCAACCCCTAGCCCGGACACCACGTCTACACTAGTGATTATTACTCTAGCGTGTTAACAAGGCTTACTCGGCCCCCGGTCCTTCTACTAGAGCACCGCCACAAGGGCGACTATCAATCCCCAAACGCAGTAGATAATGCTTGGATAAACATAAGACAATAAGGGTTATCGGAATCGTGGAGACTTACATAGCCAAGATCCCAGGAAGGAGCTAAGCACGAATCCACCGAGGTACAAGTCCGGGGAGTCGCCGACAAGTCAAGCACTTCCCTCGCCTCCCCGCCCCTCACATCTCTCCTCCGCCGATCTCTCTACTACCTAGGTAGGGCCTAAACCCATTGGAGTGTTGCTCAAGAGTAGAGGGAGAGCTCTCTTAGAGGAGAGGGAGAGACTCTTGCCCTTGGAATTGGTATGTGTACAATGAAGAGAATGGGCTCTATTTATAGGAGAGGGAAGGTAGAGGCAAGGCTAATACAAGAAAAACTTTTCCCCGCCGCCCACTACATGCAAACCGACCCGGGTATGACGGTAACAATGTTTCCTTGTGATAAGGCCGAAAACCGGGCGAAGAACCGCCAAGAAGGCCTCAACCGAGCCAAACCGGTGAAACAGCAATGCCGTCGAACACTCGAAGGTAATCAGCGCGGGGCCAGCTGAACCGGCCGGTTCCGGGCGAAGTTGAACCGCCACCGGTCATCCGGATGGCCAACCGCCTCGGCGCCTCCATTCCCCGGCTCGACACGTGTCCGGGTGGAGGGGCATCCCGCCGCGTCAGCCGCGAAGCCGTCCCCGCGTGTGCGCCCGCCGGCGCCCACGTGGCACGCCCGGTTCGCTCGTTCGAATCCCGTGAGCGCCGTTGCCTTCCCCGGCCACAGGCGGTGGTGGGCCGGAAGGCCTCGCCCGTCACCGGCCGCTTCCGAATCAACGCGTGTGAGCGCGTCCCGTTTCGTGGGGACAGGCCCGCCACGTGTCGATCTTTGATTCGCCGTGCATGGTACTGTTTACGTTGACGTGGGAGACTATCATCTCATGTGGAGTTTTATTTATCTCATATCTTTTCCATCCGAGTCCAAATATATCAAGTAATATATCTCTTTTGATCGGTGTGATGGGCTCTCCGTGATGGTGTACTCCATTTTACCAAATTGTATACTTTTTCTTGACGATAAATGGAGAATTCCTGCATTGCATTTCAAAATATCAAAACTTGTGGAACTTGTTAGATTTAAGACCTACCACTAAGTTTGGTGGTCAAAGATGAATGTTTTATGTGTGTTGACGGTGATAAAATAGGTAGTTAACGAATCGAGCCAACACTTATACAAGGAGGGCTTAGGCTATATCCCCAAGAAAGGCAAGGCGCCTATGTGACTCACAAGACTTTTTGTGAAGAACAATGGTAGCTATTGCAAAGCTTGCAAGCAAGTTGGTCACTTAGAGCCAAAGTGCATGAACAAGAAGGCCAATGTTTCTTCTATCAAGCTTGATCATTCTTATATGCTTGTGAAGAAGGAAAATGGTGTCCGTGCTAGGTTCATTGATACACCATGGATGGGCTCAAAGAAGAAAGCCATTTGGGTGTCTGTGAATGTAACCTTCCAAATTACAGGGGCCCACATGTACTAATTATCGGTTCAACAACCTTTAATAGTCACATATGTGCACCCATAACCCGAAAAAAACACTATTAACTTTTCCAACCGGGATCCGTTACGAGGTCATTGCAAGATTACAACAAATTTCATACATAATCGAGTAAACAAATGGAAGATTTATATTACAATACTTTTACAACCATTTCTTTTAAAACAAGTTTTACAATATAGAGTAGGAGTAGCGGAAAGTTTATTACACAAATAATACTACTAGACCCCGCCCACGGGTCTCACTACTCACTCCTCATCACTCTCTTCTTGATGAATTGTCATGCAAAGACGGTCCGGTGCAAACATGACCTCCGGTCAGTCCTGCAACATGGGTCAACAAACCCCGAGTACGGAGTACTCAACAAGGCTTACCCGACTAAAGAAAATAGGAGAAGACTCGGGAATCTTTGGTCTAATAGGAATCAAGGTAAGGCTTTTAGCAAGAATCAAGGACTCTTTTAGCGTAAAAGCTTACTAGTAATAAATCCTTACTTTCAACATTTTAATTTTCAAGTAAGTTTCTCACCTATTCTAGGTGATCTTACACTATAGCAACACTTGTAGAAGTTCCACCATTTATTCCCTCTCTTCACGGTTTCATCATTAAACTACGATGTAAGGGGAAACCAAGTCTCCATATCCAGAAGCACGGCGATTTGAAATCGCTTAACCCAAATTGGGGAGTTCTTTCCACCACGACATATGTAGCACTTAAGCTTGCATATATCAACCCTTTCTTGGATACTCAAAAGCGGAACGCGTCCCTCGCCACCCGAGAATACCGTACACCTCCAATCCAGGACTTTAACCCACGAGGGTAACATGTACTCCGCCATCTCTCCACTCCCGGTCTTGCGGTTATGCGTTTCGATTTGACACCCCCAAGATCAGGCTTACCGAGTATGCGTCGAGAACTAGGGTCGACCGTGATGGGGTAACACCCATGACAGAGCGTGCCATTGGTCCAATGACCTCAGGCGCAGATTGCGTTCCATAGTCTCGGTCCACATTGCTAGCGCCGCGGTCCTTAATCGACAAGCCGGAAATACTACGCGAGACTCCATTCTCGGTGCAAATTACCGACCAGGTCTCAACTTTATCACCATATCCCAAGTATGGTTTCATCATATAGCATCCTTTCTCATCAAAGCCTCTTGGGCTATCATAAGGGACTTGTCACATTTTGACTCAAAAGTCTAAGTAATATCGCGAGGGCTAAAGCGTTTTAGCATTTTAGCAAAACAGGTTATCAAGGTAGATATTGAAATAAACAAGGAATGGTAATGCATCAATTAGGTTGTCACTCAACTCCTATCACCTAATGCAAAGCATAAAGTAAAGGTGATATAAAGCTTTATAAAACACAAGGAAGGTTTAAATGATCCAGGGGCTTGCCTTGATTGCCGAAATAACTTGACTTCGGACGACGGATCACAATACTGAGCTAGGGTCAACAAGATGGCCTTCTTCGGCGGCTTGATCAACAACTTCTCGATCACCCTCGTTCACTATACGAAATAATAATACATGCTTAACATGATGTCATGCATATAAACATGATGCGAGAGTGCATGAAACGATAAAACACTTGAGTACGACTTTTCCTTCACGATAAAGTTGCAACCCAACAAAACCAACTTGTTGAACTACTCTACAAGATATCATCACCATTGCCTAAGGAGTTCTCAAGGACCACTTGATAATGACATGGTTTAGGGTTCATAAAACAACCCAAAATCTACCCAAAACCCTAAGTTAGAAAGCATTTAACAAGTTGTTTTTACACATGAAATAATAGGGCATGAAATAATAAAAAAATTTTAACTTTCTCAAAACAAGCTCAAAATTTTTTGTACGGATAGATCATGTCATAAAATAGTACCAAAATAAATTTCATGATTTTTGGATAAATAAAATAATTATTAAAAATCAAGGAAGATGCATTTTTCAATTACAATTTGTATTTTTAAATCATGCCAAAAGTATTCAAAATTCAAGTTTCAAATTTTTCATGGATAGACATACTCATGGTAAGGCTACACAAAAATTTTCAGAATTTTTGATCTAGTATTTGAATTTATATGAAATTTGGAAAATCGAGACACTATTCAAATAAATGAAATTGAATAAAACATTTGATAAATGAATAATGGGTTTTGGGCTGAATTCGGCCTCACATCGCGGCGCGGCCCGCCATCGCTCACGCCCATAAGGAACAGAATGACCGCCCCTGGTGGAACAAGGTTGGGCCTGGCCCAGCAGAACAAAGGCTCACCAGACCGCTCACGCGTTGCATCGCAGTTTCACCGGGGTGGCGGTAAGGCCACCGCTACAAGGGCGTTAGAGCCGGCGCCCGCGCCACAAGGGGTCTAAATGGAAAACCGACAGCATAAACGTGGCCAGGAGCTCACCGGGATCTAGGACGGGCTTGGCTGGGGTCATGAGCAAGGCCGAGATAGGTCGGGGCGGTAGAGCAAATGGGCGCGACGACGACGGGCGGCGGCGCTCCCGCTCTTTCCGGGCTTCACCGGTGGAAAACCATCGAGCCGCTCATGACCACGATGTCCAGCGCGACGCAATATGACTAACTGGTTGGGCTCAAGTCTCACCGGAATTGGATGGCGACGGCAGGTGACTGCCGGCGCGGCTACCGTGGACCTGGGCGATGATGGAGGAGACGGCGTCATGGCGATTTATTCGACTTAAGGCAGGCTGTGGCTGGGCTCCGTGAGGTACGCAGGAGGTTGCGGAGCCGCCGGGCAAGATGATTTGGCAAGAAAGACGACGGGCGGTGTGATGACGGCATGGCGTGGCGTAATCCCGCGGCCGCGTTTGGGAAAAAGAGCAAAACGACGGCGACCACGGCCTATTTATAGGCATGGGAGGGTTAGACAGGTGGACAATGACGTCGCAAAGGTCCTCGGCCGGAAGTCGCTTCGCGAGAGGACGGCGGTGGACGGCGGCGCGACCCTCAACGACGGTGGCAAGAGGAGGAGTGGCGGGTTATCGCTCATTCCCCAAAAACAAACCCTAGCTTCAAACTTTTCAAATTACTCCCAAATTTTGAACTAAACTTAAAAATTTCCAAAAAGTAACCCCCCTTAATTTTTCAAGATCTACAACTTCCTCAATTGGAGCATTTTCAAAATCTGCCTAGAAATATGACTTTTTGAAATGCAGTTCAAAATTTTGAAATTTGAATTCAAAATTACTTTTTAAAATCATGTAACAACTTGAAAAACTTTTGTACATGACTTTTGTTCCTCTCAACAAGATCTACAAACTAACTTTTTGAAAGTTTTTTCAAATTTTGCTTAAATTTTGAAATATAGAAAAGGGGGCAATTAGGGTTTTGATAAAATTCAAAATTGCTTCAAAATTTTGAACTAAACTTTGAAAACTCAAAATACCAACTTTGCTCTATTTTGAAAACTCTACCTTTTCACTTTTGTGACCACCCTCAAATTCTTGATAAATTTTGAATAAAAAGAAAAAAAAAGATAAACTAGGGTTTAGAAACTAGGGTTTCCGACAAAGGGATGGTTTAGGAATCTATTTCCTCTCAAGCGTCTTTTTCGACCCACAAAGCAACTAAACATAAAATAAATTTATTTTAGTTCAATGCAACACAGGGTGGGCTAAACATGGATGCTTTTGCAATGATCATGATGACATGTCAGGTTTTAGTGGAAATAACACCAGGGGTGTTATGACCCAAAAGGCCTTGGTGACTAACCTTGAAGGACCCAAGCAACATTGGGTACCTAAGAAGAATTGATCTTATTTTGTAGGTCAATTATCGTGCCAGAGGAGAGCATTGGATAATGGATAGTGGGTGCACTCAACACATGGCCAGGGGATTCTCATATGTTCAAGTCAATTAGCATCAAGGGCATTGATGAGTATGAGTCAATCACATTTGGCAATGACAAGAAAGGCAATGTGTTGGGGCTAGGCAAGATTGCTATCACTCAAGACAAAAGCTTGTCAAAGGTGTTGCTAGTTGATCATCTTGATTACAACCTATTGCCGGTCTCTCAACTTTGTGATCTCGGTTACAAATGCATATTCACAAGCCAAGAAGTTGAAGTGGTTAGTGGAGATGGTGCAAATATGATCTTCAAGGGATTTAGATATGGTGATTGTTGACACCTATTATAGCATAATATTAATAGTCAACTAAACATGAAATAAGGGCGTAAAATGAATATCAACATAGAGTAGGGTTTTACTAACATAATTCCATGAGCTTTGGTGATTTATATATTTTGAGGACTTAAATGATAAATGCGAGAGAAAGATAGAGAAAGTTAGGAGTATACAAGACATATGATGATAACACTTGATCGTGAAGCAACTCAATCCGAAAAAGTGGACTAAAACATTCTAGAAATTACGAGAGAACACCGAAGGAACCAGAGGCGAGGAGAGGCAGGCCTTGGCGGCCGCCAAAGCCCATTTAGGTCGGCCGCCGGTGGGTCCCACCTGTCATCCTCTCCTTTCTATGGCGGTTTACCACCAACATTGAGGTTGTATCTACACCGTTGTCAAGGCCGGTTTTGATCCAAGGGCTATCATTCATTGCCAAGGCCTATATAAGAAGACCCCCTGACCCCAGGGTGAAACCCTAACTCATTCTATCTCATTCTATTTATTAACTCTCAGTTATAGAGGTGTCCCGATGTAAGGATAACCTCTCTCTGGGATTAGTGAATTAGAAGTAGATTAGAGGAAGATTAGTCATGTAATTAGAGATAGATTAGCTATGTAATTAGAACTAGATTAGATCTAACTTAGATCTAATCAAGAGTAAAGGAGAGCTGAACTATACTTTGGTTCTAGAGATGTCTACAGAGTTTGGTATGTTTCATATCTTATCTTTGAAAGACTTATGATTCATATATTTATCTTCTCTATTTACTTCTATGACTTTCATATATGTGGTTAAGTATAGTTGTTATGCTATTGCATGGGATCTTCGCCGTATTGAGTGCTCTAATTATCATATGTGATTAGAGTAGTAATCGATAGTGTAGACTTGGTGTCTAGGCTATAGGTTACCTGAGATTGCGCCCAATCCAACGGATAGTTGTGGTAGTCCCAGGGGTGACAGCTCTGTAAGGCTTTTGTAGTCCACCACGTTCGGATTGGTGTTTCGTAGTGCTTTTGGCAGCCTTCTCCCATCTACCTTCTTCCCAGTATTTTCGAGAGATGGGGCCGGATCTGCTGCTCCAAAGTGCATTAGTATAATTGCTATCATAGAACCTAAGTAATAGAGATCCCCAGGAACCTTGATCTCTTCCTTTGACCTCTTGATTAGTTTAATTATTCTTTGACATCTTAGGTAGTTAATTTATGCTTTGATCCTTTAACAATTACTTTCTCATTATAGTCTAGTGGTTTGCTAAGTTAGTAGATGCATGATTGTGACTTATTAGATTCTTTAGCCAAAGCTTCCCTGTGGATACGATACTCTAGAATACTCATCCTAAGGAAAAGCTACAATGGTAGGTATTACGTAAAACTGCGAGAATCCTTTATATTCTTTTTAGCACTTAACAAATGCCAATAGTGATCTCTACCTTGTTGATTTCAAGTCAAAAGAAGCCAAATTGACAACATGTCTACTCTCAAAGGCTAGCAAAGGGTGGTTGTGGCATAGAAGGCTTGGTCATGTTGGGATGAAGCAATTGAACAAGTTGATGAAGCATGACTTGGTTAGAGGCTTAGATGATGTGAAGTTTGAGAAGGACAAACCTTGTGGAGCATGTCAAGCCGGCAAACAACATGGCAATGCACACCCAACCAAGAGTACAATGAGTACAAGCAAGACATTTGAGTTGCTACACATGGACTTGTTTTGGGCCAACATCATATTCAAGCATTGGTGGCAACAAGTATGGTTTTGTCATAGTGATGACTACACTAGATACACATGGGTGTTCTTTTTTGTATGACAAGAATGATGTGTTTGAGCTTTTCAAGACATTTGTCAAGAGGGTTCAAAATGAGTTTGAGACATCCATCAAGAAAATTAGGAGTGACAATAGAAGTGAATTCAAGAACACAAGAATTGAAGAGTTGTGTGATGAGCTTGGAATTGGACATCAATTCTCACCAACCTACACTCCTCAATCAAATGGTGTAGTTAAGAGGAAGAATAGAACCTTGATTGAAATGGCAAGATCAATGCTAAGTGAATACAATGTTAGTCATTCCTTTTGGGCTGAAGCAATCAACACGGCTTCCAATTGTAGCAACCGACTCTATTGCCATGGGATGCTTGGCAAGACACCTTATGAGTTGCTTAATGGAAGGAAGCCCAACATTGGTTACTTTAGAGTCTTTGGATGCAAATGCTACATTCTCAAGAAAGACACAAGATTGGGCAAGTTTGACAAGAAATGTGATGAAGGGTTCCTTGTTGGATATTCAACCACAAGCAAAGCATATAGAGTTTGGAACTTGGGTAGTGGCAAGCTTGAAGAAGTTCATGATGTTGAATTTGATGAAACCCAAGGCTCTCAAAATGAAGTTGAAAATCATGATGATGTTAGTGGTTCCAACTTGGAGAATGCAATGAGAAACATGGATGTTGGTGACATTCGGCCAAGGCAAGTTGATGATGATGATGACACTCCATTGTCTACCACTACAATTGAGATTAATGCAAATGAAGCAAGCACTAGTGGTACTCAAGATGAAGATCAAGAACAACAAGCTAGTCTAACTCCCCATCCTAGTCATCAAGTGCAAATGATGCAACCATCCAACATAGCAAAGCGATCATCCAATTGATCAAATTGTTGGTGATATCAATAGTGGAGTGGTTACTAGAAGAAGATTGGCATCCATTTGTGCTCACCATGCCTTTGTAGCACAAGAAGAACCGGAGAATATTGAAAATGCACTAAAGAAGGAAGATTGGATCAATGCCATGCATGAAGAGTTGAACAACTTCAAGAGAAATTATGTATGAGAATTGGTGGAAAGGCCAAAGGACTATGATGTGATAGGAACCAAGTGGGTTTTCAAGAACAAGCAAGATCAAGATGGATTTGTTGTGAGAAACAAGGCAATTTGGTAGCTCAAGGGCACACTCAAGTAGAGGGTCTTGACTTTGGAGAGACCTATACACCGGTTGCTAGACTTGAAGCAATTAGAATCTTGCTTGCGTATGTATGTGCTCATGACATCAAGCTCTATCAAATGGATGTGAAGAGCGCATTCTTGAATGGCTTCATCAATGAGTTGGTGTATGTTAAACAACCAGGGCTTTGAAGATGAAAAGTATCCCAACCATGTGTACAAGTTGAAGAAGGCTTTGTATGGCTTGAAGCAAGCACCAAGAGCATGGTATGAGAGGTTGAGAGATTTTCTCCTCTCTAAAGGGTTCAAGATGGGCAAGGTGGACACCACTCTCTTCACCAAGAAGATTGGTAAGGACTTGTTTGTGTTGCAAATCTATGTTGATGACATTATCTTTGGATCAACCAACCAAGAATTTTGTGAAGAATTTACTAAGATGATGGCCAATGAGTTTGAGATGTCAATGCTTGGAGAGCTCACATTCTTCCTTGGACTTCAAATCAAGCAATTGAAGAATGACACATTCATTAGTCAAGGCAAGTACATCAAGAATATGATCAAGAAGTTTGATCTTCAAGATGCCAAGTCAATGTCCACACCAATGGGAACCAATGGAAGCTTAGACCCGACCCTAGTGGCAAGATGGTTGAACAAAAGAAATATCGGTCCATGATTGGTAGTTTGCTCTATGCAACCGTATCAAGACCAGGACATTGCATTTAGTGTGGGCATGTGTGCTAGATATCAATCCGATCCAAGAGAAAGTCACCTCAAGGCAACCAAGAGGATTGTGAGGTACTTGAAGGGCACACAAGATGTTGGACTATGGTATCCAAAGGGATCCAAGTTTGATTTGATTGGATATTCGGACTCGACTATGGAGGGTGCAAGATCAATAGAATGAGCACAAGTGGCACATGTCAATTCCTTGGAAGGTCACTAGTATCATGGTCTTCAAAGAAGCAAAATAGTGTTGCTCTCTCAACCCTTGAGAAATAGAATACATAAGTGCGGGAAGTTGTTGCACTCAATTGCTTTGGATGAGGTCAACCTTGAGGGATTTTGGATTCAAATTTGACAAGGTTCCATTGTATTGTGATAATGAAAGTGCAAGGAAGATGACTCAAAATCCAATTCAACATCCAAGAACAAAGCACATTGATATAAGGCACCACTTCATAAGAGATCATCAACAAAAGGGTAACATTTGTATCATGGGCATTGGCAAGAAGATCAATTAGCCGACATATTCACCAAGCCACTTGATGAGAAGAGGTTTTGCATGCTAAAGGGAGAATTGAACATTATTGACTTCTCCAACTTGAGTTGATGCACCCACTTATATGACATGCCTCTCCTTCGACAAACCCAAGGTAAAAGTTGTTTGTCATGGCATTCATATTTTGCTAAGTACTTGTTAGTGCATCTAGACATCATGCATGTTTAATAGGCTCATTCATGGAAAATTAAATATTTTCAATGTATGTGTGGCACCACTATTGCTTTGAATGGTTTTATGAACTAGTGGTGGCATATGACATGTTTATGTGCTTGCAATCCTAGTGTCAACTCTTGAAAATGCGCTATTGATGTGTATTCTAACATGGTGCAAGATAACCCTTATGTATATGAGGTGTAAAAAAGCTTGTCCTTGGTTCAAACTTGAATACATGGAAAGACAAGTAATCTAGATGAGACCACATGTGATACTTTGATTGACTTGATTTCTCTTATTTCCACCTTTTTGGTGATTGTTGACAAAGGGGGGGAGAAATAAGTCACAAAAGATGTTGGAAAGGATCACACAAATAGGGGAGCAAGCTCATAGACTATTTGTGTATTTGTATGTGCATGATCATAATGAAATATTGCATTGACAATTTAAATTCAATATACATGATTGCTTGGTGTATGCTAGTTTTTTGAAAAATTGATTGGTGATTGACCAACTAGCATGCATAGGGCGTATCTAGACAAAGCTCACTTTTTAGCCTATAATGTTGATCTCATGGGGTATGTTGAGTTTTGATGATTGTCTAGTTACATTGATGCTAAGGACTCCGATGGTTTCACGCTTCAAAGGTCGAATTCTAGAACCTTAGCATCCCTTTTGGTATTAGTATCTCTCCCTAAGATTTCTATCCATACACATGTGCCAAATTGATCCAAACACATGGAAGCACATATGTAGGGGGAGCTACTACTACCAAAACCGAACCTTGAAATGTTTGTCCAATCCTTGATTCATGATCAAAATGCTATGGACAAGCAATTCAAGTTCAATTGAATTTTATTTCATATCTTTGTGAGTTTGGTTGTCATCAATTACCAAAAAGGGGAGATTGAAATCTCATGTTTGGTTTTGGAAATTGATGACACACTTGTGGACTAATCCTTGCTCTAAGTGTATGATTTGAGAAAGGATTAGGTTGATGACAAGGAGCATGATGATCATGAACATGGACAATGTCGGTGGACATGATGGATCGTCAAGCTCGGTGATCGATCGGCTTGAGAGGAAACCAGGAGATCAAGGCAAAGGTATCTTGATAGGGTTTTTTCGGTGATCAAGACACGATAGAGCGTGTGATCACATTATAGGATAGATAGCCGACTATCAGAGGGAATGCGCGACAATCCTTTGGTGAAGTGCTTCTAGGTCCAATTGACTTGCATATTGCTTTTAGGAAAATGAGAGCACTAACCCCGATCTTGCCTAACTTATCGACGAGCTAACATGCATGATAATATGATCATCTTGCACGTGTTGGCAACCTATGGCAAGAGGCGAAGCAAGGTTGAAGCAAAGGCGACAACAAGATGAAGATTTGAAAAATGGTGGCCGGACGACCGACCGACCGGAAAGCGCGGCCGGACGCCACGTGATTTGACCGGGCGCTTCCGGTGGGTGCGTCTGGCGAGAGAGCATGTTTGGGCGAAATCGGCCGGACCGGTGACCGGATGCTTCCGGTGGTCGGCCGGACCCGGTGGCCGGACGCATGATTGGAGGTGTCATTTGTGGGGCGGAAGCTTGTCGGTAGCGGCCGGAGCGATGGGGACCCGTGACGGACTCGGACTCGGTGCGTCCGTCGGCCGCGGCCGATCGTCGACGCCTGAGAGCACCCAATTTGAAGGCAACGGCTCTATTCTTTGGAGGAGGCTATATATACTTGGATGGTCCGGTACATGGTCTCCCTCTTGCACATTTGAAGCTTCCAACTTGCTAGTGAGCATTTGATACTCCCTCTCCACTCATCTCTCCATCCATAACTCTCGAATTCTTGGTGAGATTGAGAGTGATAGAAGTGCATTGCATTGGAGGTTGCATCTAGAGGCACTTCATTCTTGGAGAAGCCGCGGGATTCTTGTTTTCTTGGGAATTTGCCGGTTCTCTAGCGGCTTGGAGTAAGAGGCGGTGTTGAGCTCAAGTGGAGCTTGTTTGAGGCCACAGGTGGTGATTGTGAGGGGTCGTTCCTTACCCGCGGGGAGATTCGCGAAAAGGAGCACTAGTGGATTGCTCGTGGCTTGTTGGACCCTCTCTTGTGATCGTTTGCTTGAGCTCCCATAGGGGATTTGGCACCGGCCATTAAGCTTAGCATACGTCAAGTGAGTTTGTCGCCACAACGGGGACTTAGCGTGCCGGCAAGCACGTGAACCTCGGTGAAAAAAACATCGTGTCACTTGTTCTTGCTCGTTGGAGATTTCTTGGTGATCACGGTAATTGGCTACAACCTCGACACTACACCGGTGGTATTGTATTCTAGCACCTCTTGCATTACTTTGTTAGCATATCTTATTAGGGTGCTTAGTGTGAGTAGCTTGTTTAGTTAGCTTAGCCTTGTTAGCTCCTAGTGGTAGAATTAGTTAGTGTATCTTGTCCACCTAGGAGTAACTTAGCAACCTAGCCTTTGAGTGTGATTAGAGATCATAGAATTGCTAGGAGGCTTGCATAGCTAGCTTGAAGCTTTTGCTTAATTGCTACGCCGTCTTATTTACTAACTGTCTTGCTTAGTGTTGTTTGTAGAATTTTTAATAGGCTATTCAACACCCCCCCCATCTGTAGCCATTAGGACCTTTCACACGTGCAATGTGTGCATTCACGCCATAGATGGTCGATCCGACGGCAACAAAATAGCAGGTGACGTGGGCACCAGGGAGTAGAAAATACTTCTAACTTCTAAGAAACATAATAAAGAAGTAGAGAATAGATGGTTATTGTACGCATAAGATTTAGAAAAAGTAGAAATTGATTCACCTTTGTGCATCGAGGATGGGGGAAGGTGTTGACTAGGGCATGAGTGGTGCGGCTCCAGCGAAGGTTTTGCCTCTCAGAAATGAGAGTGAGGAATGATTCACACATGAGAAAGTGATCATAGACACATCATCTTTCTCTCTTTAATATTATTGTATAGGCATATAGATGTATAGATTCAACAAACACAAATACAACACACCAATATAACACACTGACCATTAAAGAACAAACTTAACACTCTGGCATATGGTCCAATGAATTAGCTATAAGGACCTTATTATTTTAGCTAGGGCAACCTAGCTCTATACCGGGTTTATAAAGTTATAATCCTTGGTTGATGTTTATATAAAAGTTATAGTTTTTTGGTTCATGTTTAGGTTGTTAATTTCCCTCCGGGTTGAGGTTGCTAGGGGCGTGGAGCACCATGGTCTCGATTGTGATCCCCGGTCCAAAAGCCATCATCACTCCCCACTCCGGCGCTTCCCCTCCCTGCTTAGTCGCCGCGGCGTGACGGCGGCGCAACTCATCGAGCACGAAGATCACTGTGGTGCCGCTCATGTTGCCAAACTCGCTGAGCACGTGGCGACTCGCCGCCAGCTTGTCGTCGTCCAGCCCGAGCACTCCCTCGATGTGATCCAGGATGGCACGGCCGCCCGGGTGGATCGCCCAGAAAAGGTCGTTCCACGCGGCGGTGACGCCGAGCGTGCGAAACGCGTCGACAAGGCAGCGTTCCACGTTGCACCCCAGCAGACGGGGCACCTGGTTGGAGATGTGGTACTCCATGCCACCTTTGTTGATCTGCATGGAGATGGCGTCCTCGGTCTCCGGTATCGTGGTCTGAGAGGCGAAGGCCATCTCGAACAGAGGGCGCTCGACGGGGGGCAACGGGGTCGGCGCCGACGATGACAGCTCCGGCACCGTCGCCGAACAGAGCCTGGCCGAGGATGTTGTCGGCGCAGCCTCCTTCAGGCCCGTAGAACGCGATGAGCGTGATCTCAGAGCACGCGACGAGGACACGCGCGCCGCGGTTGTTCTCGGCGAGAGCCTTGGCGAGCTGGAGCGACCGGCCGCCGCCGTAGCAGCCGTGGAGGTTGAGGATGGTGCGAGACACGGTGGGGCGGAGGCCCAGCAGGGACGCGAGGCGGCGGTCGGCGCTCGGTGCGCGCGCGCCGGAGTAGGTGCTGAAGACGAGGTGGGTGATCTCAGCGGCGGGGCGTCCCCAGTCGGCGATGGCCTTGGCGGCGGCGGACGCGGCCAGCTCCGGGACGGCGGCGGAGGCGATGTCCACGCGCGCGTCCAGGGACGGCCGCGTGCGGTCGGTGAAGTCCGGGTTGGCGGCGAGCAGCTCCTCGCTGAGGTGGATGTAGCGCTGCCGGATGCCGGACTTGTTGCAGATCCTGGTGAGCTTGCCCTTGAGGTCGGTGAGGTGCTCGCTGTTGGTGACGCGGAAGTAGTAGTCAGGGTACTCGTCCTGTGCTAGGCACGTCGGAGGGTTGGCCGTGCCGATGCCGAGCACGGCGGCTGGCCCATCCGCGCGCTGCGCACGCCTCATCTCGTGGACGGTGGCCGGTGCGCTCATCCCCATGGACGACGACACCGCTAGCTGCCTCGCTCCTGGTGGCTGGCCGGGCTCGATCTAGCTGAGAGCAGGTCTGAGATGGACTTGTTGCTCTAGGTAGATAGGGATGATCGATGGTCTGCGTCTGCGTGGTTTGGAGAAGCCAGCAGGTGCGTCCTATTTATAGCAGTATAAGTAGTGTCCGATGTGGTGCCGGGTGCGTCGTGGCCTCGTTCAGTTCGCAGACAGGGACGCATGTGGGATTATTTCCTATACCAGGGGAAAGGCAAGTATGTAACTGGCTGCCGTCGATGCTGCTGGGGACTGACTTGTACTTGAACCGGTCAAGGACCATGCATATGCAATTAACTTGCTGTTTTTCTTTCGAAAGCTGCATGCGGAGTGAGTTAACGTGCTGTTTGGTTAAACTACAGTAAACGCAAACGGAGAAGGAAATGGTAGAGGTTAGAGCAAGCTCCAACAGATTACAGCTAAGGAGCGAGCAGCGGTGACAACTTTAATTTCATTGGATAGACGACTGTTAATTATATAGGGAGCTAAATTAACCAATCGTATGTAACGTGTAATCAATTCCTCTCTGTGATCCATTTGCGTAACAAACCAAAAACCAAACATGTGTAAGTTATTTTGGGTCTGTTTGAGACTGCTCCGCCAACTCTCCTCTATAAACTCCATGGTGTCACAACTTCACAAAAAAAAAAAAGAGCTTGTAGAGCATCTCTTTTAGGTGCTCTCTCAACTCTAGTTGAATCTCAAAAGAGAGAGAGAGAGTTTATGAAGCCGCATCTGTTAGACTAGCACGACATCTGGGGGCCTTCTCCTCTTCAACGGCTTACCAATCTCTAATTGGTCACAGACAGATTCATTAAGCTTTCGGTTGGTTATTATGGAAATGTTTGTCAACCAAAACACAAAGTGTTCTTTTGGTTGCTATTGAAGGATAGGCTAAGCACAAGAGATATCCTTAGAAGAAAAAACATGCAACTTGAGTGATACAACTATGTGTTGTGCAGTTTGAGAACTAAAAATACCTTTGCACATCTATTGAAATTCAATTGGTATGACTTTTCAAGGTAACATCAATGTCACAGAGGCTATTAAAAAAATGTCACAGAGACTGTTCTGGTTATAAGAAAGCAATTCAATTATAGATTCTTCATGATCTCTGCAATTTTAATGTCCTGAACAATCTGGACTATAAACATCTTAAATCTTGAGACGAGGTGGAAAGGGCTAAGGAGGTGTTCAAGAAAGAAACCCAGCTTCTGCCACTGAGAGCCAAGGCAATTGATTTGATTCTTTTTTTATTAATGGATCCAAAATTTGTTATAATTATATTGCTCTGTTCTATCTTTTTTTCTCTCCTGTGTTTCTTAATTCTCTTTGCTGGATTGTTGTACCCCACTTTTATTTTAACATTTAATAAAAGTACATGTTGTCATGATCCAAGAAATAGGGGCCCGGAAGGACATGCCCGAGAGGCACGCCCCCCCCCGGCTGCTTGGACGGGGCGCGCCGCCGCCCTCTCCTCCCCTCCTTCCCTTGAGATTCTTGGCAATTAATTCGGGAATAAAGGTATTTCAATCTATAAAGGAAACTTTTAGAGATTGCTTGAGATACAAGTCCCACTAGCGGCCCTATAAAAGTAAAGGGTGCAGTAATCTTTCGGGGTAACAAGCAAATAAAGAAAATTTATCCCAATCTTCTTCCTCTCCACCACCCCACGCGCCCCTCACCTTGCCCCGCCGCCACCACCGCCAGCGCCGACCGGCCTCGCCCCCTCCCCCCACGCTGACGCGCGCCGCCGCCGCGGCCGGCCCCCGCCGCCCCTCTTCTCCCCACGATCGTCAATTGGGTGTCAATTCCCGCCCAATCTAGCCGAGTCCGACACTGTAGGGGGTGAAAGTCCCTCCAGTTGTATAAAAAAATGGCTCTGGTCGTAAAAAAGGGCTCTTATTTAAAGTTGAGCATACAGAAACATGGTGCCATGCCGTACAATAGAGCACAATGTTGTGAAAATACTTTAAAGCATTTTCACAGTTCATATAATTTATTATGAGCCTATTATCATGTTCGTAAATAATAAAATAATATAAAAGCTATGGTTCAATTTATATACATACTGGGGATCGTGCATGCATATTAATTAAAGTCCAAAAATGTCTATTGTTTACAAGCAGAAGATTTTTTTTTACTAGGAAGATTCATTCATTATATAATACCGGGATTAGAATATGCAGTCATCAGGGTATCAAGCCGACACCCCGTCTTGCTACGAGTATTATCTACAGCGAATTTCTGGTGAGAAATTAAAGGGTGTGTTTGGTTGCAAAAAATTGAACTAGCCGAGCTAGATTGAACCACCTTTTGTGCGTTTGGTGCATAATAATGGCCCTAAGTCCCAGCAGTCCAGGCTGGCCAAAAAGTGCAGAGTTAGCCTGGCCCAAAACAAATTGCAGGGGTCGCAATTCAATCTTGGCCAGGCTCCCTGTGTTTGAAACAATGAGATTTTCTGGTGTCTACAGGGTGGCGGTCACGGACAAGGACGTATCCCAACCTTTGCCACCCAACTTTTATGTGAGGTTACTGGTCCAATTCTGCTGCAGCTAAGCTGGTTTCAGCTGGTATATAATATAGCCACGATATGTCCACGGCTAGTGAATGAAGTAATTGGTCAATAGGCGGCGTTCTCTGCAGTACATAGCTTAGATGTATTGTATAGCATATCTGGTAAGCATTCACCAGTGATCTGCCCTACGAAGATATATACACGGTTTAGGAAATAAGGTTGTTGACTACTCTCTGTTTTGGATCAACTGTTTCCTATTTAAATTCCAAACTGCAAATCAGTACATAGCTTTGATGGTACTTCGAGCCTAATGAGGATTATACCTGCACACCAATTACATTTCCAAACAGCAGACACCAATGCTTGTTGGCATAAAAATTTCATATCAAATAAAGCAAGTAACAAACCGGATCATTTTACACCAAATCTTAGTTCTGCACTCCTACTAAACTGGTTTTTGGCTAGACAAAAGTGAGAAGCTAGTCATATGAAGTTTACATACCACGAGCCAGAAACCAAAACCTTTTGGCCATGTGGCCACCTACAACAGCAGGTGGTCAACGGCACAAAAGCAGCATGGCAGCATATGGGCAACAAAAACCAGTCTTGACACTACTTTACTTATCAGGCGTTCAGACGAGAAGCAAAAGTTTGCCCATACGTGACTGCTGGGCGGCTCCCATCATATGTTCTCCTTGATGGCCTCATCTATGGCTTTTGATATTGTCCTTCAGTATCTTCCACTGCAGATGTAAATACCAACAGGAATGAAAAACTTGTTGCTTCAGTAACCAAACAAAAAAAAAAAAAAAAAGCAAGGGAGAATGGCAATATCATGTACTTTGCCAAGAGTTCAATAGCAGCTAAAAGTTATGATGATGGCATATTTGTGTGCCTTAATCTTGGCAATTCACTGCAAAGATAACAGAATAATAACTACTTCGGATTATGTTCTTGGATACCTGACAAATTGATATTGGTACTAATTATTATTCATATTAATAGTGATAAACTTGTTTTGACTATAGAATAGCATAGAACTATGTTCCCATGTGCTGAGAATATTTTCATGGCCATAAAAAGAATGGCAATGCTTGTCAAATAATTTTTCATAGGTTTTCATGAAATCAAGCTTCCTGTGTGCATATAAATTCTAAGAATCATATAACACATGTAAAAAGTTGAAAAATACCACTGACCTGATCTAATTGTAGTGATATACCTGGAAAGGAAAAAAAAGTGAGGAAATTATATTACTAATAATAAAATTTATACCATCATCTTGAGGAAATATTACAGATTACACAGCATTTGAATCAAGAAAATTAATTGCTCCTCCCCTATTGTTAATGTCCATATTGTAATAGAATTCATCCATAAGTTAATCATATCTAAGCTTGTCATGCAATTAATAATCTTACGTTTGAAGCCATGGGCTTAAACCACAACATGTCAGCTCCAAATATGACAATTTCCAAATAAACACTCCATGATAATTACAGTACTTAACAGCATTATTTATTCATAACTATAAACCAGGATATGCAAATAAACAATCCTTATTTCATCACTTGGCTAAGAAGAGCATGGTCCCAAATTCAAGTGATGAAGAGCAAAATCTTGTCATCACAAACTTGCATTGTAGTAATAGAAAATGTTATGTGCAGATTAAAGGTGTATATCCTGCCTCATTAAGTTCCGTACCATCACAATTATTTTTCCAGTGCCATGTTCATTCTTTTCTTGGTACACATGTTTAAAGTTCACATAATGATCTAAATACATGGAAAAAATCGATTGAGGCCCTGTTTTGGATGGAAACTATTTTTAAAGTATTGGAGATACTATGGTTTGACAAAATACTTTGGTTTTTAAAAGCTACTGGGTGTTTGGAACAAATCTTGTAGTCTCTAAAACCATGGTTTTGTCAAAACTGTAGTCTTTGGAGTTTTAGAAATCCACCCATAACCTCTTTTTTCTAAAAACCACGGTTTTGTGTCTTTTTGGTTTATAAAACCACAGGTTTGTGGTACTACAGTTTTCAAAAACCACATCATCCAATCAGGCCCTAAAGCTAAAATCTGTGAGCACAGAAGCAGTTAGGTTAGAAGGAAGTCATTTATCCCATCTTTAATCTCTATAACACAATAGGGTCACGCCGCCTGTTACACCATAACCGTTGGATCGTGCAAAATCCGTTCAATGCAAGTCAGTTTAGATCTCCTACCCGCCTCATGGTTGACCTGAACAACCACGAACCTTCATGGGCCGCAAATTCCTATCTTGCTCCCGTGTCTCTACCGGCGCATCACCTGCTGCGCTCCTGTGAGTCACTGAGTCCATCTACTTCCCCACAGCGAAGGCACATGTAGGGCATGGCGTGGAATGCCGCCAGTGTGGAGCCTGCGCAGAGGGCACCGAGCTACTGCAGAGCTCACCGCCCGTCCCTTGGCACATCACACGATGACTAGGCGTCGTGGTGACACAGAGGCGGCTGAGCGGCTCAAGGAAGATGTGGGGACCTTGCAAAGAGTGGCAGCACAGTGGGCTCTCCCTGCCGCATCATCGAGGGCAGCATCACGGCCCTCATCGCCAGGCTGCCGTTTCATTGGTCTTCTACATGAGGCTGTGAGGTGCTCCTCCACGCGGCCTAAGGTGTCATGCAGCACGGGCACCTCAGGCAGAAGCTACAGGAGGTGCACCTGCAACGGCAGCTCTCCTATTCCTTAGCAGTCAGCTGTGGGCTCTACACACCACTGGAGGCAGCTCTGGGCGTGCCAGCAGCACGCAGGCGTAGCACACCTCGCTTGCATATGGCCTGTTTGGCAAAATGGCGCGCTGCATCGCCACAGAACAGCCTGGGCTGCAGTCCAAATAGCAACAGCTTGTGCGGCAGTCTGTTCCACTTCTCACATCCCCTTCCACCTGACCTTATCTACTGCAACTTCACAATCAAACAATCAATCCCTGTGAAAGTAAGTGTCTAACGCCAGCATTTTTGCTGGATTCGTCATTCACTGCACTCGAAGCTGGAGGCGAAGCCTGCAACAAATATCTCACCAGGTAAAGGTCCAAATCTCGCTTGTATATGTGTTTGATTGGACCTTTTACGTTCATCTCAACATGTAGATGCATTGATGCAAATTATCTTCACGCGTCCATAATTCACCATCTTTACTGGTATTAACTATTAACACTAGATCTATCTCATTGTTAGTTTTGTAGTGCGTGGAGATCTGCTTTTTAATTTGGCATACAAATGGTTAGCTAAGCTTCCTTACAAATAAACTGATGAAAACTTAAATATTACTCCCAATTATAACCTTTAGAGAACTAGCAGCATTATTGCTATTTTATCTTCTTGCAAGTTCTTGCCCAAACACTAAATGAAGCAATACGCTGAACTCCAGAGCAATTCTTTTGGAGTTGTTAACAACCAGCAAACTTGCACGAGTTTTATATTTTTCTGTTTACTGCTTGGTTGTATTCATTGATTACCACGGAGGTGAAAAGGCTTGAGCAGTATGCGAAGTGCAGGAGGCTTAGCTACTCCCATTTAACTACAAAATAAGCAAGCTAAAGAGCTGGGAAAAATAAATATTATGCATATGGTCAAGGGGGCTATATGGTGGAGGCATACTTGCTAGGTGTAACTTGGCGTGCTTTGATTGTATTTCTCCTCTTTTATCTAAAGTATAATTAATGAAAAAGATGTTTATAAGAAAAATCTTTACAGAAAACAAAATGCTAAATGAGCTAAGATTAGGAACAGAAGGGCATCCAATGCAGCCTAGCTGATATTATCTGTTCTATGCGATGCACGAGCTCATCCAAATTGGCATCTTTCACTCACTTGCATCCCACAGCTGGCCAGGATTCATGGAGTTGACTGTGCTGTCAGAACAGAGGTAAGAGAGCATGCATCTGACAAACTACATTCTATGTATTTTCGGAATGAACAGAACCTAGATACAGTATAGTTATAGACATATAACTATTCTATTTGTAATTTCGTGGTGAGTTCAACCAAATTCTTTTTTGTTTATCCTTAACTAGTATTCCTATGTGTCTGCTGCATTGAGGTTCATCTAGTAATAATTGCACAAATGCAAGAATTTCACAAATCACACAGTTGTGTGAAGTGATTGCCTAGTTAAATTGAGCTATGTCATAGCACAAGCAAAGGAATCAAGAATCAAAATCGAAAAATGGTACCCCCTCCGTTTCAAATTGTAGTTCACTTTTGGCTTTTTCTAGATTCATTTCTTTTGCTATGTATCTAGACATAGTGTATAACTAGGTGCATAGCAAAATCAATGTATCTAGAAAAGCCAAAGTGAACTACAATTTGGAACGGAGGAAGTACATATCTACCACATACTTGACAAAAATGTATATTTCCTGGGGTATCTGATCAGATTAAGACTGATATAACACAGCACTTCTTTCCACTGGATATGCAGTTCATTATAATCTTGCATTGGTAATTACTAATTAGGAACATATTTCTGATTATGTATTTTTACAGCACAGAAGAAATTTAACAGACAACTATAGATATTGAGGGTATTAGTTGAAGTGTCACTAATAGTGTCAAGTACGTTTTTTTTCCTAATATGTAGCAGCTACGAGAGATTGAGTGTATGGTGGCGCCCAGGCCGCCCTGATGAGCAAAATACTTTCTGCTAAGATCTGACATTCTCAGTGTTCATTGTTTTGGATACCAACAATGTTATTGCAGTAACAGCTGATGGATAAATGGAATGGTACCCTTGATTTTTAAATGCAGCTCAGAAGTCAAAAGATGAATTGTTGCTCTTGGCCAAAGGAACTGGAGCCACAAGTAGCTTATACCATATCCTGGTCTCTTCTATCAAGGTGCATCCACATTTTAAAACATGTGTTGGTATATAGAAACAAGGAATAAGTAAACTAAGTTTGATTTAGTGATTACAAGTACTAGGCGGTAATCCATGTGGATCACAAAGTATATGTATATATCCTGGGCTGGCCAGCTCAACTGTGGGCGCCGCAAAGCCATGCATGTATTTGTAGAACAAAACCACCCTTAATCCAGCCCTAACTAAATCCATCTGCGCTAACTATAGTGCAAGATACCTTGACCTGAAGTCTCTACTAGGATTCCAGACGCAGCTGGGGGTGGGGGATATAAACAGTAGAATACAAATGAGAGGATGCTGGTGGTACCTTTGCGGGTGGGGAGAGTCTTGCCGTCCTTTTCGTAGAACTCGCGGAGGTCGACGTAGACCTTGCCTTTCCAGCTCCTAACGGACACCTTCTTGGTCTTCGATATCTGCACACGCCATCAGATTGATCCAATGGGTTAGGGTTCTAGGCTAGGGTTCTGCCTCAAAACAAGGTATTGGGGGCGGTCCATACCTCCGCTACGACGGTACCGTCTTCGGTGGGTTCGGAGGGGCCGTCCTCCCCGGCGGCCTGGCGCTTGGCCGCCGGCTCGCCGCCGCCGCCGAAACGCTTCTTTCCCTTCCCCACATCTTCCTCGCTGAAACTCGACTCGAGCGACTCGATGGGGAACGAAATCGTCTGCAGTCGGTCGGTTCGATGGCGCAGTGCAGTCGGTCCTTCTCAACCAATGGATGTGGATCCGACGACAGCCTCATCAAATTCCTATATTAGCAGGCCAGTTTGAGCAGCCCATTCCAGCCCACACAGCCCAAAACACAGGAACAAGCCTCTCCTTTCCCTTCCCTTGCCCGCTGGCCGGCAGCCACCGCCGCCGCACTCGCCCAGCTCAGCCGCCGCTGCTACCGCTCGCGCCGGCCTTGTCCGCTCGCACCAGCTAGGCGCACTCACTGGCCGGGCGCTCGCCGGCCGTCGGCGCGCCGCTCGCGCACAGGCCACCGCGCTTGCTCGTCCTCCGCCTCCGTCCTGGAGCCGATCCCCTCCATTCCAGTGGTGCTCAGTCGTGGCCGGTGAGATATCCACGCTCCCCTCCATTGCAGACATGGTGGAGCCCCTTTGGTGCACAAGCTGACGCTATGGAGATCGACTTGAGATGCATGACCCAAGCATTTTTCAAAACGTCTTCCTTTTCGACCAGGGAGGAGTAGTTATTTTTGCAAATGGAGTTCACGGCGGTAATATGTGCATGTCCCAAAGTAGAGGCTTTCTGTACAAAGCATACAGATCAAAACACGGCCCTCATGACAAAGACGGGAGACAAATGAAAACCAAAACCCGCTCTCCTGGAGCACTATCCATTAGCGAAAGTTGTCGTCCTCTGCCATATGTTGTCTTTTATTCTTGCAGCTACCTGGAATGCTGATTTTGTAATATTGTTGAGGATTCTCCTGTTTTATTCTAGGTTCTCTTGTCGCCTCCTCCTCCCAGCAAGTGTTGATATGAGACGGGTCCAAGAGGGGTTGCAGGTGTAGGTCATCAAAATGTTCCCAGGATAGTACTTTGCTCCAGACTATCTTAGCTTGTTTTG
This sequence comes from Hyparrhenia diplandra, assembly GCA_015847255.1. Classification (NCBI taxonomy): domain Eukaryota; kingdom Viridiplantae; phylum Streptophyta; class Magnoliopsida; order Poales; family Poaceae; genus Hyparrhenia; species Hyparrhenia diplandra. Next base: position 252,321 of record JADLZK010010244.1, read on the forward strand.
TGCAGGAGAGGACGGCTTCTCATGTATCAGGGATTCAAGGGATAGGATCTCGTGGAGCGTGGAGGTATTTGTAAGCTAGTAAAACAGCAAAACCCTTAGCCCAACCCTATGATAATTGAACATTCCTCTCATTCCTCAATAGTCAACAATCCTTGACACCGCTGAGAAGCTGCCAGTTAAAAAGGCTTGAGTACTCAAATGGCTTTACAGATTCTAACAGATTGGCTAGACGGCCATCGGTCTACACTCTACACTGACAGATAAGCCGGGCCAACGATGCACAATAGCACATGGCTCAAAGGAATATGCACAAACACCACATGGATTCAAGACACTCATCTTCTGAACCTCTATATACCTCTCCCACTAAATATATAGTTTCACAGAGCGATGATACAGCTTTGTCACAACCGAGCAGCTCAGAAATCCAGATTCCTGACATGCAAAATTGGAGCAGAATCCTGAAACGGTTACATGCTCTCCATCCATTCTAGGCCAGCCATACTAGGATTAAAAGTGAGCAGACTAACTGGATTATACAACTGTTTCTTTCCCTTTTTCTTCGCCCTCTGCACCTTTCTCTGGGTACTCCCCAACTGTGAAGCGTCTCTTGTTAGCACTTAAACCTGATGTATGCAGCTGCCCTCGTTTCTTGACTAGACGAGCAGCAGTTTTTCACGGTCAGCTTTTTGCCTCGTTGTAGTCAGGCTGCACAAAGCATCCGACAGATGATTTATTAGGCGTAAATGCAACATATTATGATGGCCAATGATTGCTTAGGTGATAATCTGGATTGTACTAGTACGTTAAAAAGAAAACAAAGGCACCTTGATAGCTAACGCCTTGTCAAAAGTCAGTATAGCTGAATCTGGCTCCCCAAAATTTAACTGAGCTCTACCAAGTGTAACCCAAGCCTGTAAATCATCAGATAATGCAGATGATTACACTACTGAAGTATTGATTAATTGGGTGACAGTATTGAGTAATGATGGCAATCTCCCAGGGATCTAGCTGGGCAGAAACCGAAAAATTGAAAGAGAGCCAGTAGATCACTGATGAAATCACTACTAACCTCAGGCCACAATGGATCCAGTTCTGTTGCTCCTGCAAGATAACCCAACATGTCTTTAAATGGTCTGATTACTGTAGAAAATGGGACTGACACAACCAACTTAGCTCATACATGCTGCTACGATCATATGGAGTTTGTGATAATAGGGTGGTTCTTCACACTTATGTCATAAATGTTGTATTGAATGTTTACAACTAAAGTGTCACTAATGTTTACTTCTGCCAGGAAAGAAACCCCATGGGTTGAGTAAATTCTAGATAACAGATGGTTGGTGCTACTATATATAGTAGTAGCATCACTAAATGGCTGGTGTTATTCCCAGTTCACATCATTATCTATAGCATAGCCCAGCAAGTCATTTATCCAAAAGAACGAGATCTTACTGGTTGCTGCTATCAGTGCACGCCATGCATCTCCTACTTCAAGTAAAACCTGAGCTTTCTGTTCATGAAGTATTGCATTATCAGGTGTCAACATAAGCGCAGCCTCCCATTTAGCAAGTGCTTCATGGTACTTCCCTTCCTAAAAAATAACAAAAAAAAAAAGTTAATTCTTTCTAGTATCACAATGAAACTGAGTATGACTGGACTGCTGAATTATTGTACCTCACTAGTTGTCCACAAAGAGTTTTATGGACAGCAGCAAATGCAAAAAGCATATGGATGGCTAAAACTGGATATTTCAGCAGCTTTCTTGTGGATTTCTAAGAGAGGGTATATTTCAGCAGTTACCCACACAAGGTGGATTTCTGAGACAGACTAATTCATTTTGCAACTACACGATAATTAAGAATCACTTCATAAAGTATGCAGTTATTGAATATTCTTTGGCCAAGGTAACCACGAGAAAAATTGAACTCGCGACACATGAACAGCACAAAACCCCCACGAACACATATCGGCCGTTCCATTATGAAGGAATAAGAAATTTGTGGGATTCAATCTCAAAGAATTAGAGGTACCTCAGCTAGCTTGTCTCCCTGACTCTGGAGCAAGTCAGCAGTTTCAACTGGCTTTGTTTCAGGACAGTTTGTGTTTTCATCTGCTTTTTTCCTCCCTTTTCAGCCTCATCGTTGTCACTCTCCACTCCAAATGGTAGGCCTGGTATAGTTGATACTACCACCGACTGCTTCTTAACCTTGGAATTCTTACCCCAGGCTATCTTCATGGTGAGCTGTTTCAGAGACAGAGAGAGAGAGAGACAAAGCTGAGTTTTTGTATGTAGTCAAGCCACACACACAATGAAGATAATTGTATACAATACTCCCTCTGATTCCAAATATAAGTCGTTTAGGACAGCAACACTGTCTCCAATTCGACACTTTGACTTGAATCTTTTTAAAAATATATCATAATGAAAGTTATAGTGAAAGTACTTTCCATGGTGAATCTAGTAACATCAAGCATATGTTGCCAATCTATGTAACTTTTCATGCATTGATGGATCAGGTTAAGGAAGTTTGACCAACTAGAATCCTAAAATGACTGGAGTATGTACCTCTATCACTGATTTCAGTATCCCCAATCAGAACTGCATTTGTTGAAACAAAAACCATGGGATATGCATATGTGTGAGCTTCAAAGACAATAGCAAACAAGTAAGATAGAATGTCTGTCTTTGTTCTTGCCAAGCAAACTCCCGAACTATGTTCCACTTGACAAAATTCCCTCCCAGGTTTTTTTGTTTTGTTTTGTTTTGTTAAATGTAGTAATACTTTCATGACCACTTTGTGCCACTCCAACTTTAGAATGCTCAGTACAGAAATCCTGGGTCCACCACTGAGGGCTTCCAAGGTGTTTGAGTTACATGTTTAATAGTACAACAAAATAGTAAGAACATTAGATTGCATATAAAAAAATGTTTCATTCAGTTGTGTGGCAGCAGCTTAAGGGAAATAAGATGCCAAAGTATTGGTCTCATTCAATTATGAACAATCACTAATTTTAGATTGATGATTCTAGTTCCAATTTTCAATCAAATTGAATATACACACTACAAATATAATTGGGATCGGAAATGAGGAGTGGACACTAGTGAAGTACCCCGAATTAGAGAGGCCGCAGCTGGATTGGAGCAGGTGAACAGGAGAACAATAGTGAAGGCCAGACAGCCGGAATGGAGCTTCGGACGTCGGCCTGCGCCCTGCAGGATGTGGGCAGTTGCACAAGGCAGCCTGTGCTGGGGCGGCGCCGCTGCTCCGGCTGCGCCCTGTTCCGGTGCCGCGCCGGCCGGACTGCACGCGAACGACCGTGGGCGAGTAGGGAGTAGGCGAGCAGCCGAGATGGCCTGCCGAGGGCTGGGCTGAGGGCTCCAGGCCGGCGCAAGTAGCAGGGATCGAACAGGGCAGCGGCCAGCGGCGATGCGAGCGTGGGGCGAGCGGAGTCACGGTATCGGCGTCGGAAGGGGCGAGTCGCCAGCAAGTAGTCGGTGGACTAGTTCGCTTGGGCCTGATGTTGGGCCAAAAACTACATGGGTACTTGGGTTTCTTGGGCCATGACTAGGGGCCTATGCCGCGACAGCGATGTTCGCCCGCAGATTTAGCGCACGTGCCTGCTTCAGTCTAACTATTTTTCTTTTTAAAAAAATATTTAAATAGAGTCTTCCAACTAGATAGTTTTTTTTTGCGAAGATTCCAACTGGTTAGTTTACTCATTATAAAAATTTATTTTTCCATGAATGACCAAAAATATCTGTTCTAATTTACCTACATGTCAGCTCCTTAATCTCTCTTTTCTTACATGAATGACCACAAATATTTGTCCTCTTGACTTGATTAATTTTCTTTCATGGCTGATGTGCTTCATTCGCTGCTAGACATAGCAACGAACAAGCGTGCAATAGTCAAGGGGCTCACAAGCGTAATGCCAAAGGCCATTGGTTGGGGAGCTCCCACCCAGGGTTCAAATCTTGGGTGTGACACATTATTCTGGATTTATTCCAGGATTTTCGGCGGCTAGGGCAGCGTTAAGTGGTGGCGGCGTCCGTCGGAAGGGCGCGTGGTGCATGTATTCATAGGGGTGAGTGTGCGTGTGTTGTGTAAGTGTATTCGTAGGTGTGAGAGTGTGTCTGCGTGTTGGCGTCTGCGTTGTACTGTATAATCTCAAAAAAAGAACAAGATTGCAATAAGAACAACACTCTTATATTGCCCTAGAAAAACTTGCAATGCGAGGTGGAGAGCCAACACTCTATTGCCATAGAAAAAATAATAAATCCATGCTCCTTCTCCCCTATGTAGAAGTACTTTAGCTCCTTAATGACTTCCTGCCAAAACCGTTTCTACGGTATTGTTTGGTACACAACTTCTATATTGTTTTCTTTGCCGAGATCGAATAGCTATTTTAGAATCTCATACTCAATAAATATGTATTAGAACTTATTTTGTACATCTAGACTTTTAGTTTTTTGGTGAGCGTATGCCTGTCTCTGTTGTATGGTCAATGTACCTTACAAATGTAGCTAGCAAAAACAATGCTACTTTCAGAGCTTGTTCACTTGAACTTCTTAGCCCAATTAATTGGTATATGGTATAGTTGTGTTTTTATCCCACAACAAAATACTTATCGACTGCAAAAACCATCTTCCGAATTTCTTAAAAATGAAGTGATTCGCTGATGTTTCTCTTCGAAGAGACGACGACAGCAGAGACCGTTGCGCTCCGAGATGTTTCTCTTCGAGGAGACGATGACAGCAGAGACCGTTTGGTCCGTTGCCCTCCGTCGCGATCGCGGTCCACCAAGCACACGCGTCCTCCGGCCATTGGCCCGCGCAAGATTAGACTCCACTCGAGTCTCGCCGCGCCACACACGCGCACGGCCCTCACCCAGTCACCGACCACCCGCCGCCGAGAAGCCCCTCGATGGCGAGGCGAAGGCGCGCTCAAACTCCCCGCGGACCAGCCACGTAGGCGAGCGCGCAGCAATCCTCCCTCCCCGCCCGCTTGGCCGCTTCCTCCAAATTTCCAAAGCTCTCTCGCGCGCGGCGCCGGCCATGGCGGAGCGCCTCGCCGCCTCCCCCTCCTCCCCGCCGCCTCGCCGTCGCCGTCGCCGTCCGCCCGCCGTGCGACGGTCGCAGCCGCGGCCGCCGCCTCTTTCCCATCCCCATGCTCCGCCCGCGCAGGGCTGCGCCTACGCTCCCGCCAGCCCCTGCTCTTCTCGCAGGTTCGATTTCAATATTCGCGCGCGCGCGAGCGAGCGCCGCTGGGTCGATATGAGTTTGTCGGCCTGCATTATTCTCGCTTACTCTACATCAGATGGAATCGAGCTGCTCTGACTGACCTTGTAGTGGTGGTGGGGTTGCGTGCGCGCAGAAGGCGGCCGGACGCGGGCGTGGCGTGCGGGTGGTCCATTGCATGGCGGCGTCGGACGCGGCGCAGCTCAAGGGCGCGCGGGAGGACATCAAGGAGCTCCTTAAGACCACATACTGCCATCCCATCCTGGTACACAGCAACAACACAGTGTCCTCCTTGCTTTCGAGTCTTGAGGCTAATTTTTTTAATACGATTCTGTATATATTTTGAACTTCGTTAGATTTGTTCAACTTTACTAGGTGTCCTTGAGTTTAGATACAAATGAGTGGCGACGTTGCTTTGCTTGACTGCTTGTGGTGTGCAATGTGGTTATTGCACATGCCGTCTGATGTAGCATGGTTTTCCTTACATCAGAGATTCAGAGATGCCCATCTCGGTAGTTGAGGGCTCAAGGAAAATAAAGGGACATTCCCTTGTGGTTTCTGATGATCAGAGTGCAAAGAGGGTTGCCAAACACTGCTGTAACTACAGAATATGGTCAGACCACATGGGAATGGGAGCTAGTACCAAAACTTATGTAGCAATGATGAAATGTACCAAGGGAGGACAGTCAGAGATGTCCCTAGGATATCTTACATGGTACCCACGAGTGTCTGCTTAAGAAAACACCCAACACAAATCTGCAACAAAGGCACAAATTTGGACGTCAGCACAAGTTTTAATTGGTTGGATACATGTGCTACGACAAACATGTATATTGGAGGAGCTACCCAATTTCTACATTTTTCTGCCTCTGTTCTGACTTGCTTTTCTTGATGTATCCAATTCTGTGCTACTATATGACATTGTGCTTGTTTCCCTTGCATTTTACTAGGTTGATTAGTGGAAATTAATTCCACATGGAGTTGTTTAGTCACTATGTACCAGTGCTTCTGCAATTATACGCAGAAGCAAGTTCACCATGTGTCCATGCCCCTGTAGTCAACTAGTCATATTGTGCTGTGTCAATAAGTGAATGCTTTCAACTCTGTTCAGGTCCGTCTGGGGTGGCATGATTCTGGTACTTATGACAAGAATATTGAGGAGTGGCCACAGCGAGGTGGAGCTGATGGAAGCTTAAGGTTCGATGCTGAGTTGAGTCATGGAGCCAATGCTGGTATTTTCTTGACAGTCTAAATTTCTTATACATTCTAGGTCAGTAGTAACTTGCAGATTTTGACTTGATTTTCACAGGTCTGATTAATGCATTGAAGCTTATCCAACCTATCAAGGACAAATACCCAGGTATCACTTACGCAGATTTGTTCCAGTTAGCAAGTGCGACGGCAATTGAGGTCATTGTCCTTCCTCTGCTGAGGTATCTCACTTAGTAATTTGATCATTAAAGTCTATTTAGTAATATGTCAATCGCATGATACAGGAAGCTGGTGGCCCAAAAATTCCAATGAAATATGGGCGGGTTGATGTCACAGCAGCTGAGCAGTGTCCACCTGAGGGGAGGCTTCCTGGTCAGTGTTTCCAATGGATTCTTCATTCCATACCAATGTCTCATTTTTGTTTTGTTCAGATGCTTGAAATGTGACTTATGAGAAGTACCTATCAAACTAAATAGTTGCTAATGCACATGTTCTGCAGATGCTGGCCCACGTGATCCGGCTGAACACCTTAGGGAGGTATTCTATAGAATGGGCCTTGATGATAAGGTGTGGCGGGTTTTGAAACTTACTTAACTGTCTATCTGTATTTTCTTGAGCTATGTCCCTGAACTTTTTGGGACATTTGTGCAGGAAATTGTTGCACTATCTGGAGCACATACACTTGGAAGAGCAAGGCCTGACCGGAGTGGCTGGGGAAAACCAGAAACAAAATATACCGTATGTTTTTGTTCTATTTGCTTCAGTTTAAATAAGAAATAATAATTTATTTTCAATAGTATGGAGTTTTTGGGCATGCTTGAATCGTACACTATCCACTATTCTGTATTTGCAGAACACACACTTTGCTATCCTGGGGTTCTTTGCCTTACAGTGGAGTTACTTGATTACTTCTATAGTTTGCTATGTTTAGTGACAAAACATAATCAAGACGCAAAAACTTAGCTGATAACCAATATTCTTAGTATTGTACTATTCTCCACCTCTTGATGTTTTTTAATTGACAAATTAAACTGTTGTTCTTCTCACTTCTCATACCTAGACTATCCTCTTCGCAAACTTCATTACCAGGCAGGTTGTGAAAATGGTTAGTTTCGATTAATCAGTACTGAGGTGTTCCTGTCATTGCATTTTGCAGAAGGATGGGCCTGGTGAGCCTGGAGGGCAATCTTGGACAGTTGAGTGGTTGAAGTTTGATAACAGTTACTTCAAGGTGTGCTTCCTTTTTGTCGTGTTTATAGATCATATTATTCACGAGAATCTCTGATGATTTAAGCTGTTAACAATGTTTCAGGACATGAAGTTTCTGAGCCAGCTTCCTTGGAAGAGCAGAAGGAGCAGGATCTTCTAGTTTTGCCAACAGATGCTGCATTATTTGAGGACCCGTCGTTCAAGGTAGTGCTTGAGCTCAGCTTGCGACTTCTATTTTTTTGAAGATCGTTATTGCATCCACTGAGAATCTATGGCGCATTCAGGTGTACGGAGGAAAAGTACGCGAGAAGACCAGGAAGCGTTTTTAAAGACTATGCTGAAGCTCATGCTAAGCTGAGTGATCTTGGTGCAAAGTTTGATCCTCCTGAGGTTAGTGTTAGTGTGTTACTGTCCTTCCATTTTGACCTTCTACATCCAGTCACAACTTTAGTAAATGAAACACTCTAGGACAATATCTGTTCTTGAGGTCTTCCATTTGAATGACTTATTTATTTCCTGTAATGTACATGCTCTTTGCTTCCTTACCCGCATTCTGTTCAGTCATATGGAATGAAAGAAATTAATGTACCAGTACAGCAAGACCAGAATTTAGTCTGATATTGGGAGTTTGAGATGTATAGGACAAGTGGTAGCTAGCAGTAAATTAGTCTGTCTTGAACCATTCCATAGAAACGTATGATTGAGTTTTGTTAAAGCTGCTTGGGTCAACTTTTCATTCTTGTTCCCAGTTCTTGCACAAACTTTATGTGTATGTTGGTTACAGTCTAACTTCATGCATGTGATGTGATTGCCATGCAGGATTCTCACTCAACGATGACATGATCACTGCACCTGCAGACGAAAAGACGGAAGAAGCTATCTCTTTTGGTGAGAGATTGAAACAATTTTTAGAAGGCATCTCTTGGATAAACTTTCAAGTTCAAAGCTTTTTAATTTTTTCTTAAAAAGTTTTGGACGAATTTGTTGAAACGATTTTCAACCGATACCCCTTGAAATGGGGTACTGCACTAACACTGGAACCATCAGTAGCAGCAGCACCGCCACCAGTGGCTCCAGAACCAGAACCAGCAGCAGAACCTACACCAGAACCAGTAGCAGCGGCAGTAGCAACGGCGACAGCCGATGACAATAACGGCGCAGCTCCACAGCCGGAGCCCTTCGTCGCTGCCAAATACTCGTATGGAAAGGTAAAAGCACTTACTTGCTCCCTCCATTAAACTGTTACAATCTACTAGGGGGCAGCTCGACGGTAAACTGATGGAGCATGTTGCGCGGGTGAACTCACAGAGGGAGCTGTCAGAGTCGATGAAGCAAAAGATCAGGGCAGAGTACGAGGGGTTCGGAGGCAGCCCGGACAAGCCCATGCAGTCCAACTACTTCCTCAACATCATGATCCTGATCGCAGGGCTGGCGTTCTTGACATCTCTGGTCGGGAACTGAGTGCGAAATCGTTATATGATCCGATTCTGAAGTCTACGACTGTCCATTATAAACTCTGTAAGCATATGAAACATATATATGTATAAACGGCGTGCAACCAAGTGACTGGCGTCAGAGCTACATACACGTACTGTGTAAACAGTTTTTCGCGAATTACGGAAAGCGACTAGAGCAAAAGGAATGTATAGCAAGTGTTGGAGAAATAGCGACCTGATTATCAGCACTCTACATATATGATTTATTTTATTTTTGAACCTTTACTCAAAAAGCTTTTTGTAACTATGTCTTTCGAAACCAGATATAGAAGTTTTATTTGATTTTTTCCTTTTATCAATACATAAGGTTTGCCTAGATATACTACACTTATAACCATCTATAAATTTAAATAGAATTCGATAGTTTAGACCAGGTATTGAAACCGCCATATCAATATAGGTTCTTCGTGCATTCAAGAGATTCTATTGTTATTTTTGAACGCTCATGGCGATTTTTCCTTTTTTTTTCTTAACTGTGTTTTTACCTTCATTTTTCTAAACGAAACCTCCGTCTACCCTTGTTTTGTAACACCGTTTGTATAGGTCATATTAAATAGACAAAGTTGTGAAAAACGTAGAGTTGTGACACAAACTTGCACCCCACAAACTTCAACCAATCAATGTTATCAAACTTCAACCAATCAATTGTCCAAGATTGCACACCTTATTTGGAGCTCAAGATACCAATAGTCTTTGTATTTCGAGGAAGACGCGTAGGGAACACAAACTTGCACCCACAAATTCTACAAGGCGTGTGGAGGTTAATGACTTTTTGTGATAAATATAGTTATGACACCATAAATATAGTCACAATATAGGATTTGGCTACCTTGAAGACATTTTTTGTGACATTTATTTAATTATATCACCAAGTTGAAATGCTTTCAAAGAAAACGTCATAAACCAACACATTTCTTGTAGTGAAACTTGCACCCTCTTCATCCATATTCCTCGGAACATAAAGGCTATCGGTGTCTTGAGCTCGGTCGAACAACATTCTTATTTCTAGACATGTCGTGTTTCTGAGGCCTTCTTCCCCTTCGCGAAGAAATGTCTACCACGCCCATAGCATCCTCCTCCTTGGATTTTCTACTTGATTAACATATGATCTCACCATTTCTTGTTCCTAGAGCAAGACTTGTGCATGCAGGTACACCTCACGCGTCGTGCATGGGCATGTCGGTGCCCACCTGGTGTGCACCCATCCTTCACGCAACCCTAGGTTTGGCACTTTGCGGATGTAGCCCCTACGGGCGTCTCCCCTTTGCCGACCTTCACCTTTGTTCCTCGGTATGGCGGCCCCTTCAGCGGCGTTTTTGGCGGGGGCACGCCTACGGGGCCAACTATGCCACTTCCCACCATAGTACATGCGAGGGGCTGCGCCCTCACCGCAGGTGTTCGAGGAGCCCCATCATGCCCCTATCGGTGCCGCGGCGATGCCACGGAACCCCACACATGGAGCCTTGTGGAACTAGGACTCCTTGGCGTAGTCCTTCAACACCATGGCGTTCATACCTCCTCGGCACCATTAAATGATACATCGACTCTCGTGTTGGTTCCCACATGACTACGGAAGCTAGTAATCTCTCCACTACTTCCTCTCATCATCATCATCTTTTACAATATTATTAAGAACCTTATTTCTACTCGTCGTTTTACCACCGGCAATAATTGCTCACGATACCATGAAAGTGTTGTGGGAATGATTGATTGTATTCCATATGTATTCTGAGAGTACATATAGATAAGCGAGGTAGCATGCAAGCTTACCGCACGGGTGTGATTACATCCACAAATCATGGGCCTAATTACAACAAGGCTAGCACAATCAAACTAGCACGGATAAAGGCTTCATTCATTTTATTCATCACCTATTACTCTTGTTGCTTCAAGTAAGATGTCACTATTTTGTGGGAAAATCTTGAACTTGATCTTGGCTCGTCGGTGACACGAGATAGCTACCGATCATATGACTTTTTCCAAGAGTATGGTTATTATACTAAGAGTTCTTGACTTTTCCTTAGATTGGTGAAAATCAAGCACGTTCATCTCTAGGACAGATGGTGTCACATGGGCACTCACACAGCACATCGCCGATGAAGGAGTGCCACATCTTTCAGCCTGCCCATCTCTAACGATCACTCATGACCCCATTGATGCTTTCTTCATGACGATCACTTGTCAACCACACAAGATACTACTATATATGTACTCTATTATTCCTAAGACGAGGAACTTAGCCGTCACACTCACCGCTTTCAATCATCGTCGTCGAAGCATGTGTCATGATCGGGCTTCACGTGGTAGATTACCGGAGGCTAACGGGCATCACTCGATGTGTTAAAAAGCGAAGGGGTCAATGGGGAGATACGCACTGTGTCTAGCCACATATTAATGTTCTAACAAAATATTCGATGCATAAGCTTCACATAAAAATGATTTATACTTCCTTTGTATTTGTTAACAGAGTCTGTTTTGGATTTCTGCGTAGTTAAACCACAAAAAAGAGCGAGATAAATTTTTAATGGGGCTATCTTGAGCTACATATGGCGCATCTACAAAAGGATGACCTTTTGACGTGATCTTTTTTTCTAGTACACTTTTTATGTATCACTATCATACTCGTATCGGTCAAACTTTCATAAGTTTGATTAGGATTATACGATCTCGTCCAAAAACATTAAATTTTTTTCACAATGGTACTTATATCGCATCATAAATATTAACTTGAAAGGGTATGATTTCTCAAAAATCAAGAATTACATCCTTTTTGGCCGAATGGAATAGAAAATATTAGCAACATTTGTATATTTAAATTAAGTAAGTTTACTCTAAAAATAGATTCAATGATCTTTTTCTATTGATACTAATTATGTATTATAATATTGATATTTTTATTACATATCTTAGGTCAAAGTAGAGTGTGTTTGACTTCTTGCTAAGAGAATGACATTTTTAAAAAGATAGAGCTGAGGAAGTAGTAGTACGTCCACAATTTTTAGAGGGCACTTTGCAAATTTTTTTACCCAAGAAGCCACCAAATAGCTCTCTTGTGACATTTTAGACCTAAAATAGTTCTTAAGAGATTTATATTATGAGAAGCTTCTTTCGGTGATGCCATAGTCAGCATCAGCGACATATAGTAAATAGGATGCGATAGGCAATGGAAGTACTAGGGCGATAACAAGAGTAAAATTCATCGTTGGACCAAAACTTGGCTAGTGGTGTGTAAGGTCGAGATGGGGACTAGAGGGGGGTGAATAGTCCTTTCTAAAACTAATTGCGCCGGCTAAACAAATATAATGCGGAATTGAAACTATTCGTTTAGCCAAGACTTCACCCCTCTAGCTATGACTCTAAATCACCTCACAAAAGATCCTACACAAAGCAAATAAGGTGATAAGCCTAGCTTGAGCTCCTAACCGTTTCTATTGTAAGGTCACACAAACCTATGCACTAGTACTTCAAACAAAGGTGAGCTCCTACACAATTCTAATGAGCAAAAGCACAAAGCCAATCCTAAGCTCACTAGATGCACAATGAACAAGGCGACACACGTCTAACCCAAGGGCTCAAATTACTTAGCTACACAAACTAAGCAAAGCAACTAAACAAGCTACACAAGCTAGTAATTGCAAGATCTACTCCACAAGCACAAGCATAAGATATATATGAATGTAAATACGAAGCTTGTGATTTGGAGAATGCAAACCACCGAGAAGAGTAGACAAGTTGACACCGGTGATTTTTTTCGAGGTATCGGGAAGCTTGCCAACTTCCCCCTACTCCTCGTTGTGTCGACCAACACCTTGGGTGGTTCCGTCGGTGTTTCACCTAGATGGTTCTTCGATTGTGATTCTCCGATCACTTGCCCCTCAAGGCACGCCCCACAAGGCACCGCAAGACACCACTCTCAAGTGAGCCTCTCAAGGTGAAAGGTCCTAAATGGCTAGAGGGGGGGGGGGGTGAATAGCCTAATAAAAATTTCTACAAAACACTAGACAAACTTGTTAGAATAACAAATGGCGATAAAAGCGTTTGCTCTAGCTCTACTTGTCGGCAAGGCTCCTATTGATAATTCTAGTTGCTATGATCTCTAATTCACCCAATTTGCTAAGCCACTACTTTACCAACTAGGTGAACAAGCTAGATTACACTAAGCAAGACTAAGCAACTAGCTAGGCTACACAAACTACACAAGCACAAAATATATCAAAGTAAATGCAAGGTAGAGAGGAGGTAGTTATACCGACTTGTCGAGGTAAGTCACCCAATCACCGGAGATGATATCACAATATGAACAATGAAGCCAATCACCAAGGGATGACAAGAGACAAATGGAGACACAATGATTTAACCCGAAGTTCACTTGAGCACCCGTTAAGCTACGTCTCCGTTGTGTCGACCTTCTCACGTGTGGGTCAAGGTGGAGCTCACTCCAAGCCAAATGCCTTTAGGCTTCTTGAACCCAAAGCAAATGAGAGGTACTCACTGACACGAGCAATGTATTAACTTGCAATTCGTCGTCCCGACGAGGATGCACGATCCCTCTCACAAATCAGGAGGTGGCCAAGAACATTCACCTTCTCTTGCCAACGCCTCCACCAATCACCAAGCCGGCTAGGAGTGGTGCTCTCTAAGAGCAACAAGAAAATCACCGGCTCACAACGATCCCCAAGTGCCACTAGATGCAAAGATCAAAGCAAAGTACACTTGAATCACCTCAACTCACAAGAATGGTGCTCTCAAGCAAAAGGAGTGAGGAGGAGGGAGTGTGCTCAGCTCTAAAGAGGTGTTAGGAATGATTTCAAATGTCCAAGAGGCCTCCAAATGCCGACCAAAGGGGTATAAATAGGCCACACCACGAAATGTGGCCGTTGGGGTGCAAATCATGCACAAATCGGCTGACCAGAGGCCTTGCGGACGGACTCACTCTCACCCGGTGAGTCCGGTCGGTGGGAAAGTCGATCACAACCGACAAACCCCAACCGAACCGATGAACCCCCTGCACGCGCAGCGTCGGTCGCGCGTCCGATCGGTGCTTCCGATCGGCACCAGAAGCGTCCGGTCGCTCCTCGGTCGAAACTCCGAAAACATGCTCTCTGCCGGACTCACACACCGGTGCGTCCGGTCGAAATCTCGTGCTTCGGTCGGTGAGTCCGGTCACCATCCGAGCTGCGAAAATCCGTCGTTGAGTTGTCGTTCCTTCGCCTTTGCTCCAAACCGACTTCCGTCACTTGATTCTTGTTGCCGACACGTCGAAGAACACCCCGACACCATGTGTTAGCATTTTGAAAACATTTTCCATCAAGTACGGAGTTAGCTCTCTAGGTTAGAATGCATGCAAATGATTTTGAACCTAGAGGCACATGAGGATCGATATGTACGATAGTTTTCCCCTCTTTATAGTACGGCTTATCGATCCTATAATCACTCACACCCTCTATGGTGTCTTGAGTGTGAAAACAAAATGGCCCTATGGATATACCTTTGCCTTGAACCCATTTTGATCCACGATCCACTCCAAGTCATGCACTTGATCATCAATTGAACCATCTCGATCCATCCACCATGACCATCATGCACAACCTTGGCTTGACCAATCTCCAACTAATACAAACACTTAGCATAGAGAGATTAGTCCTAGGATGTCACTAATTAGCCAAAACCAATCTAGAGATCTTCACAAGGCACCGCGATCGAACCCACACTCACAAGTGAGGTAACTCAATGACACGCTCCACTAGAGTTGCTCTTCACGATCCCCGCGAGGTGAGCACGAACCTCTCACAATCTCTTCTTCGGAGCACCGCACAATCTTCTTTGCATGCTTCACAAAGTCTCTTGCCACCAAGCCGTCTAGGAGGTGGCAACCTCTAAGAGCAACAAGCACACCGGCTTGCAACACGATCACCTAGTGCCACATGATGCAATCTCTCAAAGCAATCGCACTAGAATCGCTCACTCACTCAATCGGATGAACACTATCAAGTTAGAGTGAGTGGAAGGGCTCTCAAGCACCACAACACAAGCCACCAAGGCCCAAGTGTGCTCAGCACCCGAAACAAGTCGGGTATGTGGTGTATAAATAGCCCAAACCGAGAAACTAGCCGTTGGGAGAAAAAATCCATTTCCTGCGCGTCGACCGGACGCACCGACTGGACTCATCAGCGGGTTCGGTCAAGCGTCCGGTCGCTCCCAACAGGCGTCCGGTCACAAAGGACAACGTCCTTGGCCCCACACTAACGGCAACTTCGGCGTCCCGTCGATGGTTCCGGTGGGTGCGTCGGTCAAATTCAACCGAGACACGAAAAACATGCTCTCTGAAATTTCGATCGAAGCACCGACCGGACCGTCCGGTCGGAATCGCGCGGGCGTCGGTCGTGGTTCCGGTCGCGAGTCCCGGTCGCCATTTCTTGCGAAACTCCGTTGCAGGATTAGCCGACATGCTACCCAACAAGTATACCAACTTGAGCACGAGGGTTAGCATGTTTTCACCTCCAACTTGCATCCGGTGCAATAGAAAATAAGCATCTCATTTTCTCAAAGCGTCGAATCCCGAGATCGCAAGCTCGGCGGGAGGATGAGCGGTTCCCAAACCCAACTCAACCCCTGCATACCACCGTCGCCTTTGCAAACGTGCCAACACCACCAAGTGTACATCACCATGTGCATGTGTGTTAGCATTTTCACAAACATTTCAAAGGACGGGTTAGCTCTTACCACGCCACTCGATCCTAACACATCGCAAAGTTAGATCGCACAAGTGGCACTAGATGACCGATATGCAAACAAGTTTGCCCCTCTTAATAATACGGCCATCTAACCTAAACCCGGTCATAAACTTCTCTAAGCTCCTCATGACCGGCGAAATGAAATGCCCTATAGGTTATACCTTTGCCTTGCGCATTTCCATTCCGCTCCATCTCCAAGTGCCGATGCAACACATGCACCAACACGATCAAGAATGATATGATCCATTTCATATCATCACATGACCTTCTTTGGTCCATCGATCTTGACTCACTTGCTCTTCACCATTGCGTCGGTCCGTCGGCGCCAAGTCTTGCCTTAAGCTTCACCGCCTCGCGGTCCCATCGCTTCACCGCCTCGACTTGCCCTTCACACTTGCAACCGGTCCATCAAGCCAAGCCTTGTCTTGATCTTCACCACCTCGGTCACATGACTCCATGTCATGTCTCATATGCAATAAGCTCCTCCATTGCATCATGACATGTGAACTAATCTCCTGTGTATTATCTCAATCACACATTGTTAGTCCACCTAATGTTGTCACTCAATTACCAAAAATCACAAGGGACCTTTCATGGTGTCATCCATGTACCAGGTCCCTAAACTTTTAAAGTGCTAACTGTAGGCCACTAAACTTGGTTTTAAATCTTTTCTATATCAAAATCGAGCGATCTAACTAAAAACTTTTATATCAAATATAATTCATAGTTATTTCTATATAAACTCGAATGAAGACAAACTTTATATCAAAAATGAAGTCCTTGACGCATTCTATAACTTTGTAGTTGAAAAGTTTTTGAATAAAAATTGTTTAGGATACCAAAATATGATATGATGAAGCTTTTTGCATCCGGGTTCGCTCGGATCGCATAATTATATCCACATCCGGCTTCATGATATCTATACATATACAAGTACTATTCTACGTACACCCTTTGAGATGTTATACTACTGATTTAGTATCATTCTAGTCGTGTTTCAAAGTATTATTCAATATTTGGGTGTAATCTTGACTGATATTGAACATAAAAAACATGAGTAATATGTAGCAAATTCTTCTTTTTTGGATTACAACGTACAACGTAGAAACTCATAATGACGACGACCTCACAACTTATATATACCTAAAAGATTAGACATGTGTGTTTTTCCACGGTATTAGCGAGAACATTTGATAACTTTATCTCCACTATGAAGTCAACGGGTGGTCCGCAGACATAGATCCAACAAAGAAGCACAAGTAATAGGTAGCTGCTTCTTCTTCTTCTTCTTCTTCTTCTTCTTCTTCTTCTTTCATAATTACATAGTACAATGCAGGCGCTTTTAGCCCGGAGGACCTTACCGTTGGTCGCCCTAGCTACCCCCGTCGCTCCTTCCCAGCCCTTCCCTAATACCAATCTACCAGCGACCTAGGATTTCGATCGCCCTACCGCCGACAGAGCCCATCGTTTGTCTTCCCGATCCCGCCCACTTGGCAGCTCCCCTGCCGCGCCAAGCACGCGATGGTCAAACCGTCTCCAACGTACCGCCATGTTGGCATCCATTTTTAGGCCCTCCCTTTCTCGGGTAGTTGGATATTTGGTTTCGGGCGGTGCAACAAACAACGGCGACACATGTAGGCTCCTCGCTATCGGCGCTTTTCGGTCACGTCCATATCATCCATCTAGAAAAGGTATGAGCCCAATGGCTATAAAAATATTTATTTACTATGTTGGTTTAGAAGAGAACCTGCAAGACTCTTCATCGTCAAAGCAACAACAATCCAATAACATGACATGTTATGGTAATATATAACAAAGTATTCGGTCCAGTCAGGAAACTTCCCATGTTGAAGTACTTCAGCATAGCTGCACTACTCACAAGTGCCCATGCTAGCATGACATGACATATTGGATCAAACAAAGAAATGCAAGACACACTGTGGCGGAACCAGATATAAAAAGCATCTTACATTGAAATACTACAGACCAGTTAGTATTATCATGGTAGGGACATTTAAATTTCAGACCTTAGAGAGGCCTTGGCCCGGCTAGCCCCCTGTTCCACCGGTGTACATCAAATCGAGCTATGGAATCCATAAAAGTTGGTTGCAATAATAAGTGTGTGCAATTGACACCAACAACCACATCTACAACTTGCATACCTAAAGGAAACTCTAGACATAATTGGCCATAACAATAAAAGACAAAGTATCTAGATTCTAGGGAATTGTGTCGTCTGCCGTATCACAACTAATGGAGTGGGTCTGCTTAAAACTCACATGCCACATATGTGGCCCTTGTTATAGATAGACAAACCACTTATTGCAAACAACCAATCATAGACTTAATATGCATAGAATGCTATGTAGGTGAACCAAGCACAATAATTAATTGCACATATACGGGCAATGCCCGGTACACTTTTTACCTACTAGGAGGTAATATCTCAAATCGATCTGGACCATTAATTTTTGCATTAAATAAATTACTAAATTTAAGAAAACAAAAAATAAAACGACCGCAAATCGGCATGCGCTAACCAATTGCATGCTAACATGCACGATCACATACAATTTGCCGTGGAATGTCGTCCAGCTCCTGACACGTACGTGCACGACCATGTATGCACGTTACAATTTTCTTGACTTGTTCCCTGATCTCGTAGCTAATGTCCGGTCTTTGGAGACCTTGAAAACTAAAGAGTTAATGCTTCAAGAGCAATTACAAGCCAAGAAAGCAGAGCTCTCTATCCTAGAAAATCAGTGTTGTGATATGGAATCTATGTCTGAGGAAGCAGCCATATTTGCTACAACTCAAGCCCTCGGAGCTCAAGACCGGCCTCCATTGTTCTCAAAATGAAGTCAAGACCACGTACTACCACGTTAGTCCCACCGTGGATTGTTTTGTGGAATGTTTATTTAGATGACGGATTTACCTGTAATAATAACTTATTGGCTGGTCTGTGAAGAGCTTACCACAATATCCACCTATGAAAAAGTTGTCAACCTTAACAAAAGCTTCAATTGATTCGTTCTCCAAAGAATAAAACAATGACAACATAATAAAAGAGGCGTTCCAAACAACTAGAAAAATATCTTCACCTTCTACTGCACGAAGTTGTTAGAAATCACGTTCTCTGGATCACACAACCACACTCACAAGCACAAAAACAATAGGATGAACAACAAGATGTAAAGAGGAAGAAGTTATCTGTGTTCACTTTCATTTGCTGATGTATGTTTATAATGAAAGGGACCTCCTATTTATAAAGAGGTTATGGTGAAAGCAAATAAAGCTACAGTGTTTGAAACTTTGACATTCCTCCTCTTTATAAATTTGGCCACCATTGTTCATAGTTAGTCTTTGTTTATGGGTCCTTTTTATCAATTTCTGTTGGGCGCTTGCGTGTTCGGACTCCGACGTGGTATGCGGGCGCGTGCTCGTTCGGACCAACGCTGTTCGGGTGGCTGCAGTGTCCGAACGTGGGAGTGTTCAGGCAGAGGTCCTTTTGTTTTGTTTTTTACAAGGAACAAAACAAAACTTTCTCAAGTGTTGGTGAAGAAGTTCTCTGACGGTTCGAACGCATGTGTAACACCCGTGTTTTTGCATCATTTTAAAATTCACTAAAAATTTGAATTTTTTTTGAATTACAACTAAAACTTGATTTATTTTCCGCTAAACCAAAACCCTGTTTTTTGAAAACCTACATTCTTGAACTCCCATCATATAGAAAACTAGGAAAACATGTTTGTTGCTTGATGAGCTTTATGGTGACCGACGATGCAAGGTAAGTTCTAGATTTTATTTATGGAAGAATATCATTGCATGAGAAATGATTTCTGAATTTACTCGGGAATAAAATACCAAGACACATGTGTACCAAAAATATATATGAATATTTTATGAGCACGATAAATAATTATTCTCGACAATAAAAATCACGGGAATATAAGTGTGCTTGTATAAATAGTTATAAAATATATAGTACACATGAAATCACGAGGGGCTCGGGGAAAGCATGTGTGCTTAAATATATATAAAACATTTATGCAAGTACAGTGAATAAATATTTTCATGAGTATGAATCATAGGAAGGTTTAAATGAGTACTTGTGCAAATGTTTATAATAAATATATTTACACACATATGAGGAAAAGGGAGAGAGAAAGAATAAAGGAGAAAGGAGAAATAAAAAGGGAAAGGAAATAGAATTCAGAAGGGCTCTCGGGCTCACTTCCTCCTTCCTTCCCCTACGGCCCGGCCCAACCAGGCCCTCCGCTTCCCTTCCCTTCCTCCACATCGCGGCCGGGCCGGCCGAGCTGGCGAGACCAGGCCGATTGGCCCAACCCGACTGGCACCCGAGGCCCACCTCTCCCTCTCTTCCCTCGCCCGGACAGCCGGGGCCCGCAACCCCTTCTTCTCCAACACGCCCGAGCGCGTGGGGCGGCGCGACATCGCGGCCCGCTTCTTTGCTTTCGGACTGCCACGGCGAGGAGGCCGGCGGCGGGACACGGTGACCTCCTCGGGAGCCGCCGCGTCGCCCGGCGCGTCTCCCATCTCGTCGTCAGCGGGGGACGGTGAGGCGCGGCCACCATCAGGGGATGCCGCCGAGCTGCCGGCGCCGCCCGCGGGAAAAGTCGGCGAGGCCCGGACGGCGGCGGCTAGCCCTGGCCGGTGCGGCAGCCGGAGGCGAGGGGCGCGAGGAGCTCACTAACCTCCCGCCGAGCCCACGCGCCGCACGGGGCGCCGGGTCAACTCCTACGGTCGCGCCGCGGCGCCTCGCGCCGCCATGGCGGCCGGCACCGTGATCTGTTCCGAGCGAGACCCGGCGATGCCCGGCTCGCGGACGCCGCAGCGCGGCTTTGCTGCTCCCCTGGCGTCACGGCGGCGATAGCGCCGGCCAAGCACCCGGCCGAGCACCACGAGCCCACGAGGCGCGGCCGGAAAATCACGGCGGCGGAACCTCGGCGGCGCCACCTATAAATACCCCTCTCGGTCCCCAATCCACCTCGCCCCTTCCACTACAAGCTCCGCGGCGACCTAGAAACGCCGGTGCTTGCCCTACCTTCCCCTCTCCTTCATCCCTCTTCCCGCAATCCGATTTGCCCCAAATCGGATTTCCACCGCCGCCGACGGGAGGTCGAGCCGTCGCCGTCGTGGTCACTACGCAGTCGCAATTGGTAGACCGGTATGCCATCCCAACCTCCCTATTGTGTTTTCCCCACAAATCCAACCCTATTGTGCAACACAGCACCACCGCCAGCAGCACGCCGGCGCCCATGACCGCCACCGTCGCGCGCCCGCCGTGGGAAAGCGGCCGTCTCCGTCGCCTAACTACCGCCAATGGAGCAGGGACGACGGGGGGATCCAGAGGAGCCCCACGCGGCGAGCAACAGGGGCAAGGCCGGCCGAGTCCGACCGACTCGGCAAGAGCGCCGCAAGCTTTCGGAGGCAAGCGGCGGTGGATGTCGACGGCGCCGCCCGTCGTATGGCGTCGTCAAGATGGCGACCAATGACGAGGGGACACGTCGTCATTCCGTCCTCCACCGCCAGCGGCCGTTCGGCAATCGTGTAATACGGCGTGGCGCCTCGTGGCCGCCACGGTGGGCGTCCACGTGGACCCACGTGGCACCCACGTGTGTAGATGCCTTGCTGTGTACACCGCGTAAATTACTACAGACTACCGGTATTTGTACCACGGATGTTTATAAATACCATTTCGGTATCGAGAAAAATTCCCGAGAAAATTTGTAAATTCATTATTTGATTTATAGAATTTTATCATGTAATTAGTTCCAATATTATTACATGATAAAATTATATTATAATATTACCCTAATGATTTAATTAGGGGTTAATATTATAAAATCCATATCTCATGCATACTAACTCCGTTTCGCGTGAAACGACTTCCATAATTCATCTAAAATCTAGCTCTATGCATCTAATCCATTGCCACCATAATGTTCTATGTTTGTTTTATATGTCATAGTTCAAGCTAGGTTTATCGCCAGTCGCCGATAGATTTTGACGATCGATTAGAAGCTTTCCGTTCGGGGCAAAGCTAGGAGCGCTCGACGCCAGTGCCGATTCGTAAGAACATCCCAGGCAAGTCCTTACCCCCCCCCCTAATCATGACCATAACCTAATGAGATGATAATGATGATGATAACCGGAGTAGTATATAGTGGGGTGAGCCTGATAACGTAGCTATGGAGCTAAGTCGGATGACGTAATCATCCACGTTATCTACGCTCATACGTTGTAATCAAGTATAACCTAAGATCGTTTAATGAACCCTAATCAACAAAAGAGGTGGGTGATAGTAATTCATTATGAGATGGATTGCTACGGGAATCGCCGTGAGGGGATTCCTGCGAAGAGATACTCGCCTCCCTAAGGACCGGTTCATAAGATCTTCTACCTAGTGCGATATTTCGTACAGCCACACGCCGAGATGGGACGGCTTGATTCACACCCCGTTGGGTTGAGGTATAATTGGGATCCAAGGTGGCCGGGGCAGGCAAACGACCTATTGGGAGCAGACGTGGGGAGAGTGGCCCCATGGTCCGGTTGGCGTGGATGCTGAGTGGTCTTCCACGTAAGTGTTTGGGCGCAGTGGCGCAGTGCTAGAGGCACACATTGATGATTTGAGATTGAGAGTGGTGTTGACAGTATAGGTTGGGTAATTAGGTATTACCTGTAAAGCCGTGGGTGATTTGGTATCACAATATTGTCTAGGGTGATGCGTCATCTTAGGGTGGCGTGTTATCCTTCCAACCCCTGAGAAGTCGTGGTGAAAATTATACCAATATACCTAGAGTAGCACTCAAGCGGGTACGGATCTCGTTGGGTCTGTCGAACCATTAGCTGTGGTGTAGACAACGCCTATCGTGTGGGGAAATTTGTACACCTCTGCAGAGATTTATTGAATCTATTCGAATAGCCACGTCCTTGGAATGGGCGAATGCTAGGATAGAACATCTATGATTAGAAATAACTAACGTTTGTGATGATGTGAAGGTGATGACCAGATAAGATAACCTCGGGAACTAGTGAGAGCAGTTTTAGATACTCGCTGGGGCCCAAACCCTTAATATACCAAACCACCCCTGGTTTGGACTTCTTTGAAAGTACCTTTGTACTCACCCCCTCTGTTTTTACGGATATCGGCATATCCGAAGGTAAGGTCATTTGTCGAAGTAGGAGACCAACGACGTAGGAGTTTACAAGACGTTGCTTAGGAGAAAGGCGTAGAAGTCGGGATTTTCCATCCGCGCTCAAGTTGCTGTGGAACATGGAGTTGTGCCCCGACAGTCTAGCACCTTAGCGGACACCGTCACGAGATAAACCCTTTGCTTCACGGTTGGCTACTACGATTAATATAATCAGTGGTGTCTTCAACACCACCGTAAGTCCTTCTATCCTATGTCAATATATGCTCGAATAGTTAATCTATAACTGATTTTCATTCTTTGTGACTCATTAACGTATTGGTAGCGTGATCCTGGCGCCAATACGCGAGATTAAAAAGTCCCATTAAAAGTGGGGCGTGACAGAGTGGTATCGAGCCGAGCTTGACCATATAGGATGGAAAAATAACTGGATTAAATTATTGGCACATACTTCTAAAATTTTACTTAAGGATTTCTACTTAGAGACTTGAGCACCAATCCGAATAACCTTATGTTGCTTACATGTCGATATTATACGTGATGCAACAGATGGACGGATGGTCATACACAGATGGACTAACCTTTGGGACATTTCCAAAGCTTCTCTGGGAAATTCTCTCACAACTAGGGTACACTCAGAAGCCTCAGTACTACTACCGAGTGACTTACGAGAATGGGATACCCGAATGTGTGATGCAACTGCACATCCCGATGTTTCCACATCGCGAAGGGCACAGGATTTTCCTTGAACAAGGAACAGAGTTATGGGACACTTGCCAGAAGCTTGCACTAAGAGCCCTTCAGGCCTATTGCAAGGAGTACGGGAGCCAACCAGTTGACACTCACGTCAGCAAGAAAAGAAGGCTTCACTACTAAAGACCTGGCAAAACCCAAGACGATCCCTTGTTGCCTCAGTGATTGTGCAAGAGTACCGTGAAGCAAGATCCCACAAGGCACCGTTATGTGACAAGTCCTAGTTAAGTAGCAATGTCCTAAGTTAAGCAGCCACAGTAGCATGCTTGTTGTAACTACGAACTTTGTTGCTAGACCCCTAGTAGCAGTGCTAGTAGTTGCGAGCCGTATGGTAACCCATGGTTCTAGTCTTAGTAGTTGCGAAGTCGCACAATAAATCGTCATGACAGTCGCAATGTGTGATGTGACCTTATATCATCTATGAAACTGTCTGTGATGTAATATATTGTTGCGCTTTGTTTGTTTAATAAAATGTTGTGTTCTCTTTCAATCCTATGCAAAATTTTCCCGTTATTACTACTTACAGTAATCAATGAGAAGAAAATTTCGATAGGATCAGTGAACGTACTGAAAAATTTCCTCAAGTCACGAGTAATAAGACAAGTTTCCCTACAAACTTTGCTCGCCGTGACTAACTTCTCTCACGTTTCACACCGGGTAAGTTTGTATTGTTTTCCAAACACCAGTGTTACTAGGATACCCCAAAGTCTATC
Organism: Hyparrhenia diplandra; assembly: GCA_015847255.1. NCBI lineage: Eukaryota > Viridiplantae > Streptophyta > Magnoliopsida > Poales > Poaceae > Hyparrhenia > Hyparrhenia diplandra. The sequence goes on from JADLZK010010244.1 coordinate 276,855, forward strand.
CCTACCTGAAATGCTTGCTTTCCTCTAATCCTTAGCTAGTTAGACCTTATCGTACCTTATGCTTTTCCCTCCCATTCCCTTTCTAGTCCACATAGAATAGGAACTAACCTGCGAGGGACATAACGACAACAAGCGGACTCCACGATCGTAGCCGTTGAACCACCCGGTGTTCTCCCCTACGGCCCCGTCACGCCGTCGCCTCGGTATTACTGTGACCGACGACCATGCAACATTGCCGACATGCTGTCGCCCCAATGCCGAAAGCTGCTGATACTGCTGTTATTTTGACCCCGAACCACGACCGTTGAAGCCGTTCAAGACACAGTGCAACAGATCAAGTGGCAACCGATTACCCGATAATGCAAGCGAAGCCGAAGATTAGTATTCAAGTAGAAGATGAGCGAAGATTACCGGGATTGAAGACGGTCATCAAGCCCATAAAAGATATTTATGCCCGAAGGCAAACAGATGCCCGAGAAACATGCGAAATACCATGGAGGGATACACCAACATGAGAGAGGACACATAGTCCCCACTATAGGGAATCCACCGGCCAAGATCCACACAGTCCCCATGGACCACGATACTATTACAAGGTCAATGGATACGAGACTCACTCCCCTTCCTTCCACCACACACCACAACCACAATACCAATCGACCAAGCTTCTCCCAGAAGCCATCACCCTCGACCCATTATAAAAAGAGCACCACCATCGCTCTCACCACCATCCCACTCCAAACATTTCATTGCTAACCTCCATCTTCCACCCCCTGCCATCACACCCTTCGCAATCCACCCACCAAGAATCACCACCAAACATCGTCAGAATGGCCGGCACTTGGGTTAGCAGCCAGTGCATCAACACCCCTGGATTTCCCCAACTTCTCTACCAGACCGCACAGAACCTTGGCATCCGTGAACCCCCTGAGTATGAGGGTAGCGAGTATGAAGAGCGCGGCACCCATCGCTGCGAAGTCACCGTCTACATCGCCAAGAGTCAAGACTACCCCGCCATCACCGACGACTGGAGCGTGACCACTATTGGTTTTCGCTTTCCCGACACCTACCAAGCTGTCGCTCGCAAGGCACTCCATCGCCTTTGCCAGATCTACAGAGAGCCCATCGCCCGCACCCCCATGAGGCACCTACCACCCGAAGGAAAGAATCACCCCGACTGGATTGCTCGCCTAGAGGGCGTGCGAAGTCCACAAGGCAGCCCCGTCATCACACACCTGTTATCCTATCTCCTCGCTCTCGATGAGCAGTACGACCGCCAAGACACCGCCATAAGAAGCCTGATTCGCCGAGCCGAACGAGCAGAGAGCTACGTTCAACGACTCCTCGCAGAGCACGCCCACGCCAAAGAGCAAGCTGCCACGGCATCTCGCGAGAGAGGCTGCACTTGCCGAGACCCCGAAGGCCATCCAAGAGCGACACATCCAAGAACTGAAGGACACTAACATCGCCCTCCAATCAAGACGCAGAAGACACGCCACGGCCTGGCGAGAACCGCCACCGCCAGCGGGATATTCGTCAACCCCTTCATCGGAAGAAGAACGGACTCCACCGGGCCACCATCACCGGCGGAAGACCGACAACCGAAGCACCCCTACCACTCCGTCAAGCACCACCAAGAGAAGAAGCCCCCGGCGAGAGAGCGAAAGTACCGGACCGCGAGAGCGAAGCCAAAGCATAAAAGCCACCAAGCGGATAATAAGCGAGAAATTTTTCTAAGTGGGGTAGTGCTATATGCAAAAGAAGAAAAGAAAATACCAACGGGCGAGAACAAGAAGAAGAACAGAGAAAAATAGAAATGGGCTAAGATGATATAAAAAGGTGCAATGTAAGACTTAGGATTTCAAACAAAATGGAATCTCAAGTTCACGATGGTATTACTCGAAGATACAGCATGAAGGATACACATGAGAAGACCATAAAAGGAACAAGCTAGAGGGACGGACACCGAAGACACTAGAAGACCAGGAGACACTAGAGGAATCAGTCCTCTAAGTGGGGTAGCCGCCAAAGAAGACCGAAGACTACGAAGACAAGATGCAAGACCAAGAAGATGGGGTAAAAGCAAGCGAATAATCACCAGCACGAGAAGGCGTACCCTCCACGGTGTTGTGTTGCCCTGGAAACGGAGTAGCATGATAATCGTAGAGGTTCGAGAACGACGATCTTGTAAGCAATGGACAACTTCTCTCTCTCTTTCTCTCTCTCTCTCTCTATCCCTTTAGGCCTCAAATTAGGACCTTCACTCTGTAGACTAGGAATCTCGGGGCCGAGATTCATCTAAGTGGGGTAGATTTGTAACACCCGTGTTTTTGCATCATTTTAAAATTCACTAAAAATTTGAATTTTTTTTTGAATTACAACTAAAACTTGATTTATTTTTCCGCTAAACCAAAACCCTGTTTTGAAAACCTACATTCTTGAACTCCCATCATATAGAAAACTAGGAAAACATGTTTGTTGCTTGATGAGCTTTATGGTGACCGGCGATGCAAGGTAAGTTCTAGATTTTATTTATGGAAGAATATCATTGCATGAGAAATGATTTCTTAATTTACTCTCAGGGGAATAAAATACCAAGACACATGTGTACCAAAAATATATATGAATATTTTATGAGCACGATAAATAATTATTCTCGACAATAAAAATCACGGGAATATAAGTGTGCTTGTATAAATAGTTATAAAATATATAGTACACATGAAATCACGAGGGCTCGGGGAAAGCATGTGTGCTTAAATATATATAAAACATTTATGCAAGTAATGCAGTGAATAAATATTTTCATGAGTATGAATCATAGGAAGGTTTAAATGAGTACTTGTGCAAATGTTTATAATAAATATATTTACACACATATGAGGAAAAGGGGAGAGAAAGAAAAGGAGAAAGGAGAAATAAAAGGGAAAGGAAATAGAATTGAGGAAGGAGCTCTCGGGCTCACTTCCTCCTTCCTTCCCCTCGGCCCGGCCCCAACCGGCCCTCAGCTTCCCTTCCCTTCCTCCACATCGCGGCGGGCCAGCCAGTGTGAGACCGACGGCCGATTGGCCCAACCGACTGGCACCGAGGCCCACCTCTCCCTCTCTTCCCTGCCGACAGCCGGGGCCCGCAACCCCTTCTTCTCCAACACGCGAACGCTGTGGGCGGACGCTGTTCCATCGCGGCCCGCTTCAGCTGCTCTCGGACTGCCACGGCGAGGAGACCGGCGGCCCCGGGACGGTGACCTCCTCGGGAGCCGCCGCGCCGCCGGCTGCGTCTCCCATCTCGTCGTCAACGGGGGCGGTGAGGCGCGGCCACCATCAAGGGGATGCCGCCGAGCGGCTGCCGGCCGCCGCCACCGGGAAAAGTCGCGAGCCGGACGAAGCGAGCTAGCCTGGCCGGTGCGGTGCGGAGAGGCCGAGGGCGAGGGGAGCTCCGCCAACCTCCGCCGAGCCACGCCGCCGACGGGGCCCGGGGTCAGCTCCTACGGTCGCGCCACGGCCGCCTCGCCGCCATGGCGGCCGGCACCGCGTATTTGCATTCACGGCGAGACCCGGCGATGCCCGATTTCAGCGGCGGACGCGCGCCTCCTGCTCCCTGCGTCACGGCCAGCCAAGCGCGGCCAAGCACCAGCCGAGCACCACGAGCCCACGAGGCACGGCCGGAAAATCACGGCGGCGGAACCTCGGCGGCGCCACCTATAAATACCCCCTCGGTCCCCAATCCACCTCGCCCCTTCCACTACAAGCTCGCGGCGACCTAGAACGCCCGGTGCTTGCCCTACCTCCCCTCTCTCCTTCATCCCTCTTCCCGCCAATCCGATTTGCCCCAAATCGGATTTCCACCGCCCGTAGGCGGGAGGTCGGCCGTCGCCGTCGTGGTCACTACGAGTCGCAATTGGTAGACCGGTATGCCATCCCAACCTCCCTATTGTGTTTTCCCACAAATCAACCCTATTGTGCAACCGACACCACCACGGGCGACAGCCGGCCGCCGCGGCGAGCCGCCGTCGCCGCCGCCGTAGGGGAAGCGGCCGTCTCGTCGCCCTAACTTCCCGCCAATGGGCAGGGGGCCGGCGGGGATCGGAGGAGCCCCACGCGGGCGAAAGCAAGGGCAAGGCCGGCCGAGTCCGACCGACTCCGGCGAAAGCGCCGCCGCTCGGAGGCAAACGGCGGTGGATGTCGACGCCCGCCGCCGTCCTCATTGTATGGCGTCGTCCAAGATGACGACCAATGACGAGGGGACACGTCGTCATTCCGTCCTCCACCATCAGCGGCCCGTTCACGGCAGCGTCGTAATACGGCGTGGCGCCTCGTGGCCCGCGGTGGCGTCCACGTGGACCACGTGGCACCCACGTGTGTAGATGCCTTGCTGTGTACACACAGCGTAAATTCTACGGCTACGGTATTTGTACACGGATGTTTATAAATACCATTTCCGGTATCGAGAAAAATTCCCAGAAAATTTGTAAATTCATTATTTGATTTATAGAATTTTATTATGTAATTAGTTCCAATATTATTACATGATAAAATTATATTATAATATTACCTAATGATTTAATTAGGGGTTAATATTATAAAATCCATATCTCATGCATACTAACTCCGTTTCGCGTGAAACGACTTCCATAATTCATCTAAAATCTAGCTCTATGCATCTAATCCATTGCCACCATAATGTTCTATGTTTGTTTTATATGTTATAGTTCAAGCTAGGTTTATCGCCCGATCCTTAGATAGATTTTGACGATCGATTAGAAGCTTTACGTTAGGGCAAAGCTAGGAGCGCTCGGCCTTGATGCCGATTCGTAAGAACATCCCAGGCAAGTCCTTACCCCCTAATCATGACCATAACCTAATGAGATGATAATGATGATGATAACAGGAGTAGTATATAGTGGGGTGAGCGATAACGTAGCTATGGAGCTAAGTCGGATGGCGTAATCATCCACGTTATCTACGCTCATACGTTGTAATCAAGTATAACCTAAGATCGTTTAATGAACCTAATCAACAAAAAGGTGGGTGATAGTAATTCATTGTGAGATGGATTGCTACGGGAATCGCCGTGTGAGGGATTCTGCGAAGAGATACTCGCCTCCCTAAGGACCGGTTCATAAGATCTTCTACCTAGTGCGATATTTCGTATGGCCCACACGCCAGAGATGGGACGGCTTGATTCACACCCCGTTGGGTTGAGGTATAATTGGGATCCAAGGTGGCAGGGCGGGCAAACGACCTATTGGGAGCGGACGTGGGGAGAGTGGCCCCATGGTCCGGTTGGCGTGGATCTTTGAGTGGTCTTCCACGTAAGTGTTTGGGCGCGATGGCGCGGTGCTAGAGGCACACATTGATGATTTGAGATTGAGAGTGGTGTTGGCCGGTATAGGTTGGGTAATTAGGTATACCACAGTAAAGCCGTGGGTGATTTGGTATCACAATATTGTCTAGGGTGATGCGTCATCTTAGGGTGGCGTGTTATCCTTCCAACCCCCGAGAAGTCGTGGTGAAAATTATACCAATATACCTAGAGTAGCACTCAGCGGTACGGATCTCGTTGGGTGCGTCGAACCATTAGCGTGGTGTAGACAACGCCTATCGTTGTGGGGAAATTTGTACACCTCTGCAGAGATTTATTGAATCTATTCGAATAGCCACGTCCTTGGAATGGGCGAATGCTAGGATAGAACATCTATGATTAGAAATAACTAACGTTTGTGATGATGTGAAGGTGATGACCGGATAAGATAACCTCGGGGAACTAGTGAGAGCGGTTTTAGATACTCTACTAGGGCCCAAACCCTTAATATACCAAACCACCCCTGGTTTGGACTTCTTTGATACCTTTGTACTCACCCCTCTGTTTTTACGGATATCGGCATATCCGAAGGTAAAGGTCATTTGCTTAGAAGTAGGAGACCAACGACGTAGGAGTTTACAAGGCGTTGCTTAGGAGAAAGGCGTAGAAGTCCGGGATTTTCCATCCGCGCTCAAGTTGCCTGTGGAACATGGAGTTGTGCCCGGCGGTCTAGCACCTTAGCGGGGCCCCGTCGCGAGATAAACCTTTGCTTCACGGTTGGCTACTCGATTAATATAATCAGTGGTGTCTTCAACACCCTTTGTAAGTCCTTCTATCCTATGTCAATATATGCTCGGAATAGTTAATCTATAAGCGATTTCCATTCTTGTGACTTCGATAGCGTATTGGTAGCGTGATCCGGCGCCAATACGCGAGATTAAAAGTCCCATTAAAAGTGGGCGTGACAAAGCATGTTTGGAGCACGGGGCTAAAATTAACCCACCTTGTGAAAAATGGATTGAAAGTGAAGTAATTATGTGCTAATTAGGGCTAATATACTCTAACCACCAATTAGCCCTTAATCGAAAAAATAAATTTTTTAAAAATATTTTAAAAAGGACAAGTACATTATTTTCTATATTCTTAGTAATGCAATTGACCTATAGACTAAGGCCTGTTTGGTTTAGGGACTTTTTAGTCCTTGGGATTAAAAAAGTCACTTTTAGTCCCTAACAAATCAAGCGAAGGGACTTTTTTGAGACTTTTCTCTATTAGTCCCTAAAAGACTCTCTAGAAGGACTTTTTTTATTAGTAGTCCCTAAGACTTAAAAAAAGTTTAGTCATTGTCAACAAAAACAGGACCTAAATTCACAAAATTTGGTCAAAATATGTAGTGTTTGTATTGTTGATTTCCGCCTTCTAGACTTGTTTGCGTAAAGTACAATGCGGCTCCCGCTTCTTCCACGGTCTCCTCCCCTCGCCGCCGCTGTCGCCGCCATGCCTCCTCGCCGCCGCCGCGTTGTCAGAGCGCCGTCGCTCAGGCCGTCTCCTCCACAACTCTCTTCTACCCCGCCGCCGGTCGAGTCCGTAGAGGCCCCCAAACCCGAAACCCCCGACCACCGCGATCCCCTCCCTCCGCCCGTCGCCGCCTCCCCCTCGCTGCTGGGACCGTCGAGGCGCAGGAAGAGTGGCATCCACTCCCGCTCTCCACGGCCGACCTTTCCCTCCCACTCACCCTCCCCACCGGCCAGACCTTCCTCTGGCGCCGCACCTCCCTCTCCCCGCTCCGCTTCACCGGTGCCGTGGGGCCCCACCTCGTCTCCCTCTCCCACCTCCCCGACTCCGACGATGGCCGCCTCGCATTCGTCCTCCATAACGACGGCGGTTGCCCCGCCTCCTCGGTGCCCGCTGCCCGCGCCGCGCTCAGCGACTATCTCAACGCGGCCGTCTCGCTCGCCGACCTCTGGCGGCAGTTCGCCGCCGCAGACGAGCGCTTCGCTGAGGTCTCCGCACGGCTCGGGGAGGCGGCGCCCGGGTGCTAAGGCAGGGACCCCGTCGAGTGCGTCTTCCAGTTCCTCTGCTCCTCCAACAACAACATTGCCCGGATCGAGAAGATGGTGTGGACGCTGGCAGGCTATGGGGAGCGGCTCGGCGAGGTTGGTGGGTTCGTCTTCCACCGTTTCCCCACGATCGAGAGGCTCACGCGCGTGTCAGAGCAGGAACTTCGTGAGGCTGGGTTTGGGTACAGGTCAGCTCTTGGTACCTTCCTACCTTGCATTCCATTTGGATTTTGGAGTACAACTACAAGCATCAGCTTTGCATGTATGATTCAGCACTGATTCAGCACAGCTCGTCAAATTTAGTTTGGCTTTGCCAGTTTTACTTCATGATTAAATGCCTAGATCGTAGGCTGGAGCTCAAAGATTTCCTTTCTATTGTTGTTATCCTGTTCAGGTAGCTGCTATTTCATTTGCAGCATAGCATTGGCAGGTCGTTCTAGGTTAATTAAGCTACTATTGTTTCTACTATTTCAACTGAAGCTTTGGTTGAGAAATGAAACCGATGTGTACATTGGGCTAGTTGTTGATCTAATCAGGCAACGAGCATTTGTGCTATGATGGAGTTGATAACGCTGCTGATGTTTTTACATAGATGTAAATACATATAGAACTCAACTTCTTGTTTGCATCATACTGGCATTTTGTTCTTTGGGAACCACCTTATCAGGCAGAAAAGTCTTGTTATATGATTGTAACTGCACAGATCATATGTTAGTAATTGCTCATGAGTATCTCATGTGTATACATTATTGCTAGATTGCTCCATAGTATTACTGATTTGGACACTTCTGTGGTTTTTTATGACAAACAAGCAGGGCAAAGTACATTGTTGGCACTGCTAAAGAATTGCAGGCCAAACCTGGAGGAGGTGAAAAATGGCTTGCTTCACTGCGTGTGAGGGAGCTTTCAGATGTGATCGAAGCTCTTTGCACTCTGCCAGGTGTTGGTCCAAAGGTCGCTGCCTGCATTGCTCTGTTCTCCCTTGATCAAAATCATGCTATTCCTGTCGACACACATGTTTGGAAGGTATGCTATTTCTCACTTTTGTGTTAGTGGTGTAACAATCTCTTCTACTTCTGTTGTTTCATCTGGACATACCATTGTTGGTCATTGTTAGATTTAGTGAGGTTAGAGCTTGTCTGGGTTATGTTCATCACCATCATTCTCTGTTAGACCACAGTAAATAGGCTTTACATAGATGAATTATTGTCCATTTGTACAGGGTAACCTGTGTTGCACTTCCCTCGGTCGTATGTAAACTGCACATGATACTTGATTCAAGTTATGACTCAACCATTTTATTTTACCATAAAAAACTTGCTCTTCACTAGGTTTGTTCCCTGTTAATTCTTTTTTTAATTTTTGAGAAAGATATTATTTGAAATGCTAGTAAACCAATCACCATGTGTAGATACATATTCCATCCGCATTCATAATGAACGTACCTGTTAAACACTGAAATCCTAACATAGCTAAAGCCTTGAAGTTGGCCGGCGATGAGTGTCGGTGGTGGACAATGGCAGGGGCTCGTGGGCTTTACTGCCGCCGCCCAAGCTGTTAGTTGATTTGTTGTAGGTGCAGGGCCGCTTTTCCTTTTTACCCGGCGAATGTATCTTAAGAGTTAAAGTGTATGGGTGTGTGTTGTACTAGGGTTCTTTACCCCTCTTTCTTAATATAATGAAGCGTGCCTCTCCTGCGTTTTCGAGGGAAAAAAAGTTAAAACATTGAAATGGTCAGTTTTTTCTTCTTCAATTCTGATTTTTTTTTTTTTTTATCAAACTTGAGGATGCCGCCTGAAGAAGATTTGCTCTCTGTACTTAATATGTGACCCAAAATCTATTTTATGTGAGTGTTAAACCCTATGAATTTTAATGCAGGTTGCTACACAGTATCTATTACCAGAGCTAGCTGGCAAGAGCTTGACCCCAAAACTTAGTGTTACTGTTGCCGATGCCTTTGTTACTAGATTTGGAAGCTATGCTGGTTGGGCACAAAATGTTCTCTTCATTGGCCAGCTACCAGCTCAAAAGCTTTTGGTGGCTCAAGTTACCAGAGACAATGGTACTACAAAACCTACCAAAAGGAAGCGCGGGATGCAACCGAAACCACGTTGAGAACATGTGATCATGAGGGAACACGATTACCGGCGATAGTGGGTCTGCCATTCTTCTGTGCTATTCTGGTTCAGTAAGGTGATGGAAATATGACCATGACAACAATTTCTGCCGAACTGGGAGTATTTGGTGGCTGCTGAATTGGCATATGATTTTCTCAAAGTCCTAATGAAGTGAAATGCAAAGAAATTACAGGCTGGGCCGGCAATACGGCAGTCAGAACTTGATGAAAACTTTCTATCCTCTGGCAGTAGGAATCCGTGAGAAGGTATCCAGAATCCTGATCACACAAACATATTTTCTGTCAGCTTCTAACATATAGGAATGCCTGACTCATTTACATTCTGAATTCTATTTTCATACGCGAGCATTGTATTGCATTGTTAGCCTGCCCGTGCATCTTCCACAAAAACATCAAGATGGAAGGGCTACGTGTAATGTAACCGTGTTGTGTTGTTATTTAAACAGCGATGAGAAATTCGATTGAAATATTGGATCAATAGTTCTCTGTAATTTTTGCACTCACCTATAGCATCCCGTGGTAGTACTGGCTTTGATCGGGCCAGTATGCTGTCTTTGATGAACGTTTGAGCAAATTTTTGTGAATGTCCTGGGTTCCTGGTGACTGAGTCACGGTCGGTCACACAAATTCCTGTGATTTTACGCGAATATTTTATTATTGTCTTGGATTTGATCTGCCTAGTACTCTGTTTCTCCTTGGAAATCGGTTGCACACCAATTCAGCAATTCCGATTCCTTGCATTGCCAGCAAAGCCAAAACCGAGCTGCAGCTGCAAGGCAATCTTTTGCTTGCGCCAACGACTTCTGTGGGACCCGCATGCCATAGGCTCAATAGCCTCGCGAGCGGATCCCCCCTGCTTACAAGTTGCAAGGCCGGAGCTGAGCGCGCCATGTCGAGCGGCGGCCTGGCGACTGCGGCGGAGTTCGCCGTCGTCTTCCTCATCCGCCCCGTCCTCGCCATCGCCTTCGTCTTCACCCTCATCCTCCTCAGTACGCCTCCCCTCCCTTTTGTCCCCTCGGTTACCTAGTTGCGTGTGTTCCCTGATCCGCTTCGTCTCCCCAGGCTGGTACGTGGCGTGGAGAACGGTGCTGGTGCACGTGCCGCTGGTGCAGGAGATCGCCGGCCTGCGCCCGAAGAAGCCCTCTAAACCCAAGCCAGCCAACCGCGGACGCTTCGCCAAGTTCTACCAGAACCAGGCCGAGGCCGCCCAAAGGTGAAAGCACACAATCACACAAGCCGCCTCCTTTTCCTCGGGTGTTTAGGTGCTGATTCATGTGGAAATTGACTGGCCAGATTTTGTTCAATTCGATCCAGATTGAGTGCTCCAGTGCCGTTGAGTCCTGGCATTGCTGAAGCAGTATTGTGCAGTAGGATGTAGATTAGGATTGTATCTGCATACCTCATGTCCGCCTACTATCTGATCTGGTTGGGAATATGGTGATGCTGCAACTCTTCATGTCGCCATGGTTGCAATTGTAGTTAAATTGAGGCAGGGAAAGTTGCTTAAGCTGTCTATTTTTTCAAACCTGATTCAACTTCATTTGCAGTTTGGTACAATGCCTAAAGGACCTGAAGGCATAATTACCTGCTTTTTTGTGTTCTTCATGTTTACCCTCTAGATGCCCATCTCAAATTCCTAAATGTCTTGTCATGCCTACTATTGGTGCTAAAAGTAAAACTGTTTGTTTTAATTCAAAGAAAAGCCTAGACATTTCAAACTTTAGTTCATACAAATCGATATATTGGCACTTGAAAGCTACTCCATTTTTTGAGTGGCGCTATAACTATGTCTATGTTTGTTCCTTACGAAAACACAAGTTTTTTACACCCTGCACTGTGAATACCTGCAGTCCTATTCTCTCAGAAACTGTATTTTGCTATTGAATTACTTAGGCATAGCTGGGAGGATACTTGGATAGGGTGGAAAAAAAATAAAGCCAATATAGTTAGCAGGATCAATGTGGTTTATCTAGTAAAAAATGAGTTGTGATTGAAATAGGTTATGTAGCCTTTCTCATTTAAACCACTAGTAATTGCACTTTGTATATTGTACATCATGAGCATGTATACTGGAAACATGGCTACCTGTAAACTCTTGTAATTTGATCTATCTTGCTTTCTCCTTACACCTTGAAGTTTTCATATTTTATCTTGACTTGCAACGCCAATATTAGCATTACTACAAGAAAGTAGGTGCCACCTTTGGTTCATCGTACAATTTCACTTGTGACTTAATTTCAATCCTTCCTTTCAGTGATTGGCAAGTACATAGAACCTAAGGACGAAAGAACATTGTTAGATGGTAGCGAATCCGTTGCTTTTAGGTTACGATAACTTTTTTTAGAAGCCTTCCGCCGCATTGGTTGGGAGCGTGTCTCCATCTTGGCCAGGAATGGTTTGATGCTTTCTAGAAGACTAGACCGTTTTGATTACTCAGAGGGTTGTGCTTTTTCTTTTTATTCCATCCTATAATAACTTGACAATATACCGTGCTTTCTTTTTATTCCAAATTGTATCATGTGTTCTGTCAAGATAGCTAACAGTAGCAGCGATGTATTTTGGGTGCTCAAAAACCTTTGCTGTTTTGTCGCAAACACACACACACACACACACCAAAAAAAAAAAAAATCTGTTTAGACTTTTAGAGTACTAGGTGAATTCAGCGTTGCTGCGGGTATGCAAAATAATTTTAATCTAGTTAAGAGCAATGTAAAAAGTAATTTCAGTAATGAACTAAATAAAAGCGTCATGATAATCTTAGATCTTCAACTTCATGAAAGAAAACATGGGTCAATAACCAGTGAAGATAATATTTGGAACTTAATGTACAACATAAAGAATCTCAGTTTGCGGCAATAATAGATTTGGTATGAGAAATTAAGTACTAACCTGCTGGATTATTACTTGAAAGTGTTAGTCGGGCATTAGTGGGGCGTTAGTGGGGCTGCTTAGGTGGCATGCTTGCATGAGTGGGGCTGCTTAGGTGGCATGCTTGCATGTCGAGAGAACTCCTTAGTGGGGTTTCTATATATAGGTGTAGTAGAAGTAGATTGCTTCTGTTTTCAGATATTGCGCCAATGTTTCAATCATAGTGTGCTTACTGCAAAAAGTTGCTCTATGTTGGCAACTTCAAACTGTTTTAGCTTCAGGCACATTGATTATGAAGAAGCAGAAAATGACCTTACTCCTTGTACACATATGCAAAAATCACTAACCTGGTTTTATTATCTGTTAACAGGAACAACAAATCAGGAGGGACATCTTAAGAGAAATCCATCAGCACTTAGTATGCAAATTCCCTAGTTCTAATTAGAACGCAAGTACTACCAATGATGGTGGTTTATTAGGAGAGAATGTATATCAGCATGTGATGGGAACATCCTGCTTGACGCTACATCAGGTTTGTGATAGTAGCTTATCAACTGTATATTGCATGACCTTGTAAAGTTAAGGACCTTATGATTGTAGATTGTACATACATACCTGCATACAAGAATAAAGAGAACAACTTATCCTTTCAAATAATATCAATGTACCTTCTCTTGTGCAAAGTTTTTTCTTTGTTAAGTTCAGCTCTAATCATTGGTTCATGATGGCATTTGCAAAGATGAAAACTGCTTTATATGATGCCAAGCTACTGGGATTGTGCGCTCATGCTTTTCCACTTTGCTGAACAATGATCATCCATTCAATCAGCCAATCATTTGGTGACTGATTCCCTCTGGGAAGGATGAAGATCTGGACTCACCTGGCAAGAGGGAAGCCATACAATTCATGAGAACCAAGACCAAACCACCTGCTCAAAAGCCGTTTCCTTTGCAACAAAGCTCGTTTGCCTCTAATTCCAATCCATACTTAATTGAAAACAACTGAACTTGTTCATCCTTAAACAGTACGAGCAGTCACAACTACGCAACAGAATAGTTGACGTTGACACAAACAAAGGCACATCTGATCTTCGTTTCCTTGTGTTCTCTCCTTTAAATCTAGACCTGAAAAGAGCGTGCAAAATCATCTATACAGCTTAAGAAATGGAAGAGTGGAATGGTGGCTGATTCCACCTTAGAGGAACTGTGGAAGGAGTCGGCACCGGCAGTGCTCCCTTCCAGCGGCACAAAGTGAGGCAGCCACTCTTACAGCAGAATCGCCCCCTGATCACCTCAATCTTACGAAAATGACGGTGACCGCCTTACGGGTCTGGTCACCGTTGTTGAAAACCAGCTCGACGCCGTTTTTCAGGGGCCCTAAGGAAATGCTGGGTGTGGGTGTGGATGCCATGATTAGGGCTTTGTAGCATCATTGTACCTTCCCAAGCTTGCAGATTCCAAGCTAATCATCATCATTCATCAATGGTGACGGTGGTGGATTCGGCTGCTCTAGATTTCGGTAAGATTTCCTGGGCTGGCTCATGTCCAAAGCAAAAAGCTAAGGAAAGCAAAAGGTAGTTGAGTTGTGAGTGCAAAAGGGCACAGTTCAAGGTGCAGAGCCAATCTTTTGTTAGAATGTTCCATGTAGGCTTTAAAGAGAAAATCACTTGTGAGAATGCACATGACACATCACTAGCTTGTTTGCTAACATATGCTGATGAATTCATAAATGTTCCTAAAACGGCATCCTTGACCTATCTATGCTAGCAATTACACACGCAAAGACTGTAACCGTCATGCAAGTCTTCAACTTCAGGGACAAAATGCTTAGTGCTAGTCAAACTATGCAAATACTCAGCACACAAAAATTCCATACTTTTGCGTGTGGGCCACAAGTCCGGTCAATGGCCTTTGTATGTGTGTAGCGCACACAAATTGAAGTGGTACTTGTAAAAAAAAAAATCAAGTTGTATAAACATGGCACTGAAATGTGTGTGATGCACATTGTTTTTGTTGATACTTTTTGCCTGTCAAATTTTAGGTGGACAAATTGCTTTTACTTGGAATGTTCTGCAGACCTAATTTTCATGTCATCCCCTTACATAATTTCTCTTGCATATTGCTTTTGGACTTTAATGATAACGAAAGAGTAAATGAGGTGAGGTGGTTGTTTGTCGTGCCTTTCACATGTTCTTCTCCGTCTACTCGTAAAGATAGGAAGAATAACATCTTTATTGCTAATTAGAAACTCAAAATATAGGAACCAAAAATATAGGCACCACGTTAATTTACACCATATACGTTAGTAAAAAAACAAGGATAAACCCTAGAAATTCTCACTATAATAATTAAAAAAAACCCGGACTTTGATTTGGTAGACTTGAGTCATCATCGGACGATGATATTAAGTGGATCTATTGTACATAATTTATATAAAAAAAACTACCAACTTAAGTCATTGTAAAAAATACATAAATTAAGAGCATCTCCAAGAGATTAGCTAAAATTCCTAGCTCAATGACTGGTAAAGCGACAAGGTAAAAAAATAAATAGCTAGCCAAAGGGTGTGAGATCCAACAACCTCTCCATTCATCCCCCTCCGCCACACCAAAAAATTGCTCCGCTAGGTAAACCGCACACGTCATCCATGTAAAAACGAGATAGGTAGCGCGGACGACTAGCTAAATATAGCTAGCTGCGTCACCCATATGGCTAGCGTATAGCTAGTGGAAAGAGATAACTAGTCTTGCGTTCCATCGCTTGGAACGCAATTTTATGGTGCTTTGAAAAAATATACCTATCCAATCTCATTTAGCTAGCTTCTTGGAGATGCTCTAACCCTCTAATTTTTCATCTATACTATTACTAATTAGAGGCCCAAGAAGACACTACATCCATTCCCACCAGACGTGCGCTAGGAAAAAAGATAAATCCAAAAAATTCTCACAACAATTAGAAACATCTAGCCTTTACTTTGGTATACTCGAATTATCATCGCCGATAATATTTATACGTACATTATAAAAAATAACGCACTTCTACCATTGTGAAAAATATATGAAGCAATCCATGTTACTTTAGTATATTGCTCGTGGCTTGTTGGAGTGCTCCTTGTGTTTGATTATTGAGGCACCCGTTTCTAGGTCAAGCTTGAGACTCGCCAAATGAGGATATAGGTTGTTGGCAAGCAACCAAACATCAAGGATAGATCTTTTTTTTTTTTTGACAACTTCACATATATTATATTAAGCGGCCAGTTTAAACATAGGTCCCCGAAAGAGGACCAAAATACAAGCAGATCCTGCGAATGGATAAGACCATGCAGCTACATTGATGGCGATGACGACGACGAGTCCGCCGGCGGGGGTCGTAGAGGCACTGATGGCGCATACATCCGGATGGAGGCCGCACAAAGCGTCGGTTGAAGGAAGGTGGACTGAGCCATAGAGGTAGATCAAATCGGCGACCGAAGAATCCTTTTGTTGTGGTCGTCGATTGAAGATGATGGAGCTCAAAGTCACCCAGGGGAAGGCGAAGTCGTCGAGTTGAAGCCAGAGGAGGAGCTGCATGGTTGGAGCATGAAGCGGCAGGATCGATGGCTGTAGGAGGAAGAAGGCGGCGGCGGCGGACATGGATGGGGTGGGAGCGGATCTCAAGGAGATGGGCGATGGAGGAAGATGGGGCGAGAGAAGACAAGATCCCATTGGGTAGGAGAAGGTATTTATTTCATTTGTCAAACTCACCACGACCAAGATGCCGTCGTCGGCGAAGTAGGCTACCACAAAGCCCGGTGATGGCGGCGGCGGCGATGGCGACCTCGGCGGAGACTAGCCATCTCGAGGCAAGAGGAAGTACTACCTACTACTAAAGCTAGGGAACCGTCGGAGGAACCCGACCCCCACCCTCGTCATCGGGCGAAGACGCGGGGAGAGGACGGGCGGGGGCCAACGGCCGTGGGGATCCGGATGGGGGTCATTGGAAGGAGAGAGGGAGGGTTAGACACGGCATATTGCCCGGCTACTACTGAGAGAAGAACATCTGGTCTTCCCAGGCTGTCATGTCAAGGATAGATCATTGGTGTTTGGAAAATCAATGAAGGCAAAGGTCGTGACAAGCGTCCAAGCATAATCTTAGAGAGTTTCTACTAAGAATTAAAAAAACAAAGGAAAGAAAGAAATTCTAGTTGTCTTAGGGCATGTGTGTGCGAGCCACAGGCCTCCCGGTGGTATTTGGGTACATGTGGCGCACACACAAACAGTGACAGTATAGTATACATGCAAATGGCAAGTCTCATAGGTGCACAAATAAAGGTTTATGAAATTATCCCTAATAGTGATTGACAAGTAGGCCCCTTTAAATTATTTTCCACACAAATAACAAGTTTGAGAGGTGGATAATAAAGGTTATGTAATTATCCCTAATAGTGATTGACAGGTAGGCCGTCACACCCCAAAGCATGGGGCCCAGGGGACTCGGCCCAAGGGGCCCGGACTAGCGTGGGCGCGCCCGGCCCATCTTGGCGTGTCTTGTGCGCCGCCGCCGCCCGTCCCTCCATGACTTTTTCGGCAATTAAAGTAAGAGTTTGGTTCGGATAAGATTAGGAGTTTTTGTGTGAAGTGGATATTCAACTCTATATGGAAATCTCCTATTAGGAAAAGAATAAGGACTTGTTTCTAAAAGTATTCCAATCTATAAGGAAAACTTTAGAGATTGTTTGCATTACAATTCCCATATAAGCAAGGAGGATGTAATCTCTTGGGGACAAGCAATAAAGAATATTTTTCCACCTTTTTTGTAGCCACCGCCGCTGCCCTTGCCCTCTTTGTGTCGCCGCCCTCGTTCGTGCCCGCCTGCCCTAGCGCCGCCGCCGCCCTCCCTAAGGCGGCTGTGACATAGACCTCTTTAAATTATTTTCCTCCCAAAAACTTTCCTTACCTCCCATGTTTGGAAGCTTGGTTCATACTCATAGTTCTAGTATGTAATGTGTTTTAAGTTGTTTCAAGTCAAATCATCCTAAGTTTGATAAAATTTATAGAGAAGAATATTAATTAATGCCTATTATATAAAAAGGTAAATTGTGGAAATACATTTCATAATGTATCCAATGAAGCTCATTAGATGCCATAAACATTAACTTTTTATATAAATCATGTCAAACTTAGGATGACTTAACTAGCTCAATTGGTTGGGTATCTTTGTGGTGAACCTGCTAGTGCTCGCATTTTTCTAGATTTATTTAAGGATTTAAGCGTGTTGTGCTTTCGGTGGTAGGCGACATTCCCCTCAACATTGAGGAGCTTGTGGTGACTTCATCAATCTCAATATTGTCGGCATAATATTTTGGAGATGCTAATAAGGATAGGGTTTGTGTATGTATGTTCATAGGGGTCATTGTGCGACGTGTTGAGCGACTTCTATACTTGTGTAATCACAACAGCAAAAAAGTACTTGGATACAAATTTATTATGTGTTTCTCTTCATACAAGACTATTGTAAAGCTAGGTAATTTCTAAAGATTTGAAATAGTTGTCTTATGTTATTTTGGATTTATTTGGTGCGTAAGTCTAGTAGTATTAGTGCATTGTCGTGAAACTGGAAAGTTTGGAAAATATTATGCCAAAGAGGTGTGGGATTCTTTTCGGTCAAATTCTTTTGGAGTAACGGTATGTTTAACGCTATCACACAGATGCATTCATGCATGTCATGTGCCTATATATGGGCAAAGGGGCTTTTGTCATCGCACCACAAAATGTTGCGACAGAAGGGAATTTCTTGCAACATTAGCTAGCCCTAGACGGTTTCTTCTCGTTGGACAAATAGGCTGAGGTAGAGCCGTTCAAAATACACCCACAATGGTTGGCAGACACAAAGAGGAGATGGACCGGCAACTGCCTCACGATGTCGATTGGAACTGAAATTGCCAGGACAGTGCGTGGCCAGTTCGAAAGCGATGATGCAAAGGGAATGACAGAGCCATTTGGGGTAAACTGCCCGGCAACAAGTCTGCTTCCTGAAAAGAATTGGTCGAACTGCTTCATCAGTCCTAAACAGAGCTTATTAAGTGCTAAGTCGAAAAATTTTCATTGTAACCATTTTTTTTAATAATTACGCACTAACAATCCGTATGCACTCTCACCCCCTATAAACACACATCTGTAAACCTTATCCCTACTGAGCACCTCCGAAAGACTAAGGGGCTGTTTGGTTTACTAGTTGACTTTTTTTAGTTGGGGCTAAAAACTTCTTAGTCCCTACTCCTACATGTTTGGTTGTAGGGACTAAAGATGGACTAAAAGTCATCAATGAGATGCTGAAAAGACCAATTTAGTCCCAAAAGACGGGTTCCTTAACCATGCACCACTGGTGAATTTGATCAAAATTTATTCCATTGGTTATCAGTGGAAGCCGGAAAGGTGACGCAAGATTTTGCAAAATTTGACAAAAATAGTTGGGTATACGAACTTTTTTTCTCAAATCATGTCATGAAAATAACACTAGCAGAAGAAAATTTCTGAGGTCAAACTGTCTTTTCTTCTTTTTTTTTTTTTTTTTTTTTTTTTTTTTTTTGGGGGGTGGGGGGTGGGAATTGCTGTTGCAGGCTAGAAGGTTGCCTGTTGCATTGGAAGCTCACAAGCACACACAACTCTAGGTATCCATGTTCCTTTTTCAAATAGCGCTCTTTTAAGATACAAAGCACGCCTAGTAATTTGGACATTTTGCCACAACCTCCTGTTTCCTCTCTCTATGTGTCTGGCCTTCTAGGAGGCCGGGGAGAAAGGGCACATGTGACAGCAACTTGATGTACCTTGCTGATCCCTTGACGAATCGGTGGCCTTTTAGTCTAGTAGAAATCGATGATTTGTTTTGGCCTCTTGAAGAAGGCATTTGCTTTCAGAAATAGACGGAGAGGGCAAATCGTCCAAGTGTCAAATGAGCTAGGTTAGTGCTGCTATTTTTGCAAGATGGAAAATTGGACTCAATGCACACATGTAATTGTCCGGGGAAAGAAAGATAGAGAATATTTTCAATTTTTGCTGCAAAAGTTTGGCCAGTAACAAGAAAGATTTACTGTTAGTCGTAACACTAGAAGATTACCCACGCATTGCTGCTGGACTTTCATGCCATGTTTAAAATAGCGGGTTATAGCTCGCTATAGCACCGCTATAAGCTCTTGGGGAAAAGACTCGCCGCTAAGCTATTCGTATTTCTGCTATAGCACTGCTATTTACAGCTACTTACCGTTACTTTTACCGCTATAGCGTCACTATTTCCGCTATTTCGTATTTTATTTTCTACTAATTTGGTATTTGGCCGATTAATTTTTATAAAAACATGTTGTAATATCATATTGGTATTTGGTAATGTTATTTAGATTTGTAGAACCTTGTAAATGTATGTGTTCATCAAAATATCATATTTGCCTATTTTGCATCAATTATTGGAGTTTTTTTTTCATAATTTTTCTTATAAACCAATATCTTCCATAGCTCCGCTATAGCTTTATAACCCTAGAAAAAAAAAAAAAAAAATGTGCCGCTATTTTCTATAGCCCGCTATTTAAAACTTGGCTTTCATGTAAGTAGTAGTTGTATCATTGCGTGTATGGAATAAGTTGTCAAACTAGGTAAGCTAATGGAAGAATAAAATAACACGCTTCTAGAATACTAGATTGAATTATAAGAGTGTGATGGCCAAACAAGTACCATGTAGATGTCTTGTATATGTTGATTGACTCAAAATAGCAATTGCATTTAGTGAAAGATGTTGTAACACCTTTTAGAGAGTGATGATGTGGCAATTAGTGGGACATGCCACATGGATAACTTGCACGTGGATATTGAAAAACAGTAGAGGGTTTGCTTTTTATTAGAGATATACTATAATATTTGGGACATAAAAAGAAACTTTGAGTGTTCGAACTCATGGCTCGAGGCACGAGGAAGTGATTAATTAAGATATAACAGTTATATTCATAGAAATGACAATGACAATTAATATACATGGTAACTTCATTGGGTCTACGTACTAGAGCAAACATAAACATACACACTGTGCAAGAAAAATATTTTGTTTGATCTAGGATATCATTAAAAGATAGAAGTGGTCACCTGACAATAACAAGTGACTTGAATCGTGGGTCCTTAAACCTTTTCTGCATTCTCGCTTGGTTTATGAACTCTAAAGTGAATATCATCTAGGTCTTTTCATTCGAGAAGTGTGAACTAAGGTCCATGATCCACTTGAGTAGTTTGAGAGTTCATGTACCCAAATGAAAAGGTGAAAAAAAAAAGTTTATGGAGCTACAGCGCATTTCACACTAATTAAAATCCCATCAACAGAGCAGTTGCAAAAAAAAAAAAAACAGGCTCAAAATTCCAATTCAGTTGTCAAAACAAAAAACACCTTTGAAGTTAGAACTTAGAAGAAAGAACTAGTGTATTATTTTTCATTTGGAATTAGAACAAGTTAGGAAAGTGTGTATAATATATATACAAATATTTGCAGGCCACATAATGACGTTTGAAAGTGTACAGAAGGCCAGCTTTTCCCATTTTTATTTAATGATTAGGCAAAGAGATATGCATGGAGGGGCGACATGCCTTCCTTAGAATCTGAGTATCACATTCTCCTAGAATTTACCAACATTAAGCTCATTAACAAAGGACTATGTAGTTCTGTTTGTCGTAAACAATAATTGAGCCAGATCAGATAGTTAATAAAAAATTGGACAAACCATTTATCCCTGTAAAATACTTTCATTTTCTTCTAAATCTAAAATAGTCAGTATGTGATAAGTAAATTTGTGCTCATGCTACCAATGAAGTATGTCAAACTCATCCCGGTTATTGGGGACAGCATTCTCACTATCCAGGTACACATGCAACTCAAAAACACCGGAAGTTGCAGCAAATGAGGATCAAACTAGACATAGGTAAAGTTCTCAAATAAAAAATTTTCAAATACAAAGTCATAGATCTCATTGAGTACTACAACTTTTATATAAAGTTCGTCTTCATCAGACATTATATGAGAAAGTTATAAAATTTTTTGTAGCATATCACTGCTGGTTTAACCAAATATCAGTGTCCGTTGGTCTTATCACTACCGTGCTAGGAGGCACCATCAATGTCGGCCGGTAGTGATAGAACCGGCAGTGAATCTCATATATGTAGTAGTAGTATAAACAGGGATGTAATTGTGCTCTCATTAGCAGAATCTCTTCCATTCCCTTAGGAAAAAAAAAAAAAACAGCTATACATGCTACATGCTATGGGCTTTTAACCTATCTGGCCAAAATTCTTTGTATACTCCCTCCGTTCCAAATTGTAGTTCACTTTGGCTTTTCTAGATACATTGATTTTGTTATGCACCTAGTTATACACTATGTCTAGATACATAACAAAACAAATGAATCTAGAAAAGTTGAAAACAATTCGGAAACGGAAAAAAAATAATACTATGTTTCCAGTTCAACCTTTATTTTCTGTTGAAGTTCATCTATTCTAAGAATTCTTACAACCGACACTTCTGTATGTTATTATTGTTAATCGATCATCCACGCGTAACATGGTTCTGTTGTGTTGTCCAATATAAAAAAGATGTTATTATTCACTTGAATGAAAAAAAATAAGAAGTATATTCCAATAAAATATTAAGATGCATCAATTGCCGGAGGAAAAGCAGAGCTTTGGGCCAAGCGAGAATCCAAAAAGGAGATCTACATAGTGGTTCGAAGATATGGCTTTGATGCAATGCACACAAAATGCATGCATTCCCTAGCAGTGCTCAAGGATCAGAACCCCGGGAATTAGGTTTTGGGCAGGCAACTGGAGCATAAGAAAATAAAGGAGGTATCCCTAATACTTGCTCTGTCCAATTCATCATCTCTCACTTGATTCCAACAGATATGGCGACAAAATGAGACTTTGAGATGTGAGAATCCTTGACGAAGGTCACATGGTGAACCATGCATTCATTCATTTCAAGGTCTTGAAACAAGCAATCCAAGAGATGATTAGTCTCGGTAATGCTAGAGCCGACAGCGAAATTAACCACACGGTGGTCGTCGCTAGTGGCACGGATAGATTATCAACAAGGCCATCCATCATGGCCGGGGTTGAAATGCTAGACGCAGATAAAGTAAAAGTAGTGAGAGGACGACGAGACGAGATGGAAGGAAATTGAACATAAAGCTAATAATGTGGGCACGCCATGTAATCATTTGGATATCACACATATCAAATGGAATGTCCCTTCAAACCAAGAGGGTCCGGCCGGCCTCTCTCTCTCGCTCTAAAATCACATGATCCAGCGAGCCACCCAATGGCCTTTGGTTTTCTTGCCTACTAGCACTATCGTCTATACATATTTAGCACCATCGACAATCACCTTCCTCAAAAAGAAAAAGGGAGACAATCACCTCACAAGATTGGGAGATCTTGTCCAGGTTTCTCCAAAACAAAAGCAAACAAGTCTCAAATGTATTTGTATTATTATTAGTGTATTCACATGAACAATAATGTTACCTTTATTGACTTGCAACTTCCACAGGTTCCTTATTCCCTTTAGTATGGAAAAGCTCAGGAGAAAAGGAAATGATAGTTAAGAAGCTTCTTTTTCAGTAGTCCATATCTCACTCTCACTTTATGGAGTATATATATGTATGTAATTAACAAGTAGAGTAGTAGTAATGATACACACACTACGTTAATGAAGAGATTAGAGATGGACCAGATGTTAATGCCCCATCACAAGATAAAAAGAATGAAGAGATTAGAGATAAAAGAGCATGTATTCTCCTATATATATATATATATATACGCTAATGCAAGTGAGAGAAAAGGAGGAAGGAATGCCTATCTTTTTTGGTAAAAAAATATGGGGAAAATGGAAAAAGGAGGCATCATATCGGTTGTACGAGTTCGGCGATGTCTTGTTCACCAACTAAAGAAACATTCTTTGCAGCCCAAATACCCTCAATCACCAGCAGGTCATCACTACTACTATTGATAAACAGGAGAATGTATGTACTCCCCACACACTAGAATATTTGAGGAGGAGTAGGTAGAGGTACTCCTATTATTCCGCTGAATAAACTACTCTGATCTGGGAAATGAAGGCTGTCCCTGTTTATTTTGCTGCTACATGCAGTAGTACTTGTAGTAATAAGCTGCTACGGCTAGGATGATACTACCGTGGTCCGCGGTCGTTCTTGTGGCTGCATGCAAATGCAGGGAGCAGGGTCATGATCATGATCCCCATGGCCCCATCGTGCCACCGAGGGTGGCCATTTTGGAGGGAAGATTCGGGTCAAGTCACTAGTCAAATTGTCAAATTTGGGTAAGATTCTCCATGATTATCCTTCTAAATTGCTAGTATTACACGGAGTAATCTAAGTGTATTCACCTCACATGATACAATTGGACACGGTGGAATGTTCAGAGCCACAACACTTACTTGACAAAAAGTTTGTTGAGTTAGTTTGTATCTCATTTCAAAATCGTTCTGATTGTATTATTTCTCTTTTAATGCAGAATGAGTGTATCTTAGATAAAAATGGCTCGGATTGTTAGTCGACTCATCAAGCTCTGTGTAAAGCACACGACGGAAGTTTAGTACTCCCTCCGTTCCAAATTATAAGTCGTTTTGACTTGTTTGGTTCATCCATTTTGCTATGTATCTAGACATATTATTGTATCTAGATACATAGCTAAATAAATGTATCAAAAAAGTCAAAGCGACAAACAATTTAAAAACGGAGGAAGTAACAAGCAAAGGCTCATACAGATAGATGGCTAAAGACTAAGATAAAATAAGAAACACACGATAGAAGTTCAGTAACAAGTAAAGGCTCATATACCTATAATCCACGCGAGAATGAATGGAGCGTGAAGAGGTTTCTTTTGTACCGGGATTGCAGTACTTAGGTAAAGGGAACCAGATGTGTAATCTTATAATTTTGGACCTGGTTAAGAATCTCATGATAGTTTAAGGACCACCTATGTAATTATAAGCTATTGATCCATGTATTCATTTTACTTTTAGAGCGTCACAACAGCTAATGGATTGTCAGACGTGCATTGCTTTGGACCAGGACGACATTTAAAGTAGTTTAGGTACCTAGATGAAAATTGTGTAATAGTACAGGAATTGTCGGTATAGCTTACTTAAAAAAATTAGCAATATTTTGTCTTTAAGTAAAAAAGTTTATTTTGAACGTTTCAAAAAAAAAAAAAGTTTATTGTGAAAATATATTCAACCACATCATGAATATTAATATTTTTTTTTTTGTACATGGAAAGAAGTCAGCGGGAAATGACGTGACTCTGCTCTGACTTGAACCCGATCAGTGCCGTCGCTGTACAAGGAAGAAATTCACACCAGCAGCATATATATATATACTAAGACCATCTAATAATCTTTCTTGCGAAAAGGAGTTATTAGCAGTGTTGCAAAAGGAGAAAGAGACCCGGCGGGCGGCCGGCCGGTGGATAGAGATTTACCGGATCGATCACACTCACGTAGCCAAAACCCAAAAGGCAAGTAGCATAGCGGCTAGCTAAGCTAGGCAACCCCGATCGACACTCCACTCCACTCCACGTTAATTCCAAATTTCCAATCCTGTCATATGCAGGCAGGCCATCATCACCGTAGTCATAGCATAGCAGCCTCGCCGGCCGGAACGGTGCGGTGGTGGTAAATCGTCCGTGACCGACCCCGGCCGTTCCGTTCAATTATCTCTCTGTTCACTGCTGTCTCCATCGTCATCCCTCGTGCTGCTGCTAGCTACTGCTGGCTAGCTCTAGCCGGTAGCAGCGCGCGCGTGTAGCTCAGGCGCGCGCCGGCCGGCGCATCACCGAGTGGCCGCCGGCCGGCCCTAGCTAGCTATATAAGACGCAGCAAAGATTGCCCTCCAAATCCAAACACCTAGCCATCTCCATCCTACTCCACCAACGGCTGCCTAGCTACCAAGTAGCAACAACTAACCAAACCATGGCGCCAAGCAGCAGCACGCTTGAGCTGGGAGAATAGATGGCCGGGCCGCCGACGCGACGCCGGCCGATCGAGAGCCACCGCTTGCCTGCTGCCTGTTGCTGTTGTATGGTACGTACTTGTTCCTTCCTCCACTGCACCGTCGCCGTCGTTCCTGACTAGCCGCCTAGCCACCTAGCTAACTAGCTAGCTTACAGCTAGCCCCATCCCCATCACTGTCACTTCTCACCTTGCTATAGCTTGGTTCCCCATCGATCCAGTAAGAACAAGGTCGCCGTCGCTCCAGGGCAGGCAGCAACCCATCCATCCATCCCGCACGGTTGCACCGTCGCGCTCGCGCCATTATCTGTCACAGCTAGGACCGTCTGTCGGTGGTCCTCCTCCTCCTCATCCTTCGGAGCCCATCCAAGCCAAGCGAGCGATCGGCGGCCATGAGCGGCGTCAAGCAGCCACCGTCGTCGTCGTCCACGGCGGCCGCCTTCTACGCGACGCTGGCGCGCGGCCTCGACGACCTGGACCGGGCGCTGGAGGCGGCGGCGTCCTCGTCCACGTCGGCGTTCCTGTCGCTGCCCACGCTGCGGGCGGCGCTGGCGCTGCTCCACGCCGCGCACGCGGGCTGGCGCGCCTCGTCGCGTCGCTCCACCTCCCGGGTGGCGCGGCCTGGCTGGACGAGTACATGGACGAGGCGTCACGGCTCTGCGAGGCGTGCCGCGCGCTGCGGCTCGGCGCGGCCGCCGTCGAGGGGTACGCCGGCAGCGCCGCCCAGCTCGCCTCGCTCCTCTTGCAGGCGCCCTCTAGCCCCCACCTCTCGAGACAGGTAAGTATAGCTAGCTCGCTCGATCTGTAGCTCATCGATAGATCAAGAAGTTGTACATGCTAACAATGATCGATCGACTGGCATGGCAGCAGGTGTCGCGTGCGATCAGCGTGTGCAGGCGCGAGGCCATGGCGCTCAAGGAGGAGAACCGCGCGGTGGTGGAGACGCGCTTGGAGGCGCTGGCGCTGCGACTCAGCGAGGGGGTCCCCGCCGACGCCAAGCTGGGCGGCTTCAACGGCTTCCGCGGCGTGCTGTGCGCGACACGGATGCTCACCTCCTTCCTGCTCACGCTCCTCTCCTGGGGCGTGCTCCACTACTGGGCCCCGAACGCGGGCGCCGCGGGGACTGCGCCGCCTACTTCGGCGCCGCGTTCGCGTCGGCGCTGTCCCGCGCGCAGCAGCGCGCCGCGGCGGAGGCCGCCAGGTCCGTGGCCGCGCCCGGCGGTGGTGGCGGCGGCGGCGCCGGGGTGATGATGCACGAGTTCCGGCGCGCGCGGGCGGCGGTGGAGGAGGCCAAGGACGCCGTCGAGCGCGGCGGCGACGTGGCGGCGGCCGCGGCGGAGGTCGGCCTGCGCGCTGGCGCGCTCCGCGCCGCGTGCGAGGACGTGCTGGCGCTCATCGACGACCTGTTCGACGAGGTGGTGGAGGCCAGGAAGAAGCTGCTGGACCTCTGCAGCGGCGGCAACTGAACCGATCGACTGACCAACGCACATGCACACGATGAGTTAGTTGCAATGGCGAGACGCCATGGTTCTTTACGTACGCCGGATCCTAGCTTGTGTTCTGCTTCATCCTTCCTTCCTCCTCGATCGTACGCCCTGGTGGGCCGCCCCCCCACCCCCGGCCCTCTACTCTCGGTCCGGCATGCATGATGTCTTGTTATTATTCATAAATGCACTAGCACAACTGAATCTGAATGCAACCAAAGAAAATGTTGGGAGACAGTGTTGTGGTACAAGATTTACTCCTAAGCAAAGGGCAACTGATAATCCTAGTCCTAGGATGTGATGAAGTGATTAAGGTTAGATTTTGCAGGCAGTTTGACATGCCATGAAATGCTAACACAAATAGTGACCTAGTATATGATCGATGTAGTACATGACGGCGAGATCACAAGTTCACAGATCGATCAAAGCCATGTAGGAGTACAGTAGTAGTGTAGGGGACCGAGGAGTCCCCCACCTCCTCTCCTCCTCCTTTGCACAGGCAGACTGCGTACGTACGTACTCACCAGAGCACTGTACCTTGTTTCACCGAGACGAGAGCAAAGGCCAAGCACAACAGGCAAAGTCAAACCTCTTATGAGACGAATGAAACAACTGCATGCTGTTAATGAAACTTTTCAACAGCTGGCTTGGCTAGCAGCAGCATCTGGTAGCTAGAGAGGGAGATCACGCCGAGCCTAGTCCATGATGATAGTAGAGCAGGGACCTCTCTTCTCCCTGATCTCGGGTGGGTTTAGAGTCTCAAATTCCCTCCAAAATTTTCTGTATTCCCATCACATCCTATCACATCGAAACATTCAATGCATTCAAAGACGCTTGCCGGCCACTATAAAATTTAGCTAAATAAAAAAACTAACTGCACAGTTTAGATGTACATTGCGAGACGATTCTTTTGAGCATAATTACGTTATGGTAGGATAATATTTATCACTAACAAACGAAACATGTTACAGTGTACGATGTGACGCGCTACAGGAATTTTGGCCCAAAATTTTGGGATCTAAACACACCCCTCGTCTGTCTGTTGCACGGCAGAATCCCAACTGAAAGTGTGTGCCTGTGTGGACTGTGGAGCACCTGCTGGTGCACTAGAGTACACAGCTTCTGTAGCCTGTAGCACTAGAGTACACTAGAGTACAGTACCTTCACAGGGTTAGGCTGCCATGGAAGATCAGAGCTTCTCTCCTCTCCCATCCCATGACTGCCCGTCCAATCCATCCATCCATCACGAGCGCGTAAGCTTGATCCGGACTGACACTCTATCTGATACTCTGTGATCTCCCTCGGGTCAGTCGTTCCCGTACAAAGTTGACCCCCAAGTCCCTAGAGGAGAAACTTGGGCACAAGGTGTAAAGTGTAAAAGCAGTGGCCAGTGGCCACAAGTGGACAAATCTGCAAGCAATTCTTGTACTACTCTTTCACTGACCATGTCCATGTGAGAGCCTGACCAGAGTTGAACTGCCTTACCCTTCTAGTGCTACTGTACCTCGGTTCTGGTTCAGGCAAAGCATAGAGGAGGCTGGTCCATGTGCAATGCGGTTGGAGTCTTGGAGAGGGCATATGGCTGGCCTGGCCATTCTCAGGACCAGGAGGCTTAATTCAGGCGAGGCAGCTAGCAAAGGTACCTTTCCATGACCCAGGGTCCAGGGAGATGCCAAGAGCAAAATGAGGAGGCTGCACCTGCACGGATGGTCTTCCTCATGGTCGGATTGGTCGATTTGGGGTCACTCATCACCAGTCACTTCAGTAGTCCGTGATGGAGGCTTTTAGTAGCTGGAGAAGACCCTTAAAATGCATACTTATCACATGTCAGCAAAAGGTCCCTCGTGTTCCTTGTTACGCGTAGTAGTTCTCATCTTGGGAGGATTGGGATGCATCTTTGTCATCTCTCAGAGAAGACCATTAAGCTGCTTAATTTCTAGGTTGATGTTGCAGTTAGGATTTACTGCTGCAGTGGATAATAACCAGAAAAGAGCTAGCATCCGAAAGATTGAGTCGTCACTCGTCAGTAAAGAAAACCCCTATGGGTGGGCAAGCTGACAAGATTTGGTACTCAACAAGGAGAGTGCATATTGATTACTTACTGTAACCTTCCAGTGGCGATTACAGGATGCATGTAATTAATATGAAACAGCACAGCTGCAGCTGACAGTTCAGGCATGTCCAAAGTGCCAAATAGGGAAACACAGTATGCACGATACATACTTGTGAGAGTGCCCAATCGTGCATCCTGCATTTCATATTCATCCTGCAGTTTCTAAAATAGTGATGAAGCCCAGCACACCACATGCTCTCTGTTGTGTGTACTGCACAATAAAGTGATTCAGTTGAGCATGTCACTGGGTAGAGACATGTGGTTGGGAATTTCTTCTGCTTTGGTACAAATTACAATACAGAGCTTAGGCACAACGTCTAAAAGAGGCACACTCAGGCCTCGTTTAGTTGGCTAAAGTTTCTAACTCTTTTTTCACTCTCTCTCCGTCACATCACATTAAATACACCAAAAGACATATGTTCGGATTATTAAATGTAGGTAAAAAAAGTAACTAATTATACAGTTTAGATGTACATTACGAGACGATTCTTTTGAGCCTAGTTACCCCATGGTAGGATAATATTTACCACAAACAAACAAAAGTGCTACAGGAGTTCCAGGAGTTACTTTTGCTAAAATTTCTAACATCTAAACGAGGCCTCAAATGACATTCACCGCGAGGAAAACATTCCCAGAAGTATAAAAAGAATTGCAGAAATATTGAAGTGACAGCACAAGTCTCAGATGTGATCCCATTTGTGCCCATTATTAAAAAACAACCTATGGGTTTCCCACACCCATGCCCGTGACCTGCGGGTTGCCCTTGCCCGGCGAAGCTGCAGGCCAATTCATTGGAATCCATCTACTAGTATGTCCCTTTATAGCTCATGTCGCTAGCCAAAATTGGTTCTCTGAGCGAGGTGGGACTAACCTGCGTTAATTGTGCTGTGGTTGTCGTGCATGTGCTGTCATTGTGGTAGAATAGGAGAGTAGTACATGGGCTGTCCTTGTGGTAGAATAGGAGAGAGTTCATGGGATGTGCATGTACATGGGCTATAGCCCACTAACGGTGTGTAGGTTCATTTATTAAATTAAAAGAGCATTAAGGTCATCACCGTCATCACGTTCATTTATTGTCTTTTCTATTTTATTTTTCTTTATTTTTTTTACCTTTGAACTCTAAAACAAATAAATAATAGTCGGGTTTAAAAACCCATGGGTTTGCAGGTTCGGGTACTAGGATCCCAGACCTATGCCCATAAATCCATTGGGTTCATATTTTTACCCATTAGGAAACCCATAGGTAGAGAAATTGACCCATACCCGTGCCCTGATAGAGTAAAAACTCATCGAGTTTCGGGTACCCGTTGCCATCATGAAGCACAAGTATGTGCAAGCATTCATCAAGTGTCTTAGATATTGCAGTCTGGATTATGATCATGTAAGAATGTGCAAACATATGCAGCATCTTGCAAGAGAAACAGAAAAATATTGTTCTCATTATGTCTGACGTGTTTGCAGAAATACCAGTTCAATCTAACTACTCAATCTCAGTTTAGCTAACCATGGTACACATAGCAACATAGGAAGTGCTACTCTGATTCACATCATCATTGGGGCTTCTAGGTAACATTACAAGCAGAACAGAACACTATAAACAACTTCCTCACAAGTAACACATTGATACATTTATTGTCTGACAACCATCCAAAAAAAGAGAGCTCTCAAGCTGTAATATCCTCTTCAACATCTATTGGAAGAGTAAGGTAGCCATTTGCCGACAGTACCCAGTTCCCTCGTAGTGCTCATATGTCTACATGCGAGTCTCCCTGATCAAATAAAACATAAGGTAAAAAAAAAGCATTTGCTTGCACATTCCTATGTCATCATCAGCAGAAGCATTAAGCCAAGGCAATGAATAACTGTCTGGTACTGTAAACAGGAATACAACCCAGTGATAACAGCATAGAAATGACTCAAGATTATTACCTTTATCTCATTGATACTGGATCATTTCAATCAGAATATTTTAACCATAGGTTAACTATAATGAATCAAGTGAATTTACAGCATAAAGTGGAGTGACCCATTTATGCCAAACTGCTTATAACGATGAGATCAACTGCACCATCAGTCTAGTGTGATCAAGTGATCAACTACCACATATTGACCAACCTAAGCCTGCTTGGATTCTTAGGGCTAGGGACTAGGGACTACACCAGGGCCACTAGTCCTAATTAGCCTCCCAAGAGACTATTGGACTTGGAACTATTAGTTCTTTTTTTAGTCCCCTTGTTTGGCAATTTAGGAACTAAAATTTAGTCTATAGTCCCTAGTCCCATGGAACCAAACAAGGCCTAAATAACGGCTCCAAATTTGTCCTCGACACCACACACATCACATGTGAGTACTTAACAGCATAAACAGAGCATAGTCGCTTGAATGGTAACAACATAAGAGTGACAATTGAAGGCCTGGACTGCTTCTACACATGAGCTACTGTCGTTCAGAAGGATGAAGGAAGCACATCCCTTTCCTGGTCCCTACGGCCCTACTTAACCTCCGTGGAATTGAAGGTATCCTAGTTAACTGATTACAGGCAAGTTGCCTAAACAAGCAGCGCTAAACCCTGAAGCTCAGCCCTTCTAAAAAAAACCTGAAGCTCTAATTCAATCCCAACAGTTGGAACATCGAAGCGATCAGACCACGATGAATCCAATCCAACCCATCCCCACCAATCCGGTTCGGACTTCGGGGCAGCTGGCAGCCCAGTCCGATCACGCGACCCACGGAGTAAGGCAGCTAATCGCGACGGCGGCTGCAGCAATTCGGCATCCTCCCTAGTTCGAACCGAACCGAGGGAGCGCGTGTCACGAAACAAGTTAATCTACAGGAGGCGGTAGGATCGGCACCTGCGAGTGGAGAGTCCAGGACCCTAGACGTAGGCTGCTGCGGCGCGGCCGCGGGCGTCGACATGGGGCTCGTCGGGGAAGGAGTTGCAGCAGTAGCAGCCGCAGAAGCAGCGGCACCAACGGCGGAAGCAGCGGCAGTAGCACCACCGCGCCCGCGCCCTCCCCGACGCCGACGCGCCACTCGAGTAGTCCATCGGAATTCAGAGAGACAGAGAGGAGAGGTGTAGTCAGGTTGGAAAAGAATAATGGAACAGAGTAGAAGAGCAGAACGGAAAAGACTGCTGACATCTTGCTTTGGAGACAACTAGAAACGGCCCAGGAACAATCTTGACTTCGAGCATTTTCTTTTAACGAAAATCTTTACTTTGAGTAGCTAGAAATCCAATTATTAAAGAGATAGTTCGAAAGTATTTGTTCTAAACTCTCCTTTTCAATATAAATTAGAAAGGATACAAAGAGTCTATTAGAGTTGTTTTTATCTATTGTTTGGTTAGATTAATTCTAAGATACTCTTTCTACCCTTCAACAGTTTCTTTAATTTGGATCGCAGTTTAATTAGATCTTCAAATATAGACATTCTGTGTTCCAGATTTCTCACTAGCCAAAAATGAAGTGATTCTTTACAGTACACTAAGATTCAGAGAAGTTTTTAGAGATTACAAAGATATAGAAAACAACTTTTACTCAGATGGCCTCCCGGGTAAATCTTAGAAAGACTCTTGCTCTTAGCATGATAAAATCATTCAGGTTTGCAATTGTTTTACAAACAATAGATGTGGAATGAATATTGGTGATGACATGTAGACTCATGTTATTTATATTATCTTCACACCAATCGTTTAATGCTATCACAAGAAAAGAAAACAAACACCAATCGTGTCGCTCCTCTCTATCCGACTCCGTTGTCTCCACGCACACCGTTGGTGATGCCGGCCCGTGCCTCTTCCTCCTTGCCTCCTCCTTGCCTCCTTGCCAGCGCGGCTAGGCTCTGCGCCCTCAATCTCAGCCTAGGTGTGCACTCGTCCGTTTGCTAACCGGCATGGCTCGCTGATGTGCCTCTTCCTCTCTCGCAAGCATCTCATCTGCTCCACTGACCTGTTGTACAGGCTATTCCCAGTTTTCGTATCTGCACACAGCACAATGAACAGATTGATGATGTTGGTTCACATTCCATGCATTGATGCATGTCTTCTGTAAAGAAAATTGAAGGTTATTATTCACTCATGCAAACAACATGGCGTAAAAGATTGTATGCTTACCAATGCCAATTCCAATACATTTGTATTAAATTATCATAACCAAAAAGGTGACAACTTGCCCATATGAATTTAGGATGCCAGTAAGTTTTCTTCTAGAGGAGCGCCTACCTGCAGAATTCAGAAGAGCACAACTTCTTTGAGAGACAAAAAATATGACCTTAAGTAAAGTTGTTACAGAGCCAAGAAGTAGTGACCTTCATAAATCAAAATGAATGAAAATTATACAGCAGCATATAAGACAACCGTCAGAAATAAAAAAAGAGGAGAAAAAAGGAAGGCAACAATTGAAGCCATTTATTTACATGTAAACAAAAAACTGCTCATTGTTTCACGTAAACAAAACACTATCCATGATATGTGGTATTAGGAAAAGTATTATGGATAGAGAAAGTTTACCACATTCCCTCTCATCTCTCAACCTCCAGATACATGGTTGTAACAGTCATGTGTCATGACCATCCTTTCTAGTTGCTGCTTTCAAAATGATGTCTGTAACTATGCCATACCCAATAGTCAGTAGCACTGTCACCAGAAGTCATTGCAGGAGCAAACCCCACCACGGAACAAGTGGAAGCGATGGCGGTCACGCACAATGATCTCACGTTGGTAGAGCTTGGAAACAAGTTTGGCATGGACATGGCAGTCACGACACACTCGAA
Source organism: Hyparrhenia diplandra (assembly GCA_015847255.1). Lineage (NCBI taxonomy): Eukaryota > Viridiplantae > Streptophyta > Magnoliopsida > Poales > Poaceae > Hyparrhenia > Hyparrhenia diplandra. The sequence goes on from JADLZK010010244.1 coordinate 310,618, forward strand.
GATTCTTGACAATTCGAATAGGCATGTCATGGGGAATGTTTAGAATACCAAATGCTAATGCAAGCCTCTCACTGTGGTACGACAAGGTATTTCCCTTATCTTCCTCGTCATCCATGTCAATGAGCACTTGGCTGGTATCCTTGACATAGCCAATCAGTTGTAATCTCTGCTCCATATCTTCCAATAATGCATAGATCAGCCTTGTTTGGGGGTGTCTTGTATCACCTGACCTGAACTCATGGACCAAACCATTCCACTCTATAAAGCTCAAACCTGTCTCCTTCTTAGCGCCCCTTTCTTCCATCATCTTACGAAGAGCTTTTGCATCTTCCCATAAACCATTGACTGCATATAGATTGAACAGAATAACATAACGTCCACCATCATCTGGCTCAAGCTCAATAAGTTTCTTTCCTACACGTTCACCCACACCAACGTTATTGTGCATCAGGCATGATGACATTAGAGCCCCCCACTGTGATGCATGTGGCTCCATCGGCATGTCCAGTAACACAGCCTCGGCTTCTTCCAGGAGCCCTGCACGTCCAAGGAGATCAGCTAAGCACCCGTAGTGCTCCCTCCGTGGCTCAATGCCATGGTCACGCATGGACCTGAAAACTTCCTTCCCTTCATCCACACGACCTGTGTGGGTGCACGCACACAAGACAACAACAAACGTTGACTCATTCGCACAAACCCCTTATCAAGCATCCTTCTGAACAACGCGCGCGCGCTTACCATGGCCATTCATTGCAAGCCCACCAATCATTGCATTCCACAACACCACATCGTGGTTCCGAACTCCATCAAAGACCCACCATGCCTCCTTCATGCACCCGCACTTGCAATACATATCGACAAGTGCCGTCTCAAGCATGACATTCCCTGGCCTGCCCCCAAGCCCCTCTGCTTTGAGAAAGCTATGAATCCACCGTCCCCCTCAAGAGCGCCCAGATGTGCGCAAGCCTTGAGCACGCCACCAGCACCACAGCGTCTGGCCTGAACCCATTTCCCATCATCTGATCAAACAACCTCAGTACCTCGCTGAACTCCCGGCACGCACGCAAGCGTCGATCATTGCGCCCAGGAAACCAGGCTCCTCTCGGGCATTCTGACGAACACCTCCCGCGCGGCCTCTAGGTCGCCACACTTGCCATACCCAGATACCATCGTGTTCCAGGAGACAGTGTCCAGAGCGGTGGCGCCGCTCGTATCGAACACCCTGCGCGCGTCGGGGAGCATGCCGAGCGCGCAGTAGAGCTTGAGGAGACAGTTGGTGACGACAGGGTGTGCGAGCGCGCCGCACTTGAACGCCTGCGCGTGCGCAAGCCCCGCGGCAGCGAGTCGATCGCAGACGCCAGCGGAGGCCGTGGGGGAGCGGGAGGAGGAGGAGGCGGCGGCGAGGGAGGCGAGCAGGAGGGAGAAGGTGTAGGGTGTTGGCAAGGTCGCGGCACGGATGCGGGAAAAGAGAGCGAGCGCGCCGGCGGCGGGGCGCCGCGGCGCGCTAGCGCGGCGTGGAGTGGGCACCCGCGGCTAGAGGCCGAGGAGAAGCCAGCGGCGGTGGTGGTAGCGCCGGTGGAGCGGAGCTCAACTAGTGCGCTGAGGAAGCAGAGGTGGCGGCGGTGGGCGGGCATGGGAACCCGGCGGACAAGCTGCTGCTGCCTGTTCCCCGTACCAATTGTACTAGTACCCACTGCGCGCGCTAGAATTTGTGCCAAGAACTCATTTGATTTTGCAACTTAACAGTGTACAATGCCAACCCCGAAGTTCAGGGGAAATTGCCCAACCATAACAAAATCATTCGAGGCATAATACCAGTAAGCTTATATATTTTTTTATTTATGATCTAATGTTCCATTTCAGCAATGTCTACAGTAATTTGAGATTTATCATCTGAGACATTTATGATCTGATTTTCCGTTGCAGTAATGTCAAGCCTTTTCTTTGATGACTCTGCCTCTCAAAAATCTCGATTCTCCAGTACCAAACATGATTCTTTTCGACCTGTGTTCATCGTCAAACATCAGGTAATGTAAATGTTACAGTTTATACCCATCAATCTAAGGTATCATTGGGTTCAAGGATAAAATTGTGGTATATATGCTACAGAACTACTCAACAACTACAATCACTACTAACTAATTGAACATGAAAATTTGTGGCCTGCCCAAGTCCAGAAGAGATCGGAGAGAAACAAAAGGACAAGAATAGAAAACATGGAGCTCAGCGCCAAACAATGGTCAGATTCCACACAACGCCCTGGCTTCTTGGTTGTAGAATCAGTGATCGCTCAATCAAATAAGGCTCTGGCATACAGTTTCTCTGCAATGACCCAAAACGGAGCGATATTATCTTCACTTAGTCACACTTTATGTTCCTGTAGATCCTCCTCACAAACAATGTTGATCCAAGATAACCGACGGCACCTAAGCACCAAGCAGTATTAGACTAACAATACCATGGTTTGTTTACCACAAGATCGCAGAAGAGCTTACCGCATAATGTTCCTAAACCTAGGCAGAACATTAGAGTGTAGCCGAAGTAGAAGCTTGTCTGGAAGAATCCTGACATCTTGGTCTTCATGTGATAATAGTATATAGAGTAGAGGTAAACATATACAGCAGTGGAAGCAGCAGAGAAGAATGAAGTCCATTGCCAGTGGTAGTTCTCCGCATTTAGCAAGAAATATGTACCGACAATTGTTACACATATGGTGACAATAATGAGGATTAGAAAGACCAGCAACATGAAACCATAAACATAGTAGACCTGCAGTGGTTAATCAAAAAGGAAGATAGATTAATGTCAACTCCAATGTCTCCTTAGTAATAAAGCTTAGAGATGGAAGGGTTAAAAAAGGCTTGTCTTCAATACCTTATAGTTCCAGAAGGATGTGAACACAAAGTACATCTCAATAAAGATACTACCAAAAGGAAGCAGTCCTCCCATAAGAGCAATGACAGATGGTGTGAGGTACCATTTCTTCTCAGGAATAGGTCGAGGAATAGTCTTTACCCTACAGGGATTGTTTGGGGCGCCACCCAGTTTCTACCAACAACAGTTCCCAAAAGGGCAAGAGGGAAAGAGATGAAGGCCCACAGGATGAAAACAACCACCATCGTACCAAATGGTATGGCAGCTAATGATCCATAGAAAATAGCAATAGTGTTAAGTACTAGGCCAATTCCAAAGCACATAAATGGGAAAAGTGATGCTGTCGTGGCCATCGCTTTGATCCAGTTTTTCCCTGCTCCACCAAAAGGATTTAAAAGAAGTGAACACAATATAGAACTATAGGTACACAGTTCAATTTTACATGATAAATAAGCCCATACCTCCATGCCGTGAGTATAGTGCACCACTGACATATCCAGAGATGAATGAAGTAAGAGCATAGCAAACAATGAATGTTGTGACAATAGCTCCTCGCCTGGCCGAATAAGTACCCATAGTGAGTGACAGTTTGAGTAGCATAACAAAGTACGGTTATTCTTCAAGAAAACAAAGTAGAATTAGAATGCGTTTTTTTTTTGCAGTTGCTTGTGATTGCTACATACACATAAACTCCAAGAATCAAATGTTTCTTGATGCACTGTCTTCAAACATTACATCATTAGGATGAGGCAACACAAACTGTAGTGTTAAAAAATACTACTTTCAGAAGAAAAAAATTGTATGTTTTATGTTTATAATATCAAATGTATATGATCTTTTGGCATGCAAAGTATCAAAAACAAGATCTAGTCAGGCAGCTTCATTAAAATGCAGGTTTTAATAATTACAAGTGGCTTGTAAAACGAATGATGTTTCATGGAGCAACATAATAAATTCACATACCCAATGTACAGCATTCCAATGATTGCCAACAAAATCACTAGTAGAATAAGTGCTGCCAACTGTGTACCAATACCAACAAGAGCTGAAAGAAGAACTAGATTGCAAGGAGGCCGGAAAACATCACCATGTACAAGCTTCCATCCAGATTCTTCATTGACATCTCGTTCCTAATACAGGCTAACGATATCAGCAAAGGGTACGACAAATTAAAAAAAAATACAAATTAGAACCTGCATAAACACTAAAAACACTACTGGGATAACAATATGTAAATATCATCTATGTAGAAACTCACCAGAGTTTCAATATCATCATCATCACGGGCATACTTTGCATAGTCATTTCTTAGAGTTCGCATCAGTATCATTGACACTAGTCCAGTGAGAAAGATAACCATCATGAAAGAATTGAAAATTGAGAACCAGTGAATCTGCAGTTAAAAGAAATAACTAGAAATTAAGATGTGTTTCAGGCTTTTTTCAAACACGTAGGGCACAGTTACAGGAAGGAATTATGAGTTTGGTATTGTAATTACGAGGAGCGTGAAAAGATTTCCTTAATTGTAAAAATATGTACCTATATTACCTGGTGTTCAAAGAAAGGATAGTCAAGATACACATCAAACCGTGAGCAAATGTTATGTTTGTGGGTTCCCATTTGATAGAATATGTCATGTCCAATGCCTTGTTCACATCAATAAGCTTTGGGCTTTCTTGTGTAAGATTAACATGGATAATCTGCATGGAACGGAAGTAACAGGGATGATAAGCTATATTAATGGCTATGTGAGGTGATATAAGCTCGTGATACACAAACCTGATTGCCATTGTATCTGATGAGAATATTCTTGTGGGTGAATAGAAAATATTTGTTATCATTATTTCTGTCTGCCTCTCCAACAAAACCTGAAGATTTGAAAATGTAAGCATAGAGAAGGTCTGCCAGAGAGCACATAAAGAAAAATAGTAAGGAGTACATACATACCCCACAAAGGCAAATCATCTTGATTGTAGCACAATAACAGGGGCAGCGATCCAGAAAAGGAAATCATAAGTCAGTACAATTACATCAAGTGTATACTGTATAGTGCATACAGATTTAGTTATTACTAAAATGGCGATCAGGCACACGAGTTAACTCACCAATGAAAATTCAAACCAATATGAGTTCTCAATCGCGATCTGACAACTGCTTAGCCTTGACAAGATCTAGGTTGAGCGAACAAATTGTGGCCTTATCAACATTCTCTGAGACAAAGCATGACCAATTTTAGTCATCGTCCTCATCGCATCTACCTTGCCCCTTCAATGTTGAAGTACTGAAGTAGGACAAAAGCAAGGATCACTTACTTCTGAACTTTATGTCGATCTGGCTGTCAATGAGTTCATTCCCGCCAAGGACCTCCCCAAGTCCTCCCCCCACTTATGCACATGGTTTTCTGCCGCATGGCAAAATGGGAGGCTGTAGTAGTTGTATGTCTCCTGGGGATTGTTGTATGGACCAACCTTGTTCACCCAGAGCGTCACAGGCTCCTCTGCTTGGTACTAAAAAAGAACAAACAGCAGCAGAAAGCAACCGTAAGGATGAGAAAGAGTAGACAACTTGTTGGCAAAACGTTAAAAAATTCTCTGTCTAGCGCTCGGCACAAAATTACACAATCTATAGACAGAAGCAAGGCATTGCAGACCAGCTAGACTTACATTATATCAGAAGCAATACGTACCTGAACTGAATGCAACAAAGAAAAATTAGACATAGAAGATGCACTTGGATCGGTCTAACGTTAGAAGATTACTAATCAACAAAATGCCCTGAATGCCTCCCACACTGCTGTTTCTCCCCACCCATTTCCCTCCTACCCGCAATCGGCTACTAATACAGGTAAGATCTAGCAACCGCCTGACAGCTCGATCCGGCGCGCACTACACAGAGATCCCGCTCGCCCGGGCCAGCGCCACGCAGATCTTGCCCCCAACTGAGCACGGATCTAGCGGCGCGCGAGCTGAGCCAACCGCTGCCGCTGCCGCTGGGAGGCACGACACCAGGGAGGAGCTGGTTTTCCGACCGCATGTAGTGTGCTCGTTTCGACGGAGCGAGACTGGGAGATGGGGGCGCAAGCCGTCAAGTACCTTGTGGTCGGAGTCGGAGGCGGCGGCGAGGGGTAGGAGGATGAGGAGGGTGATGATGGTGGACGCAGCGCCGGCGGCGGAGGCCATTGCTGGGTGGAATGGCCGACCGGCGCGTAGCGGTGGTCGGTCGTCTCTCTGTTTTGGAGGAGTGCTAGTGCGACGGAAGGGGAAGGGGGGTACTGCTGCATGCAAGGAAGGGAAGCCCGAGGTTTTTGACGAACACGCGCACGCTGAGCAGACTGCAGGCAGCAGGGAGACCATCAGTTTTTTTTTTTTTTTACTTTTATTTACTAGGAGTACTATTGTACTCTCCTCCGGACTTATAAAGGAAGTCGTTTCGGAAGTTATTAGGTTATAAACATTAAGAATATAAATTATCAATAATTTTAAGTTATTAAGTTTATAAATTTAAAGATTATATAAATAGATTTGTCTTTAAAAATATGTCATAAAAATATGGGATTTGCTAATGCTTAGACCCCCTGAAATTGAGCTTTCCTTCATGCGACTAATTATGTCCATTCATCTCTCGATCCAATGTCCCACGTGTCTTCTTCTTCATCAAGCTGTTTTCTTCCTCGCCAACTCTCAAATCAATCCCTGCAATGGATGTCGCCGACCATGGCTATCCGAAGCCTTCATGTTGTCGCGGGCGGCGAGGCGGAGGAGGAGCCTCGAAGTGGGTGGGGAGCACGAGGAGGCAAGTGGATCCGCCATGGCCGCCGAAAGGCTCGTTGCATATATGGTGGTTCGCGCGCGCTTAAGGAGAGAGAAAGGTACGGCATTGTGAGGCTGCCGCCTCAAATCGCTTCAAGATTTTAGGCGCCCCATATTGGAAATGTGTAAAAGTATACATATATCACTTGTCTATAAATATTTTTATAACAATAAGAGGTTAAACTTGTGTTTTGGAGACAAAGATTGTTGTCCTAAACGACTTCTTTTACGAGTACAAAGGAGTACTGTGATATGTAAATTCACTTTGCTTCAAAGTTTGTGAATGAGCGTAATCCTAGAAATTGGTTTTTGTTTAGTTATTACTTTTCGCCTTGAGAGTTAGAGTTAGAGTATTCTTTTCTCCCTCACGACACATTGTTATCTGTCTTTTGGTGCTTCCCTTTCCTAATCCTTGACTATACTTATAGTTACCCTTAATTGTGGCTCTTCTACTAAATTTGCATCCGCCATTTTTTCCAACACTACATATTAGTCCCCCCCGTCAAGGGCAATAGCATCCCACCTCATGTATTTGTTCATCATGTGTCTCCCTTCATGGCAACATATGCAGCTACCACCATAATCAGCCTCCCAAACCCTAGACAAACCTCAAGCCACCACTCGCCATTGTAGTTGTCCGCCCTTATATGAAATTATATTGCGCACCCATCACTCACCATAACTGATGTCGAACATCACACCTAGTTTTTAGAGAGAGAAAAAGTCTTTTGAAGCCCTAAGACACTTGCAGAAGTATATTATAGGAATTTTATTAAGACAACAATTTCCCAATCAAAAGTAATGGAAATATGTTAAGCATTAAGCGTAATAAAAACCATGATTTAGATACTAGCAATGGATGTATAAAATTAACGACACTTCTTTTTAATTTTGCTTGAAAATTGCTTCTCCAAGAGGCCAAACTCATGCCTATTCCCGGTAACCATTCAAGATTTTGTATTTATGTAGATCTAACCAACTGAGATGAAAATCACAATATTGTTATGAGCTAAACGTACATAATTGATTGAGTAGGCTTATGAAAGGTCCCACCCAACCCGCCCGACAATGGTCCCATTTCCCATTTGGAAGCTGTATTATGAAAGTCGTTAAGAATGAGGGTGGAGCAATCTATGGATCTCCTCTAGTTCAAAAAATAGAGGTCCATGGTTGTCGGATTAGATGCACTTGTACATATTTAGAAGTTTGAAAACTTCTACATACCTCCAGATATGTAAAAGAAGTCGTTTTGGACAAGGTATGAGTCAAACATTGAAAATATAAATTATTGATAATTTTAAGTCGTTGAATTTGAAATGTGAAAATCATATCAATAAATTTGTCTTAAAAAATTATTTTAATAAAAATATACATATATGACTTTCTAATAAATAATTTTATAGAAAATGAGAAGTCAAAAGTTGTGATTTGGAGACTATATCACTATCCTAAAACGATTTCCTTCTTCTATATGGAGGGACTATTCATCGCTATTCAGTAATCCAAGAATTATAATCGCATTAGCTAAATGTATATAACTAATTAATTGTACTCCATATACCCATTGGAGCCACCTAATAAATCCTTAAAATTCGCAAGCCGAGTACTTGGAGATCTGTGGCCTGTGGGGTGGCTTAGACGAAAAGGGCCAAGTCAGACGAGGACGAGGTCATCTCCCACTGTCTTTTTCCCTTTTCACTCCTGCACGGCACGTGCGGCGTGGACTAGCAGCTGGCAATTAACAAACCTGCCTGAAGCCAGGGAAGCTCGAAGCACCGCAAACTTCGATTCTTCCCGGGATCGGCGACGATGCCGCGAGATGGAGAGTGCCGGGGATCCGGGCAGCCTCGTGTTTCGCGCGGCATCCGAGTTCCCAAGGCCAGCGTCGGCGTCGCATAGTCAACACGTCGGTGCCAGTGAGTCAACCGCCAATCCAGCGTCGGTAAGCAAAGGGCGATCGACCTTTCAAAATGATGGAATAAATTAAACATACTATGAGAGGAACAGTGTATGCAGGGGTGGCGGCAGCCAGCCGCGACGGTCGAGCGATCTAGCACCGCGCCGCCGCGCAGAGATTACCCGGTATGTTCGGGCCTGAGGATGAGCTTCCGTTCGCCGCGCCGCCGTTGGTGTGCCTCAAGAGTCAAGGGCCGACGCGTCCAGCTCAAGGTGAGTGAGGGAGGTCACACCATGCTCCTCACCTGTTTGTTGTTTTTCCCAAGTGGAAATTGCAGTGTTGGCTATTGTGTGTCGAAGGTGTCAGTCTTAGCCAATTAAGTAATCTTCTCAATATTGTAATCATCACAAGGCTAATCATTTATAAACAATACTCAATCTTCAGTAATGTCAATTTGGGATGTATACTTATATGAAACTCACTCATTGTCCTACTACTAGTTCCCATGGAAGTTATAGTCAATTGGAAGATATGATAAACTTGCAATCAGAGACTGGATCATTACATAGCTGCCACTTCATCAACTCTTAAGGACGTTAATTAGTACTAGTACATAGTACGAGCAGATGCCAAGTTCTAGCTCTGAATATTGCCCATCCAGGCACCCTAGGAAGGTCGGCTACTGCTCTGTATTTAGCCGACTTCTTTCTTGCAGTTTCAGGCAGAATCCAAACATCTATACATCTCAGTGATGCTTGCCTCCCTGCTGCAAAGTGACCAAGCCAAAGTAGGTCCCAGAGGGACCGTTGGCCATTAGGGACGCATGCGTGCCCTTCTCTACGACGACTCCCCTATCAAGCACAGCTATCATGCCACAGCTCTGGATAGTGCTGAGCCTGTGCGCCACGACAACGCTGGTCCGGCCAACCATCACCCTGTCTAGTGCCTCCTGCACCGCCTTCTCGGACTGGCTGTCCAGTGCGCTTGTAGCTTCATCTAGCAGCAGGATGGCTGTGTTCTTGAGAATGGCGCGGGCGATGGCGATGCGCTGCTTCTGCCCTCCTGATAGTTGGACGCCCCGGTCTCCACACCGTGTGTCGTACCCATCCTTGAGGTTGCTGATGAAGTCGTGCGCATTGGCGGACCTTGCCGCCTCCTCGACCTCTGCCTCACTCGCCATCTCCGCCTCCAGCATTATGTTCTCCTTTATAGTGCCTGCAAACAAGGTTGGCTCTTGACTGACGAGACCAATGTGTCGGCGCAGGGCTTGGAGATTGTATGTTTTGATGTCTCTACCATCTATGTTCACCACACCCTTGAGTGGGTCGTAGAACCTCTCTATAAGCCCGATGATGGTTGACTTGCCGGATCCACTTTGCCCGACAAGGGCTGTTGATTTGCCTGCCATCATGGTCAACGAGAATCCTCTGAAGATGATCACCTCTGGCCTGGATGGGTATGCGAAATCAACTCCTACAACTTCCACCTCTCCAATGAGTTTCTCTGGCTTGTACCCCTTAGGATTGTCAGGGTCGATCTTTGTTTGGCGGTCGAGAATAGCGAACACTGAAGAGACCGCTTCGGCGCCTTTGGCGATATCTGTTGTCATGCTACATGCATCTGCTATCACACGCCCTGTGCGGACTAGAATCATGCTGGTTTGGAAGACTGCCTCCAGAGCAATGAGCCGCTCGGCCATGAGCTTGCCACTGTACCAGTAGGTGAGCGCCCATGAGAATATGGTGAGGCTCACAGAGGCGCCCAGCCCTAGACCTGCGAACCACGACTGCCGGATGCTCTCCTTGTGCGGTCCATCCTGCGCCTGGCCAAAGAGGCGTAGGATGCGGCCCTGGGATGAGAAGGCGGTGATGGTGCGGAGGTTGGAGACAGCGTCAGCAGCTAGCTTGCTAGTTTCGGACTGGGCCTGTATCGACTTCAAGGACATGTTCTTCAGCAAGACACTGCGAGCATAGGAGCAAGCAATGATAAACGGCTGCAGTGCTATCATGACAAGGGCCAACCGCCAAGAAATGACAAGACCCACGGTAAAAGCAATGGCCGCCATGGAAGCCGTCTGGATCAACAGAGCCATTCGGTCGCCCACCAGTGACCTTACCTGCAACACAAATATACATTCATGTATGTATGACTATACTTTTCCAAGCATGATCATAAGCTATATATAGTACAACTGAGTGCAGAACTTACAATGTTGGCATCCTTTGCGAGCTGGGAGCATATATTGCCAGTGGAGTTGTCGTCATGGTCAAACCATCCAATCTCAAAAGTGAGGATTTTTGCAAGCATTCGCTTCCTGATCCTCTTGGTCAGGCATTCCCCCATGGCAGCAAAGCTATAATGCTGCCCAATGTTGAGCATGAATGACAGCGCAACGAGAGCGAGGAAGATGAAAGCATACATCCTTGTTTTGTCCTTGATCTCCTCATGATCTGTCGAGTAGTAGATGGAGAATGTGCACCCCATGAAATATGCAAAAATAGGCTGGATTGCCCCAGATAGGACTGCACATAAGCCGCCCACCAGTGCAAGCTTCCACTCTGGTGCATTGAGGAGAAGCAACCTTTGCAAGGATGGCACAGGAGGCTTTGGCTTCTCATCAGCGTTCTCACCATCTCTTACATCACCAATAATGGGGCATGCTGAACTTGACCTGCAGCTAGCTGAAGAGACCATCTTGCTATTGTTGCTGCTGCATTGCTCAGATGCACCACCAACCTCGGTGCCCTCACCTGAATCTCTATTCTGCTGCTGAAGATAGACAAGAGATGAGTACATGCCATTCTTGGCAATAAGCTCAGTGTGGGAGCCCAGCTCCTGGACTGTGCCGGATTGCACGACAGCTATGCTGTCGGCATTTCGGACGGTGGAGAGACGATGTGCAACAAGGATGGTAGTCCGGCCTACGGAGGCCGCGTCGAGCGCCTCCTGCACGACGCGCTCAGACTCGGTGTCCATTGCGCTTGTTGCTTCGTCAAGGAGCAAAATCCTGGGTGACCTCAGGATTGCTCTGGCAATGGCAATCCTCTGCTTCTGCCCTCCAGACATCTGTGCACCACGTTCACCAACCTGCTTTCGTTTTCATTTTCATTTTACACAAGATCAGTATCGGTATCGAGACAGTGATTATTAATGCAAGTTCAGAAAGCTATCATCATACAGGTTAATTACCTGCGTATTGCAGCCCTGCGGCAGCTGCGATATGAAGCTGTGGGCGTTGGCCGCCATTGCTGCGGCGACGACCTCCTCGTCTGTAGCATCCTCCTCGCCGAACATTATGTTCTCCCGCACCGACATGGCGAACATGGCGGGCTCCTGGCTGACGAGCCCCATCTGCGCGCGCAGCCACTTGAGCCGGAGGCGGCGGATGTCCACGCCGTCCAGCGCCACCTCCCCGGCCGACGGGTCGTAGAACCGCTCCAGCAGCGCGATCGCCGTCGACTTTCCAGACCCACTGGGGCCGACGAGCGCCACCGTGTGCCCAGCCGGCACCCGCAGGCTGAAGTTGGCCAAGACGGGGCTCTCTGGCCGCGACGGGTAGCAGAAGTAGACCTTCTTGAACTCCACCTCGCCGGCGACGTTGGCCAGCCTCGCCGGCGCCACTCTCGGAGTCAATCTTGGGCACCCGCTGTATCATTTCAAGGATCCTATCCGCTGCCGCGGTCGCCTCCGAGAAGTACTTGACGTTCGACAGTGCCGACCCCAGCGACAGGCCGCCGAAGACGAGAAGGGGAGCAGAGGACGAAGACGGTGCCTCCCGGGTAGCCGTGGTACATGACGAGGCGGCCGCCGTACCAGATGTTGAAGGCGTAGATGGCGAAGGTGATGCCGTTGGTGCCGAGTGCGATGCCCTTGGCGAGCCCCCTGCCTGAGGCCGAGGCGCGCCGACTCCTCGAGCGCGGCGGAGAACCGGGCCATGGTGGTCTTCTCGGCGACGAAGGCGTAGACGGTGCGCACCGACGAGACGGCCTGCTCGGCGACGGCGCCCGGGAGCGCGTACTGCTCCCTGATCCTCCGCGCGAGGCCCGTGAGCGCGCGGCCGTAGGAGGCGCCCGGGATGATGAGGAGGAGCGCGGACGGCAGCGTCACGAGCGTGAGCCGCCACAGCAGCGCGAAGCCCACGGCGTAGCTGCCGGCGAACATGGTGACGTACATGGCGAAGTTGGGCACCTTGTCGCTCAGCGCGTCCTGCACGACGAGGCTGTCGTTGGACACGCTGGTGACCACCTCCGAGGTGGAGCCCGGCTTGAGGTCGAAGAACTCCACGTCCTGCCGGAGCACCGCCTGCAGGTACCGCGCCCGCATCCTCGACGCCTGCCGCTCCGCCGTCCGTGCCCAGCAGTAGCCCTCTGCACGTACATATGCGCGTATGGTACAACCGTATCAGACGCGCGCGACGAATGAAGTGATGACACGTTGCATATATTTTGTGCAGCAGAGCTGTGCTCACGGACGGACCATACCTAGGAACGCCATGATCCCGGAGGCGCACGCAAGGTAGACGATTGTGATCACGTTCTGTAATAAGGATTGAGAAATGCTAAGGATTAATACATGTGTGAGTTCATTGACGTCAGGGACGATGACACGAGATTGAAGTGAACGCCTACAGCCTACGGCCTACCGCGTTGATCTTGGAGGTGAACGACTGATGCTGGAGGTGATCGGGGCCGCTGCCGAGGTCGTTGGCGATGCGGGTGGCGACGAGCAGCCGCAGGGGCGTGGCCATGCCGTCGCCTATGGCGCCGACCAGGCCTAGCACCATCAGGGCCACGTCGACGGCGTCCGCGTGCACGAACACCGAAGACCCCAGCGCCATCAGCCCCGCCGCGTCCACTTTCTTTGCGCGTCGTCGTCCGGCGTCGGCGTCCATGACTGATCGATGAAGGCGTGCACGTACGTACGTGATGGGGGCCACCTATATATAAACCACGCCGCCGGTGTAGTAGCAGACGCAAGGATCAGTGGATCACTCACTGACGAGACAGTATATATAGACCACAATACATTGATTCTCAGGGCTAGCAAGCATCCTTCTCAGGGATTGTTTGGTTTCCATAAGTAGGATTGTTTGGTTTCATAAGTCATGAAATTTATTAAGTCGGTGACTAAAAATGAGTAGTCATGTTTGTTTGGATGCAAGCGATTTTTATATAATAAGTTAGAAAAAAAAAGAAGAGAAAATGGATGACTTTTAAGTTTTAGTTGGGGTGTACCAACTTAGTATAATTTATAGGAAAAAGTCCATTTTTGACCGTCCAACTTTTGTCTCAGTTTGGTTTTGACCATCGAACTCCAAAACCAGTGTATCTTTGGCCATCCAACTATCAAAACCTTTCAAATTTGGCCATAGAGCTGTTTTGATGGGTGGTTTTCAATTTTTTAATTTATAATTTAGTCCTTAGATCTTAAAATGATTATTACTTTTTTGCTCGTACCTCCGATTTAGGTGATTCTTGCGGTCATGCGTTTATAACGGCGAGCTTCATATTTTAAAATATTTTTAATACTATATATATTATCACTGTTTGTTATATTATTTTTGTGGTTGATATCTTGATTCTGATGTAGCACATATGTGCTCTACATAGGCTGTGCTATGCACTTCATTTGGCTTGACCACTCATATAAAACCAAATATATACTTACTGTGTGGTCTCATCCGACCAAATGAATGGATGCAAGACCATGTTGTTTTCAATGGTTATGCAAGCTTTGGACTAGTAATCTTATAGGGGTGGATTACTGTTTTTATGTCACTGTAACGTTTGTATTGTAAGCTTCCTTGACTGAAGATTTTATACCATTCATCTAAAAATAGAAAATCGGAATTTACCGACGGTAATTGTTAAGAGTGGCAGAATTGATTTATCCACTTTGATATATCTTGTGTTTACCTTTTTGTTGAGCTTTTACTTTACTATTTCATTTGTGCGAAATTTGAACAAACGATCCGTAAATTTGGACTTTTCCTTCTGTATGAAAAGTCATACTCATTCTAATGATGATTCTTATTGTCATGCGTTCGTAACGATGAGCTCTATCTTTTAAAATGTTGTTCATATTATTTTGTAACTATTTATTTTACTTTTCTTATACTGTTGTTTTTATCCAACAACATAGAATAATATAACAAATAGTGATGATATATTATAAAGAATATTTTTAAAAAATAATTTTCACCATTATGAACGTGTGACCGCAATAATCACCTAAATTGGAGTTACATGCAAAAAGTAATGATCATTTTAAGATCTAAGGACTAAAATATAAATAAAAAATTTAAAACTGCTCATCAAAACAGCCCGATGGCCAAATTTGAATGGCTTTGATAGTTGGATGGTCAAAGATACCCGGTTTTTAAAGTTTGATGGCCAAAACCAAACTGTGGCAAGAGTTGGATGGTCAAAAATAGACTTTTTCCTAATTTATAAGTCCCATGACTTAATTAATAAGTATCTACTGTTTGGTAAAATAAATCATTTATTTTATTTTTTAACTTAATAAGTATCGTGTGACTTATAGAAACCAAACAACCCCTTAATAAGCCATCAGCTGTGTAACAGCACGTGCACCCTTCTTATTTTGACCTTTTGCTATTCCAATGCCGACAGAAGAGGTCCTGCAGATGAGACATGCTACGGCCTACAGGCTATGCTGATGATGCTATGCATATGCAGCTACCAAACTCCAGCATTCACCACCAGCAGCAGTGTAACATTACACTGAGAATCAGAACGTCTGGATTGGTACTTTGTCACGACCACGAAGATCAGGATCCTAACCGCCTACGATCGGTTGGATTGGTACTTTGTCACGACCACGAAGATCAGGATCCTAACCGTCTACGATCGGTTGTCGGTGATGACAGTGGCATTTTCTGCTCCCTCCCAAAACCGTCCATGCATGTCATGTACCCTGTGCCATGTATTTAGCTAGACAAAGGAATGTAGTAATGGCAGGGGCTGCTCCCGCACTTCCATACTTGTGTATTATGCAAATTGAAGAGTGGCTGGCAGGCGTTGTCCATGTGGATCTGCTATCGTAGTTGCCTCTTTTGTGGATTCCACCAGGATGATATCTATCTACCTTGTAAATGGTCGCAATTACCTATTGCCTCTGTGTCACCGTCCTACTAATCCGATCCAACAAACACAAGTACAGATGCAACAATGGAAGTGTCTAGAACCTACTAGAATGATCTAGATAGACTAGATACAAGTTTTGGAAGGAAGAAGATCGAGCAAAGCTAGCCTTGAGCCGCAGCCTGCCGGTTCATGGTTCGGGTTCTAGTCCTTCGACGCCTTCCTTGACGGTATTCTTGTCCTTGTTGTACTGCGCCTCATAGCTGGAGTCCTACAACTATCCCAGCCCACTTCTTCATCCGTCCACTAACCAGTAGATTAGAAGGTATGTGACACTCTGCTCTTTTTTCCTTTTTTACTAGTTGATAAGTGACCGTGCGTTGTTACGGTCTAAAGTCCTAATATGTGTTTTCGAACACTCAAATCATAATACATACACATACACTATTTTTCTTGATGCAGTACAAGATTGAGAAGCAAATTATCTAGCTTGTTTGGCTAATCTATGAACATCTTGTTTGAGTACCTTGGGTTGTACGAGAGCCACGTGTATAAGCTGGAGAATATAAAAGAATTACAATTAATCTAAAAATATAAATAAAAAAACTACAGAGAGAGTAGCTTATCCATGGTGACATGTGTTCCTTGTCATATTCTGATGGTAAGTTGACCCAAACTTATAAGTTGTTTAAGAATTATCACATTGTTGCAACCACACAAGAATGGAGCAGATGATATGCACATGTATTCAAGAATGATTAGTTTGCTGCAACCCACACAAAAATAATTGGATGCTCTAGTCATGTATTCTATGGCACAAGAGCCATCCATCTAAGGGTAGCAAAATGATCTACCCTCCATCTAGAAGAGCGCTGCCCCACCATGGGGTAAGGGCAACAAAATGATCTACCCTCCATCTAGAAGAGCGCTGCCCCACCATGGGTACAGATGTACTTCTTGCTGCTCCTAGAATCCAATGCGGTACATCATTCCAAGAGTAACGTTATAGATCCCATCCTGATCAGTTAACATGTTGGTTTTCTAGTTAATTTTCTAATATTATATATCTTGGTTATAACGTAATTTCAGTCTCAATCTTGCCAACCACCAATAGCAAGGCTACCATAACTGATGACTCATCCATGGACATTGGGTCCATGAGATAACTAGACCTAGGCTATGTTTTTCATGGCCTTGATCTGTGTCTTCTCCGCAAGGTTATACCCCTCTGTCGCAGGCTTGATTCTAGGGTAGTAGTCCTAGACGCTTTTGGGAGACATTAGAGAGAGAGATTGGTTTGATAATTCATTGCTTAATTCTCAACATCCCGATTACAAAGATATATAGGTCATTTGGCCGAGTGAGCTAGGGGCTAAATGATCCTGAATCTAAGGCCAAGACCAGCTCTTCTTTCCTCTTTGCCGCACAGCCGATCAACGTACGTCTCCTTCTAGCCACTCATCTGATCAGCATGCATGGTGACCGTGGCTCTAGAATAGGTGTGGCCTTTCCTTTCCTTTTCTTCTTGGCGCCCTCATCTGCTCAAAGATGCATCTCTTTTCTTCTATTCTCTGCGCCTATTGCTCCTCCGATTGCTCTATGCCTTTCTTGTTGCTGGTTGCATGGTGACCGCACCCTACGGTGCCCATGACATCTCCCCCTCCCTTGAGGACCAGCTCGTCCTCGAACTGGATAGCAGAAGAGGAAGGGACCAATGACACGACTTAAGGTTAAGCCTTTTACATCTCGGCTTACCTCTATTATTTAAGACTAAAATGAGAAATAAATTTGAAACTAAAATATAAAATAAATGTAGGCGACAACTATGTCCTCCTAGATCCCATGGGAAGCGCTGAATCGCAGCGCCATGTTTAACGGGGAGGATGTAGCAGTAGCCAGTTCGGGCGCCTGAGCGGATGAGACAGCCAATGCGCTTTGTGGCACGATTGAACCTCATGTGGCGCCGCCGCCCTCGCACGACGATGGTTGGTGCTAGTAGGCACCCTACCCGAACGAAGCGTAAAAATATAGGCAGGCTTGAGTGGTTGATTGTGCACCGCAGCGATGATTTGAACGGCATGTGCATCTTCCGACGCCCGCCCCGAACAAGGAAGCCACGCCGCGGCTTGCGGGCGCACCACGGCCGCTCTGCGATGACGCCATGGGATGGCCCTCTAGACCACCGCAAGGTGCTTCTCCCCACAAAGGGATGCACCGCCACGGCGTGCCGTGAATCCACGCGGCCGCTGCTCAGAGGCGTGTTGCAGCGCGGTCTTCACGCATGCGGCTTTCTCCGTGTGAGCAAAGACAAGGATGCGCCGTACCGTGGTGTGGACGCCGGAGCCTCTCTCAAAGAAGGGCGCTGAAGTCATCGGTGGCTGTTGGTGATCCGGCGCAGGCACAACAACAGCTCGGTGAAGCGACGCCACGCCGGTGCCCTCATCCCCGACTTAGAGGAACCAAACCCAGCGCCATCTTCTAGATGATAGGAAGCCATCCACGCCTTTTCTTCCGCCATGATGCGCCCCCCGACGGAAGTACGATTCGCATGTGCTTGATGAAGATGTGGGGTCGGATTTACCGTCGAAGCGTGGAAAATCCCGCTTCGAACCGCGCGCACGCATCCATTGAAGGTAAATGGCGGTGGGGTGGTCGGCATGGGTAACCGGAAGGGGTGGTTGGTGGTGGTGGATGGTGGTAATGATGAGCTGGAGCCAGTAGGCGAGGATCGCCGGACGCGGATACCAAGTTGTCAGCGGACCTTGGGTCCATGGCTTATAATCGCCATCTCCGGCGAGGTTATACCCTCTACCGCAAGCTTGGTTCTAGGGTAGCGCCCTAGACGCCCGAGAGCCATGGGGGGGGGAGAGAGAGATTGGATTGATTGATAATTCATTGCTTAACTCTCAACATCTTGATTACAAAGATACATAGGCCATTCGGCCGAGACAGCTAGGGGCTAAATGATCCCGAATCTAAGGCCATGACCAGCTGTTCTTTCCTCTTTGCCGCACACCTGATCAACGCTTCCTTCTAGCCACCCTAATGCTCCTCCGATTGCTCCATGCCTTTCTTGTTGCTGGTTGCATGGTGACCGCACCCTACGGTGCCCATGACAACTCATTTGTGATAACAAACCAAAAGGCACAAACACAAACAAAAACGAACAGGAACAATGATCCATTAAAGCACAAACACAAACAAAAGCTTAACAGGAACAATGATCCATTATCCTCTCTGAGAAAAATTGCAAAACTGGGTCACCCTCCAAATTGTTTGGAGATTGGCCCCATGTGTGGATGACAAACAAGTCCATCTGTGAGTCCAGGGGCAAATCTGCAAACCATGTTTGGAGGTGACCCAAGAGCTACAACCTCTGTTGTCTATTATAAGTGAGTCTTATTTTAAAATTGTACATGTATGCAAAAGCTATAACCCCCAAAGTTTAAAAATTATGGTATATGCACATTGCACAACTGCCGAACAACGAATGCCTGCTAGCAGCAGCTCATTCTTCGCCTTCGGTTTTCTCGCCGCCGCTGCTAGCAGCTCTGTTGTAGTTCCATCTATCCTCAACATTGTTGTCCCCCTTCCTCGGTCTCCTCGCTGTCATCCTCGTACATCACTTTCCTTGGCCACTGCTGCTCCTCAGGGAGGTTCACAGCTGGCGATGGTGCTACATACCCTCCTTTGTGCTTGGGGATCTTGGCCTGTGGCATCCTAGCGGTGATGTCTGGCTTACTCCTGCTCTTCGAGTGCCTGCGCTTTGAAGGGGCAGCGCCTTGTGGGCCACCATCCTTGTAGTGGTTGGGGTGCTCTTTTTTCAAATGGAGGTTCAGCTTGTACTCGTGGATGTATGCCTTGTCGCAACCATCGTAGGGGCAGACGTAAGGACGCTCCGCCGAGGGAGCTGGAGGTGTTGCTGAGACTTTTGCTGGCTTAGGGGGCTGATGCTGATCTCCAATTGCAATGTGGTTCATTGTCAACGCACCTGGATTCTGCATGCCAACAGCCTATATTTGTCTCATTACAAAATTCTTTCACTATGCAAACACAGTAACTAGTACGAGATCTTACTTTCTCATGTTGTTGCCTGATATGAGCTCTTAATTTTGATTCTTGTGTAAATCTTCGCCACATTCCGGTATTGGCACACATGATAATTATCCCGCAGAATGTGTTTTCATGTGTGCCTTTAAATTAAAATCCAATGAAAAAGCCTGCAATAATCAGGGCACATGAAATTAATAACAAACAGGGATCATGACTGAATCCTAACACAGCATTGAAATGATCAAAGCTTCAAAACAGGACATGGTTGCACTGGAAAAGCAATCAAGCATCAGGCATTTCTATATATCCAGTAAAAATTTCTACTTCATGATTAAGCATTTCTACTAGTAACATACTTCGAAATCACCACATGGTTAGAAGAAACTAGAGTCAAGAAATGAATAGCAAACACAATGGAGAGGGCAATGTGATTACCTTCCCACAGCCTTCATGTGGGCACACAAAATTCTTTTTCGCCTGTATGGATAAGAAAATGCCTCTTCAACTTAGAGCTATCTAAGAATTTCTGCATAACAAGATTCAACAGAAAAATATTAGTCAAGCAACTGAAATGAAACCATACCTTTACAGTCTACAGATTACTCTGAGATGTGCACGCAACAATGATAAAGTACCTTGCCACAATTCTCATAATGACAGATATATTGCCTCTCCCCATGAACATGAGCATGCTTCCTAAGAGCCCCTGCATCAAAAAAAATGTCTTCCCACATCCTTCATAGCTGCATAGGAAGAGAACCTCGGAGTTTGGTTCAGGTGTTGCAGACTCTGCCCCCCTGCTCCTTGTCCTTAGCCTTCAAAGCTGCCAGTCTATCCTCTGTACATAAATCCAGAAATAATGTTAGCAGCACAATGAAAAGATTCTATCTTAAAGCTAAAGGACTACTTCATAGTCATTATAACAGTCATAAAACAATCGGAGTATCCAACAAAGAATTCCACCTTCTTGTGTATACCCTGTCAGCAAATTGTGTGAGAACTTGATACTCTCCATAAATAAGTTGTGGTGTTCATTATATTGTTCAAACAAGTCAGGAGTCAGCAGTCCAAAAGAACACATTGGTATGCTAATGGCAGTGGCAGTCCCCTAAATGGAATGTACTAAGCTTTCCTCTAGTTTCAACTGACTTTACCACTCTTACTTGGAGGCTAACAACTATCAAGCATATATGTACCGCTCTACTGAAATCTCAATTTTTCAGAGTGGAACTAAACAATCATCCGTTTAGTGCACTCCAAAAGTATTACAATTTAGAAATATGTGATGTGATCAGTACAAGAAACATGAGAAGACTTTGCTTGCTCCACCGGTCTTATACAGGACGCTCAAGGAATCGGGAATTCGCATGGATATGGATGAATCACTGGTGAAGGAAGTACCAGACAGGGCAATTCTCTGTCAGAGCAAACCATGACGATGACATGGCAGTACAGTCACTCACAGAATAAAAGGCTGTGTTTTGACAGCAGCAGCAGCAAGCAAGCAAGCAATCAGCGGGCGCAGCGTACCTCGCACCCACTTGTAGAGCGTGCAGGGGCCTCCGGCGACGACCAGATCTTGCGGGACCCTGAAGAGACAACAGGTCAGATGGAAATCGAAGAGCGAGGCTCCCGAAGGAGGAGGGACGAGCAGGCGGGCACGGCAACTCACCACCCTTCACCCAGCGGTAACGGCGGCGGGCGACCTGCATCTCCGGACTCGGCGGGGGCAGAAAGCCGGCGGGCGGCAGCGGAGGAGATGGGGGCGCGCTAGGGATTGGGTTGGGGACCGTGGAAGGAAAGAGGGGCGTGGAGGGGTGGGTAGGAAGGGAAGACTAGGGAGGAGCACGAGGCGGAGTCCTTCTTGGTGCGATAGGATTGGGCATGGTGGTGACCGCCCCGCCCCGCCCCACGCAGGCTCCGCAAGGAGATGTATGGCTATGGATGCCATGCCCCCCGACTCGGCGACTCCCAGCGCCGTCCGACTCCTAGCTCAACACGGTGGAGTGGGTGGGGCATCTGATGGCTCGAGGCACCGCGTTTCTTCTGCCTTTTCGGTGGGCGTGCGCTGCTGCGCTTCGTCTTCCGTGGTTCGGAACAATGGGGGTTTGCAGTCAACTATACCAAAAGGGAAAAGAAGTGGGGAGGCCGATAGGGTTAAAAAGGCAAATGAGCATATATAAAATAAAATAAAAACATAAACTTTGCCAAAAAAAAAAGGGCAAATGAGGCCAAAAGTTCTTGTACGATTTATCAAAGCTTTGAAGAGTTTTCTATAATTTACTCCATCGATCCCAAATAGATATAGCTATAAATATAAAATTATTTTTTACTCTAAATGTCTCTCTAAATAATGATTTAAAGAGTACTCCATCCGAAATTGTAAGTAATTCCAAAAAATCTTGGAGAGTTAAAGCATTTCAAGTTTGACCAAAATTATAAAGATACATACCCTCAATGTGTATCCATTTACATAACCTTTCATTCAGACAAATGCTCCCTGGATTGCTTCGTTCTAAGTCTTGCCAAAAGGTTTCCCTACTCAATGATTATGGTTCTACCGAGCATGCCAAGAAACATGTTGACACAGAAACTTGCATAGCGCAGGCAACACATGATAAGCTTGGGAGATCTACTTAACTCCGGTGCAAGGGCGTGCCAATCGATTTGACCTACATTTGACAATAAAAAAATTAGTAGCTTAGGATCTAAACATCGGCGGTTATCCATACACTTCAATGGAGAGTTTTCAAGACCGCAATGTCATATAAAATGAAATGAAATTTTGCACCAACTCTCAATGGAGAGTTTTATTTCGTGATTTCATAGGCATATAATTCCATGACTCAAATAGAGTTGATAATGTGTTAAGAGAGTTTCATCTAAATGAAACTCACTTCTTTCTCTTCCTCAATACACTGTCATATCATCGAAATGTCTATGTGACAACCTTATTAATGTAAATATTTCATAACACTCCCACCGAGACTAACGTGTGAGCATGGTAAACGATTAATATAGATTTAAAATAATAATAAATATGCAGAGTACGTCTATCGGCTATTTAAGGTTAATGAATTTGTAACATGTAAACAATACCCTATTCTCCTACTAATAAATCCATAAACTAACAATCAATTAGCGTCACCACCAATCAGGTCAATTGATGCTGCATTAGCACCGGAGCAATAAATTTAAAACAGTAAGCCGACGAATCTACCAGCCATTATCTAGACTACCATAGACATATGTTACAAGGAACCAAGATTATAACACGTCGAATCGATAGTGACATCTGACACGTGTAAGTTGTACGGCAGCATATTTGATACTACCGCCCTGTTCGTTTGGGTGATGTTGGTTGGTGGTGCTGATTTGTTTGAGAGAAAGGTATTGACCGGCCGGTTGATCTTTGTGAGAGAAAATAATATCGTTGAATGGCTGGCCGATAAGCACTGGTAGTCCAAACGAACAGGGCGCACCTCAATTCGTAAAAAGATGCAACTATAGGTTGTGTGCCAGTTAAAGAGTTAAAGTGTTTCACATGTGATCAAGTTTCTAGCTAGTAAATAGTATTCTTTCACAATTAATTTATTATAAAAATATATTTTATAATTGATTTAATGATATTTATTTAATATTACAACTATTTATACTTTGTAATCTGTAATTGGTTAAATTTGATATAATAAAAAAACTACACTATTCTAGAATTGGTTAAATTTGATATAATAAAAAAATGACACTATTAATTTTAGAATTGCATTTTTTCGAGAACCGAGGGAGTATGATGTGAGCCGATGGACCATAATCAAGGCAAGAAAACCGGTGATTTCTACTTAAACTAGCAAGAAACAACAATCTTTAGGTTGAAAATGGTTTTATTCCACACTAATATAACCTTTCCAAATCATTTCTAATTTGCTGCAGTGGAAAGTTCTTTATCACGCCGAGGAGGCCAAGATGACAAACCTGATGAATGCAGAGACAAAAATGGAAATAGCTGCTTTAAGAGATCAGAGAACTAGGATCGGTTAAATCTTCTTTTCTTTGTGTTGGCAAGCTAGCTAATGTTGAGATGTTCTCTTGCTGAAGTTCCTCGCTGCAAACAAGTTTGTACGGTCCCAAAGAGATTGATTTTTTTTTTTTTGTGGGTAGGCTTGTGAATCTGTTCCCACTTGGTAGCTAAGACTCCTTTTTGTAAAATGGGTAACCCAATGTACTCGTTGCTCCCGTGATGTATTTCAATATAAGCCGGGCCTATGTGCCTTTTGTCAAAAAAAAAAAAAAAAAAAAAAGAGCTCGGCATTCCAAATTCATAGATTCATATTATATAGCAGAGGTATAGATTATTGGATCCATAGAAATTTGGTTTCATGGATGGACATAGTGCGCTCCAGGATAACTAGATATCAATCACACATACATTTGTACTCATTCAGTGGGTTTGGTCATGAGCACTCCTTGTCTAGTCATCAGAAGCAGTGGCGACAGTCAGACTCTCCCCAGCAGCAAAACTAAGACCATCCCGAAGCTCCAGCGCCCGCCTAAGGAATACAATAAACATGTCAGAAAAATTAGAGAGCGACGATAAACATAGATTACAATTAAATATTATTTGGAACCTCGGAATCAGTAATCCGCGGTTATTTGGAAACACATTAAAGTTTCAAACTATGAATCTACCAAATACACTACAATCTGTTAACAACAGATTGTCAATGCTAGACAACTCATGTTATTTTGCTTCATCAAGTCAAGTCAATCAAGATACTAGTTTGCCATGACAACCATCCCGCTAGAAATTCAGATGGCAAAAATAAGCAGGGAACAACTAAATGTTATATATTTGAAACCTCAGAACTTGCAATCTAGTTGCAAACGTCAACTAAGTGTAATTTGTTTGTTAGATAAATACCTCAAATTCAATATCTATGTAATATGCTAGATTGCAAACTCTTGTGGTATTTATCTAATAAAAAACAAATATGAGGTGCACCTCAAATTTACCTAACAAAATAATTAATACATTCCGTAACAACCTAAATGGCGCCAAATGAACTTCCACCCACCTACAAATCATGGCATGCTACAAAGCATAATGAAAATTAGGTTGGATTGCTATATAGCATAGCTTCTCGATGAACAATTTTGTAAGTAAAATGTTTATGCTACTAGCAAACACAAGCATATGTGTTGTTTACCTTGAGAGCATCATTTGCTTGCATTGGGCATGCACAGAGAGCTCGTAGCCAAGCAATCCAGCTATGGACAGCTTCAAGCACCATAAAAACGTAGCCGCAGTGGTATCGTCAATGAAGCAAAAGTGGCTCAGCAACAATACAAAAGTAGCCCATCACCACATGTGGGCAAATATAGCACAACATGATGTAGCCAAGCTGGTCAGCAGAGAGGAAGGCATCATAAAGCACAAACCTAGCAACGAAAGCAACCCAGGAAAAGATGGCACCCCCCTCTAGAACCGAAAGGAAAGCCACGGAAACAGAAAGTGCATCCATAGGAAAGAACCACAATGGCAAAGCTCCGATCATAGCCATCAGCAGAGATATTAAACCAAAGGCAACAGCTATTGCACCACGATCTGTCTTGAAGAACCTCTCATCCTCTTCGATTAAGGGGGTAATGTGTTTGGCTATCGTTTCCCCGACCAATGTTCTGTAGGTGCTCACCGTAGGCATAACCAAGCACGCCAGCCGGCCATCCTGTCGCCATGTGCATGACCAAGAATCGACCATAGGGGCTAACAAACCTGTCAGCGGCAATGGCCAGAAGGACAAGGTATGGCATGTGGAAAAGATGGTGGACAGACACATTGTCGGTGAAAATATGAAGATCAAGAAGATGATGTAAGTGGATATAAATGTTGCGATAGCACACATGAGGGAAAGCAGTTCATGTAGAGGTGGTGCAGCAATAGAGGAGAGCTCAAGACCAATAGGAAGGAGACAGATATCACACAAGCTTCAAATATATAACTTTCATCACTGCACCGGCTCGCAAGGGCGATCGTAGCCGAGCGAACGTCAGAGTCGGAGGGAATCTTAGTGTCGGTAGAACCAAGGCCATCCGGCAGCTTCATTTGTCGCCTAAGGAATCTAATAAAAACATGAATTCAGAGAACAACATTAAACATGGAAGACAATAAAAAATCCAATATATATGAATTCAGAGAACAACATTTTGACAAAAACGAAAGAAAACGACATTAAACATGGAAGACAATAAAATCTTATTTGGAACCTGTGAATCAGATTCTTAGGGCTTGTCCTTTTAATCCCCTAGAGAGAAGGGATTGGAGGGGTTTAGAGGGAATATGCAATTCCCAAACCCCCCACAATTCCATTGTGACTGCACTGACTGGTGAGAGGAATTAACAAACAACCAGGCGTAAACTTTCAAAGTGCATCAGATTGATATGTCGTTGATATGTGGCAGCAATGTGTATTATGGATCTATCAAATAGAGTACTACAATCCATTAACAACCAATATCATACTTGCTAGCCTCATCGCCGGACAATGCGTTCACCTTGCCGAGGACGGTCGATGGGGACTCGTCGCCGGTCCTGGTCACTGCCTCAGCATCAGCTTCGACGGCTGCGGCGGTACCCATCTGAGTCGTAGGGTTGTGGGTTTGCATAGCCGGAGATAGTGCAGGACCTGCGACAGACCTTGGCGCCTGTTGGCGGCGGCGCGGTGGAGGCGAGGTTGATAACTCTTTTATATAAGCGTAATATATGTCCACTCTACCTGGCTAATCACCGTGTTCCCTGCGATCCACGCCTATCGCGGCAATTCCCGGCACCACTGCGAGCACCCCGTTATTTCCTAAAAAAACGGCACCCACGAACAATGTGCCTGGCAAAAACAGAAACAATAATCATTCGTCCAGACGCCTTCCGCGATCAGCGTGTCCCTCCCAGACATCAACTCCAACTAATAATTCCGGTGTTCCCCAATCAACGCTCATTGTCCATCGATCTTTCCCGAGCCGCTGCCTGCCGATTCCGATCTCGTGCAAGACGCATTGCTGTGGCCGCCCACCTCAACAACCATCTCTTGTGCTGCACTCGTGTCTATTGTCATCTCTTCTTCTGCACTCTTCTCTGCTGTGAACCCGGTGCCGAGGACCCGCGGTCGCGTAGAAGAGCCATGGAAAGCTGATCCATTATTTGGTTGCTTATTGTCCCTACCATCTAGCTCCTATATGTTTTTTTTAATAATGGTATACAGAGTTAGACCCAAATGTCAAATAATAAAAATAGATTAGCATATTGATCTGCATATAAATTTCCAAATAAATGGTTCTCACGTCAGGCATTGGAAGATGATTTTTTTTTAGAAACACAGGGGTGAACCAGATAATTGGACTAACGAAAATTCCTGGTAAGTGCAAGTTATTCATGAATATTTAGAACCGTAGATATGTTGATGTTGATAACAGCAGGTGTTGAGGAAAACAAGGGTATACACATACTTCAGTTTAAATTATTTACTGTAAAACAATGCATAGATTTTCAAGTATCCGTTGGATATCCTAAAAAAAAAAAATCTGTTCGATCAGGACTTCGGTGTTGGGCCCAAAGCTAGCTAAGGTGGGGAAGGCCTAAGCCCCCTAGGGCCCAGGCCTTAGTCGTTGGCCCATAAACTCTTTGTAGCCCATATAATTTTTTTGCTCCATTGGTCAAGGCCCATTTCCAAATGACTAGGGTATGGATTCTGGCCGTCCTACGCCCGAGGGCCGAGGAGGCCTCGACCGCGCCCCCAACCGCCGTCTTTCGACACGGAACCACGGAAACCGGCCGCCGGACGGGAGAGGGAGAAGCCGAGAAGCAGAAGCGGGCGCCACTGCGCCGGCCGCCGTCCGTTGAGGTCGCCACGTGCCGCCGTCCGCGGCTCCGCCACCGCCCACCGCAGGCACACGCGCTGGGGTTGGATAGCTCGACCCCGCCGGTGCCCAACAAGAAGGAGGCGCCCCGCGTCTTCTAGTGCTAACTCCAGCCTCGCTGCCGCAATAACCTCCGCCTGGTGTGTCTCTTCCACCTCGCACTGCCATAGCCGACAAATCCTAGCCCAACGCTCCCTTCCTCTCGCCCCTCCCACTCCTTTCGTCCGATTCGAGGAGGCCAACGGAGGGGCTAGGGGCATGGCGACCGATGGGCAGCTCAGGGAGTGGGTTTCCGACAAGCTCATGAGCCTCTTGGGCTACTCCAAGAGCGTCGTCGTCCAGTACGTCATCAGGCTTGGTACGCTAAGTTCGTCAGCTCCTTCCCTTTCATTTTACTCGATTCGATTCTGTTCCTCTTCTGTTTGTTGTTGTTCTTACTATGGGATCACGTGCGTGCATTCCCAGCGAAGGAGTGCTCTTCAACCGGTGACCTCGTGGGCAAGCTCGTCGAGTTCGGGTTCACCTCGTCTGCAGAGACCCGTGCCTTCGCGTCGGATATCTATGCCAAGGTTCCCCGCAGGGCCAGCGGCATCAGTGTACGTTTCAACTTTCTTCTTACATTGTTCTTCCCATCGCATTTTGTGATGGTTCCTTGTTCGTGGATAAAATATTTTTGTTTGCTCCAGAATTACCAGAAGCAGGAGAGGGAGGCGGCAAAGCTTGTCCAGAAACAGAGCACTTACAAGCTGTTGGCCCACGAGGATGACAATACTGACAACCATACACCAACAAGCCAAAAGACCTCAACAAATCCATCATCTAAGAGTCGGAAGCATTTCAGGAGGAAAGCAGATCAAGACAGTGGTGATGATGTATGACCCAAGTGCTAGCTCCTCTCCCCTCACTCCCTTCCCCCACCATACACACACACTTTTTTTTTACATACAATGACTCAGGTGAGATGTTATATTTAGGAAATAGTGACAAAAGATTCTGGAAGGAATGTCCGTCAGCGAACAGAAGAGGAGGATGAAGAAGGTGGCGACATCAGTTCTGATGTATGTCTTCTTCTAGGACTAATATTTTGTTGTACATTAAAGTATGGAATTATGGTTTGTCAGCTACTACCTCCACCGCAAAATATAGCTACTTCTGGGTTTGTTTAAGTTAAAAACTATACGTTAATGTACAAAAAACTGTACAGAGGGAGTAGTATTTATTGTTGAATCTGATTTATTTTATGCCATGTAGGAAGAGAAAGAAAGGATTAGAGATCAGCAGGAGAAGGCCCAGCTAGAAAAGAACATGAGAGAAAGAGATGCAGCTAACACAAGGAAGGTAATTATCCATTTAGCTGATACTTCTTGCCTTATGCGTCTATTTCTTCTGGATAACAAATCGATTATAGTCATAGAGTTGAAAAGGATATTCCAAATGAAAACACAGAAGACCATAAAATCAAAAATATGACAGGATCTTGATTGCCCAAATATGTATTTTGATCAACATTTTGAGTGTTGATATTTTTGATTCTTGAATTGTAGGAATACCATTTAGTTAGCTATATATCAAGTTCAGGAAACATTCTGCTTCTTGTGAGCTTTACAAAGTTATAAATGAATCTAGCAAAGCTGTGCTTTTCCCCTCCCTCTGTCATCTTGCTGTAGCAATATATCACTTGAGGTTAGATGACAGTTTGATTGATGGTTCTGGGCACCCAATGCCAAAATAGTAAGGTACTAAGGTCACTTGTGAGCTTTGCAAATTTTACACACTGAGAAACAACAATACCTCACAAAGTTCTTCCAGCAATCATGTTTCTGATCTTCTTAGTTTGTACTTTTTTTAAAATTTTCTTAGAAAATAGCTGTTTTATAAGCAAGGTGTGATGTTCAATTGATTGTTTCTGGACATCAATATGAAGGGAGGTGATTTTATTTTTCCAACTCGATTTTTTTTTTCGAACCAGGAGAAGAGTTGTCCGTCATCATACTATATTAAGAAGAAGATACAGAGTGCAAAACAACCACAGCAGCGCATTTACACACAGGCCACAAAACTAAACTAAAAAAAGATACAGAAGAAAAACTCAAGAAGGGTTATAGAAGTGCAAGGTAGAAAAAATTTAAAAGGATCTAACAACACACAGGCCACAAAACTAAAACTAAAAAAAAAGATAAAGAAGAAAAACTCAAGAGGGGTTATAGAAGTGCAAGGTAGAAAAATTTAAAAGGATCTAACAAAACTCAGAGCCTGTTTAGTGAGGACGCAGCTGGATCTAGATATTGGGTCCTCTTAATTATCTATTTACGGCAGATGTTCTATGGACAATCATGTTCCAGTCATGGATTTCACGTATTCTATGATTCTATCACACTGAACTGTACTAGCATACCGCAAGGAATCTTGTTGATGATTGATGATTCCATACATTGCTTCTCTTTTTTGAAATCATGTTGAAATGTTTTCTTCCTATAAAAAGAGTAGCTGGATAACAAGTGATGTGACTTGATTTGTAAATTTTATGATTTCTAGAATGTGCCTTTTCGGTTTAACGCATTAAGCCAAATAGTGGCCTATAACAATTGTTGCTTCATTTTTTCCCACCATGGACAAACTGAATACGCAATGAAATTATAGGAGTTCACCGTATGCCACGTTACCACACAATTGTTGCTTCATGGGGGATAGCTCTACTGTGATTCATATACCTTGTACATTTTTTTTTTCTCTCGCCATTTTTGTAGTTTATTTTTTGTATTATACTTGATTTATCTGGCAACAAATTTAATCAAGTTATGTCATGATTTTACCTCCATCTAGTCCACTAAATGTGCAGGGAAAGTTAGGTGCGACTGAGAATTCTAGAAAGTTTATAGACCATGAGAGTTTGACAATAAAATAGATTAATGTTCAGTTTGATGTTCCTTTTCTTAAAATGGTTTTATGGGAAGGTTGACTCCTGATCCGGTCATGATTTGTGCATCATTTGCCTACTAGATTTGCACAACACATTCTTCTGAATGTCATGATTTTATTTCTTTCTAAACACATTGTTTTACATGAAGTTTTAAACTGATACTTTGTTACTTGGTTTGTTTCTTTAGTTGATGGAGCGACAATTATCTAAGGAAGAACAAGGTATGATGCTTGATCCTATATAGTTCAAACGTCAGCTTAATGATTATCTTCAAGAAAATGTTATTGATACAAGGTCATTGACAGAGGAGCTTACTAGAAGATCTCAAGCAATGGACAAGAATGACACATCTGATCTGAGGTTTTCACCTTGCAACTCCAATTAGTTTTCAGTTGACGTATTGTCGTAACTTTCTTTTTTCTGTCTTACCAATTGCTTTGATAGCTAATTATAATTTACTTGTTTCATTGCAATATTGAAAAAACTTGTTATTGAAAATAATTGCCACATAACAATGGGACTTTCAAGTTAGGAAAAAGAGAACAAAAAATGCAATAAGAATTCAAGAAAAATTGTATTGAATTATCAATTATGACTGGAAGTAATTTAGAAGAAGTGTTGAATTGTGAGTGCAATTGTTCAAATTTGCTAATTTTTATGGCAGTTTAAACTTGAGAGAACTGTTTCATGTCGAAAAACTCTGACCAATCTAGGAGGAACTAGTTTTTTTTTTTTTTTTTTGACAACTTAGTTTTTTTTTTTTTTTTTGAAAACAGTACAGCAGGGGAAGCCCCCACTGTAAGCTTTTATTTAATAAAAATATAAAATAAAAGAAGCTGTACAAGGCCCTTAAAGCTGTACAAGGAAATAACGAATAACAGAAACTAGAAGCCTAAGAGAGGCAATGAAACTAGGCTAGGAATCTATACAGGATAAGAAAGCAGGAGCATCACGGATCCTATGGGCCTGAAGTCGAGCTTCCTCACTAGAGGAACTAGGAGTAATTGCATCTTAGGGTTTAGAGTTGAAGAGGACTGAGTCCTTGGTCATAGGGGGTGTACCACCACACTGCCCACCCAGCTAGGATTTGTAATTACATCTTAGAAGCAATAGGCATCGATTAGAGTTGAAGGGGACTGAATCCTAGGTCATAGGGGTGTACAACCATACCTTCCACCCAGCTAGGATTAGTTCCAACTGGTTGGTTCAGGAAAGTCAGCTACTTGCATCCTATGGATACTGTTGACAATCAAAATTGGCCAAAAGAGGTAAACCTGGGCTGATTCTGGGAAAACTGGTTTCCCAAATTGTACTTCATCATTGTGTTTCTCT
Source organism: Hyparrhenia diplandra (assembly GCA_015847255.1). NCBI lineage: Eukaryota > Viridiplantae > Streptophyta > Magnoliopsida > Poales > Poaceae > Hyparrhenia > Hyparrhenia diplandra. The sequence goes on from JADLZK010010244.1 coordinate 342,514, forward strand.
TGTCGAGACGATTGAAATGCATATATAGTATATAGAAGGCCAAATTTGGAGTCTGGATGAGGAAATTACAATCCAGGGAAGATTGAGCCTGTGGAAACTGGTTTCCAAAACAGGATAAATCGGTTTTGAAACCAGCCCAGATCCGTTTGAGTTGTGTTTCGGTGCCATTGTAAGGGATCTTGACCCCTCACGGGAGTCCACCCACTCTGTATAAATATAAAAGGCCATGGTCGATTGAGGGCATCCAGTCGATCAAATCAATCTATGTTTTCTTATCTTTTTTTTTCCTTTTATGGCTTTTACATTTTCCTCTTTGCCCTAATCTCTTCCACCCCCCCATGTGCTGTTCTACAAGCATCTCGATGGTGGTTGTGAGCGTCCTAGTTGGCCTTGATGACCCTAGAACAACCCTAGGTGTGCCTCCCTGACGCGCTGGGTAGGCATTTCTAGTTCTTCGTGGCAGATCTGCCTGTTTCTGGCCGGGAATCGATCTTCGAGGAGTCCTTGTGCGATCTGAGCATGCTAGCCCTTTGGGTGTAGGTGTGTCAACAGATATAAATTATAATGAACCTTGTGGTGGATTATGCATTCCATGCATCCAACCAAATGCTTAGATTCTATAGTAGAATGGAGAACACAATATTGGTAATTTACTTCTGATGCTTATGATTTGTGACTAGGACCAAGTATTTAGTAACATCTAAGTTTGTAACATATTTGACGTGGTGGTGTTCCAGTAAAAGTTTGGTGTGCTGAAAGAAGTAGGTGTAACAGATTAACATTATAGATGAAACATGGACCCATTCTTTCTCTTGGAAATTGAATGGTCGTTTGTGCCCACTAACAAATAATTATTGGCTGCTTTTGTTATATATTATTCTTGTGTTTTTTTTAGGTACCATAATCGATGATTGTATTGCCTTTACTACTGTTGCATGTTATAGTTATTTTCTTTTTATTCCCTTTGTTGTTGTTGCATGGCTTAGGTGCAAAGAAGGTTCAAGTTACAAATAAAAAAGATTTTGAGATTACTTTGTAACGACTTCACTTCAGAACGCCTTTCTCTTTTAAATCAATGAGCAGAAAGTTCTCAAGGCAAGCATACCTGCAAAAGCGACGGACAAAAAAATTGAGGAAATTCGGTCAGTACAAGAATACTTCTTATATGTGGGTTCATTACTATAGGTTTTGGTGTCTAGATGTTTGATTGTGCAGGTACTAACATTGTTTTGGTGATATATGCAGTGATGAAATTCTGGACCACCAGTACATTTTTCAGGATGTGAAACTAACAGAGGCAGAAGAGAAGGAGTTGAGGTAACAACTAAATTAACTCCTACTATGGAGATAATTCTCTGAAGCTAATTATGTTTTCCTTTTTGATTAGCTTTGTGCATACATGTGTAGACTCTGCATTCGCATGTAAACCCTGACATGAACTGGTTTATGTCATTGTGTGTGTAGTTATAAGAAGAAGTTATATGGTCTTGTCAAGGAACATGTTGAGGCTCCTGATGATATCGGTGAGGTATGTTTTCTTCTTGGATCAGTTTGCTTATTTCATAAATGTTAGTTTGGATGTCTGTTCACTTTGATCATTTGAAGTGCATTAAAACATTCCAAATTCAGTGGCTCTATTAAAAATAGACTCGATCTGCGGGTAAGACAGCCCCGGCATTGCGTTATCTCACGCAGGTCGAGAAAACCCAGAACCCGTTCCCATCCATACACAGCAACAGCATTGTCCAGGTGAGAACAACCACGACCGGGCCAGACCTTAGACCTATGCTTTCGTGTGTTACAGAATTGGGAACACACGAGTATGTATGTGCTGCACTCTAAAGTTCTACCTACACAATGCCATAAACGCCTAACATGCATATGGCGCCGCCTATGTGTCTGCCATAAACGCCACGCACTGTGAGGAGAGGGGGGCGGCCTTGTTAGAGTGCCTCAAAAACCATGCTGAGAACCATACAACATGCTGTACATGTGTTTGTTAGTATCTTTAATGTCAACAAGTTTCTATACATTCATTTCAGTACAAAATGCCTGATGCTTATGACATGGGTGAAAATGTCAATCAAGAGAAGAGATTCTCTGTGGCCATGCAGCGATACAAGTAAGGTTTACATTATGACCTCTTATGTGCATGGTTGCATGCAACTTTCTAGTTTACTCAAGGCCCTGATAGTTTCATGAACAAGCAGAGATCCTGAGGCCAAGGATAAAATGAACCCTTTTGCTGAACAGGAAGCATGGGAAGAACACCAAATAGGTAACACCACATATCTGAAACAAACTCCCACGCCTTTTTCAGCATGATCTCTTTAATTGCTACCTATGGTCTTTGCTATGCATTTCGGAAGAAACTGACATGGAAGAAAACTATACACTTGTTCCAGGAAAATCGAAACTGCAATTTGGATCAAAAGATAAGAAGCCGCCTTCAGATGACTATCAGTAAGTCGCTTTTTTTTGCTAAGTTAATTAGTTGTGCCACTAAAGAAAGCCATTTGTCTTTTTATCCATTTACTCAAAATCTTGCCTCCTAAAGGGCTGCCTCGACTTTTCCTTTTTTTTTGTTGTTGTTGGGGTGTGTGTGGTTTTTTTGGGGGTGGGGGGGGGTTCTTTTTGTGAAGGGAAGTGCCTTGATGCTTTTGGATCACACTCAGAAGCCAGTGCTGGTTATAATATGCATTTTAGAGAGTTGTGTTATAAGCTGAGAGGCTACCCTAGGAACATGTATTGTAGCCTGGGTGCCCTGTACGTTGGAGCCCTACAGTTTATTATTCTCAAACATGGAGGAGAGATGTGTATCATTATATTAAGAAGAAATAAAGGGGAAAGTTCCCTTACAAACATACACACACAGATCAATCTAGGCACCCATTTAAAGGGCTAAGAGGTGGGTAATTCCTCGAACCCTGTCCAGACCCAAAGTTATAGTTCTTCACCATGGTGATGATCTACTAAAATGGGGGAGGAGAAAGAGGGACGAAAGGCCACAGAGCACAGATGGTAAAGGAAGACCAGGAGTTCAGGAGGTGAACATGTGGGTGGGGAGGCTCTCACTCCACTTCCTCTCATCCTTGGTTCCGCGCAGTGCCCATTAAACCTGTGTCCTGTGGGTGCTGGAACCAGCTTGTTGGGGGCATAGATCTACCCCTGTTCAACTACAATGGTGACGATCTGCAAAGGGTTGGTGCTGCTGCTCCATTTGAGCAGGGGAAGGGGACGATTCATGGCCAGCAGAGGTGCTTTGGAGTGGTCACAGGATGACTGGATGAGATACGAGAGTACGAGAAGGTTAACCGGAAACAAGATGTGTGATCGGGCAGCCATGTTTGATTGGGCACAAAGTACCCAGACAAGCTGATCTGCCGTGCAGGATGCCAATGATCAGAAACAAGAACTGGGAGGGCATGTGCAAGCCTCAACTAATGTCTGAGCTGAAGGCAAAATGCAGTAGTCCTGCTGCTGCTGTAGACACAAGCCAGCGTTAGGGACCATCCGGAAGCATGAGAAGATAGTCTGCCAGTGAGGAGGTTGTGAGCGAGAAGAGTCAGTTGGAGCTCTACATCTAAAGAATTGGATAACTGACATGTTATAAAAGTTATATTGGTTCAGGGACCTCTGCTACTTAGTTGATGCTATTTGCTACTTACCAATCTTTGTGGGTCCAAATTTTCTTGAGAACAGATTTTTTTTAACCTAATTCAGCATCCAGCAGTAAGCTATATTTCATATGTAATGGAAGGAGTTTTTGCATAAATTTTTCTTTTGAACTAAACTATTTCCATTGCATTATGTTGACGAATAATGTTGAACGCGCCTTTGTCTGATGCTTGATTTCTTCTTGTATTAAATTTACAACTTCTTAGGTATGTATTTGAAGATACGATTGATTTTGTTAAATCATCAGTCATAGAAGGAACCCAGGTAATCAGTTACATGCTTTTAGTTTCCTTCTTTATCGTGATGTCTTTAAGAGTTATTGCTATCTTACTGAAATTTCATATTCTAGCCTGCTGAAGACGATTCAGATGAAGAGGACATTGAAGCAAAAGATATTTTGAAAAAGGGAGCTCCAGGTGAGTGTGGTTACTGGTCTTAGAACATGTAGTCCATATGTGATGTGTAGCCTTTTCTTTTGTGAACATGTGTACTTTTTCCTGGCAGCTGCATACATTCCTGAAAGATTCATGTTAATATCCTCTTTATTAACAATTCTCCTTTTCTGAACTAGGATGAGCGAAAAGACACTTCCAATTTTCAAATTTAGGGATGAACTGCTTAAGGCTGTAGAAGAGTACCAGGTTTGTGTTGCTTTTCACCATTTGTAATGATATTGCTTGATGATCATTATTTGGATGACAAATGGCATCCTTAGATTAAATCATAGAATCTAGGGAAAATTAGTTACGTAGCATTGAAAGGTCGCCACATTCAAGTAGTAATGCTATTAAAAGTTCTGTAAAATATCATCAAGAATAAACATCACCTAAACTAGCATTCTGTCACATTTGCTGATAACGCCGCCCACCTGGCTGTCTGATCTTGCTTCTTCCTTATGAACGGTTATGGCAGCTTCCGCTAGGCACAGGTTGCGCTGGCCACAATCTAGGGCACATGCCAAGATGGGGGGTGCGCTGCTCTGCAGTGACCCCATGAGGCTGGTGTCCAGTGCCTCTGGACACTGCTGAGTACACGTGCACACTGTGGCCTTGACATGACTCCTCTGCGAACCTCTACATGGCTATCTTGTGGAAACAGTTGCAACCTGTGAGCCACTGCCACCATCAACGCCAATCAGCAGCAATCCATGGCCAAGATCTAGCTCCTTTGCAATCCAGTATGAATGATACCAAGATAGACAAGACTCCCAACAAGATCACAATTCTGAGTGGGATCGTTGAGAGGCGCACCATCAGTGGGGCACAAGTGAACACCGATCTCCATAGGTGTATCAGCTGTGCGAATATTAGTGAGAGCAGCACAAGAAAGGATATCTTGAATGAGTTTTCTTGGGAGAGGTAGATGCCATCAGGCGTAGAAGAGACCTTAATACCAAGGAAGTCACTAAGGGTCCCAAATCAGACCTCAATACTAAAGTCAATGTCGACAAACTACAAAACTCAGATTGTATCTAGGACCAGACTGTCCACTCTAGGTTTATAGCTATAGGAATTTGGACTCTAGTTGATGTTCTGACAACCTTGGTTCTCTTTGTTTTGTAGGTTATCGTCATAGTGGGTGAGACTGGGTCCGTAAAACAACACAAATACCTCAGTACCTTCACGAGGCTGGGTATACAGCGAAAGGAAAGGTAAGATACCCATAAGCTCCATTACTCTAGTCAGAATATGGCCAGCTTTGTCTGTGTATGTTTTGGTTGGTCTTATACACAAATATAGAAGAGGATCTGTCTGGGCTTTTCCCTAGTAGCTTTCTGGGCACCAGTTTCATGAAATGTGTAGGCCATGATGTTTGTTTGCCTATATTTACAGCCTCTAGTGACAGTGCAGTGCACTAAAGATGCTTAATTTTGTGCAGGTTGCATGTACTCAACCTCGTCGAGTGGCTGCCATGAGTGTTGCAGCAAGAGTATCTCAAGAAATGGGTGTTAAACTTGGACATGAGGTTTGATTCTCTCCACACCCACACCCCACCACCGCCCCCAATTCTAATGTTGCACTGTTCATAATAGGAATTTCATTCAATGGATATTGTACCATATCATCTGAAATTTGTAATAACTACTGTTCAGGTTGGTTACTCTATAAGATTTGAGGATTGCACTTCAGATAAAACAATTATTAAGTACATGACTGATGGAATGCTTCTGAGGGAGTTCCTTGGTGAACCAGATTTGGCTAGCTATAGGTATCCATTTATGAAAGCAGCTGTGTTTGTTACTCCCCCAAAGTATCACAGACCTTTCTTATGTCTGTTTCTTTATTTTTTGCTGCAGTGTTGTCATGGTTGATGAGGCTCATGAGCGTACTCTCTCCACTGATATCCTATTTGGTCTGGTGAAGGTTAGCGAGCTTGATGTATTGCAACTATATTTGATACAAACTCAAAGTGTTACAATGTACATTAATAATATGGTTTTCCCGCCTTCAGGATATTTCTCGTTTTCGACCAGACCTGAAGTTGCTCATTTCCAGTGCCACCCTTGATGCAGAAAAATTTAGTGACTACTTCGATTCAGCTCCTATTTTCAAGATACCTGGGAGGCGATACCCGGTTGAAATTCATTATACAAAAGCCCCAGAAGCTGATTACATAGATGCAGCAATTGTCACTGTTTTACAGATACATGTGACACAACCCCCTGGAGATATCCTGGTGTTTCTCACAGGTCAGGAGGAAATTGAAACAGTTGATGAAATCCTTAAACACAGAACAAGGGGCTTAGGCACCAAAATTTCAGAATTGATTATATGTCCTATTTATGCAAATCTGCCTACCGAGCTTCAAGCTAAGATATTTGAGCCTACCCCCGAGGGTGCCCGTAAGGTGGTTCTGGCCACTAATATAGCAGAGACTTCGTTAACCATTGATGGTATAAAATATGTTATTGATCCAGGCTTTTGTAAGATCAAATCATACAATCCCCGCACAGGAATGGAATCTCTACTTATTAATCCTATCTCAAAAGCTTCCGCAAACCAGAGGGCAGGAAGATCTGGACGACTGGACCTGGAAAATGCTTCCGTCTATACACGAAAGTTATAACTACATGCACCGACCTAGAAGATAATACTGTTCCAGAGATCCAACGAACCAATCTTGCAAATGTTGTTCTTACACTCAAGAGTCTTGGTATTCATGACTTGGTTAACTTTGACTTCATGGATCCACCTCCATCAGAAGCCCTATTAAGGGCTCTCGAACAACTTTTTGCTCTCAGTGCACTCAACAGTCGTGGAGAGTTGACCAAGACTGGAAGAAGAATGGCAGAATTTCCACTGGATCCTATGTTGTCGAAGATGATTGTTGCTTCAGAGAAATATAAGTGTTCTGACGAGATCATCTCCATTGCATCCATGTTGTCAATAGGCAATTCTATATTTTATCGTCCGAAGGATAAACAAGTTCATGCAGATAATGCAAGGTTGAACTTCCACACTGGCAATGTTGGGGACCATATAGCACTACTAAATGTATGTTTTCCTGCCTGTTTACTTTTGTAAGCACACTCACGCACACACCTTTATATAGTCAATGCTAACTTATTCTTGCAGGTGTATAATTCTTGGAAAGAAACAGACTATTCAACTCAATGGTGTTACGAGAACTATATACAGGTCTTTACCTGCTCGAATTTATTATCCTCTGGGTTAATTTCTTGGCCTGAAAAAGCTCTTGTTATCTTGTTATCTGATCAACCACTAAACGTCCTCTTTTATTATTTATTTTTCATATTTTCTCAGAAGGTATATTTGTACATAAGAAATGGAAAATGCTGGGGATGACTTAGATATTGTAAGCAAAAATATTGACGAAATAGGATGGAGACCTCACCTGCTGTTAGTGCATTATTGAAAATTTGACTGTTGGTCCCTTGAGAAAACTTGTTTTTAATGCTTGCTACCCAAAAATCCCATTGTTTTTGTTTCCCTTATTTGCTACTTATATTCTCTGCTTATGGGCCCAACTTTCACTAGGTTGTACATTCAGTTCCAAATTATAGTTCACTTTGGCTTTTTAGATACATTGATTTTCTTTATGCTTATGGGTTATACACTATGCCTAGATACATAGCAAAACAAATGGATATAGAAAAGCCAAAGTGAACTATAATTTGAACGGAGGGAGTAACATTCTTAAGTAATTTCAACTATATTTGTCTAAATACCCCTCTTTCCAATACACATCATGGGTCATGAACATTGAATTACCGTGAAAAGAAATATTTGGTAGTCATGTAGGAGTAATTTTTTTTTTAAAAAAAGGGTCATGTAGGAGTATTATATTCCAAAACCTTGATTCCCAAAAAAGCCAATGTGAAATTCTTTTTAAATTGTGAGTGGAATCAAAATTCTATAATATCTAATTAGATATGAGTGGAATCAGCAAGCAGCTGCATATTATCTTATTGTGTCTTAGGTTCATAAGCTACGCTAATGTTCATCAAAAAAGATCTCACTGCTGTTAGAAGATGTAGATTTGAGACAATTCCATCAGAGTTGTTTAGAGCAGGGTTACACATATAAAGTTTCCTTAGTGTTTCAACACCGCCGAGAGTTTCAAGATCCATGACGCACTGGATACGCTGTTTAATTACCACTACATCTGTTACGCTATAGCATTTCTATGGGCTTCTTCACAACACTAAAACTCATCAGCATTCTAGTTTTTATAGCGCTTTAGATGCTTCCTAACCGTAGTTGTAGCTGTAATGCTCTAATACCTAATTTATATATTCGATTTTTATATCTTGGTTAGTGGGCATAGCATCCACTGGAGTAAATATGAAAGGATAGTTATTGTTTTTAGCTATCAGCCTTGTAACATAATTCATCTTTACACAGTAGTTATTAATTATCTGTTGATCCTTGATTCTGCAAATTTATGTGGTAAAATTATCATTGGATAATTCAGGTGCGCAGCATGAAGAGGGCAAGAGATATTCGGGATCAACTAGAGGGGCTTATGGAAAGAGTTGAGATTGAGATTTGCTCAAATGCCACTGATTTAGATGCTATTAAAAACTATAACATCAGGTATGAGCCTTTTGGGTATTCTTCAGTCCTTCTAGCAATGATTCAATTACTTACTTCGTATGTGCTGTAGGTTTCTTCCATCATTCTGCACGGTTGCAGAGGGATGGTACATATAAGACTGTCAAGAACCCTCAGACTGTACATATCCATCCTAGTTCAGGATTAGCGGAGGCAAGTTCATTTGATTGTACATCATCTCATTTTCATAGCATTCATAATTCTACATTTTCTTCTGCAAGTTTTAGTTATGATTTCTTGTGTTATGTGCTTATATATGCTGTATGCACTATGCAGATACGTCCGCGGTGGGTAGTATACCACGAATTAGTTCTCACAACAAAAGAGTTTATGCGCCAGGTATGCCCAGTTATGCAGAATCTCATTAAGACCTGTAAGAGAATTTGTTGTACATTGATGTGACAATTGACATACTGTGGCACTGCAGGTGACGGAACTGAAACCTGAATGGCTGGTAGAGATAGCACCACATTATTACCAACTAAAGGACGTGGAAGACTGTAAGTCTTGATTGTGATGCCATTAATCGCTCAACCTAGATTTTGTTGTATGAGCTATGACTTAAATGCCGCCACTTTTTCCTGCACAGCTGGAACAAAGAAGCTACCAAAGGGCCAAGGACGAGCTGCATTGTAGCTAGGACCCGTGGATGTTTTGTGTTGAACTCAGCAGGAGCATCAGGCTTTGAGTTAAGTTGTATATAACTCCTTGTATCGCGAATAGGATAGATGATGTCACTAGTCACTGTCCTGCATAGGTTTCAGAGTAGCTGATTGTTCATGTAAATTATGTGCCTTGCCTCATCTCGGCGGACACTTTTGGGTACGGAGGTAGGGTGGACAAGGGCCTATACCAGTGAGGCGGGAAGGACAAATTCGAGATGAATAGGGGATTTTTCCCAGAATATGGGATTCTGCAAGAAAAAATAAAAAAAATGAATCTTTCTGTAAATGGGCCGGTCATATTGAGAAAAAATGGATGGGCTGGGATGGATTGATCAGTTCTGAATCCGAATAATTCAGTCACGGTACATTAATTTGGTTTACGGTTTTGCTGTCCGAATATCGTACTCTTGTTTTGGTCGCCAACGATTCGGCGTCGTATTTTGAGTAATGGAGATTTTTTCCATGTTAAAAATATCGTCACCTGGTGGCATAGGCAGCGTCCCGCGCATTGGATCCATGTCTATCCAGCAGTAGCCTAGGTGGCAACCTAAAAAGCCTTTTTGGTGCTTGCTGGAGCTGTCTAGTTTTGGTATCATTTGGAATTTTCATGCCTGGCCTGCAACCCAGCTCAGGTGCGACCTTTGCTGACGGTACCCAAAACTCACCCTGCCCCATAGTTTTAAGGTACAGTATATAACGTAGACGTTTATTAAAAGGTAAATTTATTTATCGTTCTTGTTTGTGGATATGACTGTTGAAAGCTTGAGTAAATAAATGGGCCTGATGGACGATGAGAGTTTAGAAGTAAATTTATTCTAGGACAAATTTTCATTATAAAAAAAAACTATTCTCTTTTATTAAGGACAAAATGAGTATATAACTATATATAGAGGGTTCATTGTATAAGAAATATATCCAACGTTTGCCAAATATATACAAGAGATTACTATTATTTATGGTGCGAAATAGGTATTATTTGATTAATCATTGAATATATTTTTTTATAATGTACTTATTTAGAGATGCAAATG